>CM073931.1:33600000-33928555 GCA_037179545.1 Sesamia inferens
ACACGTCAAGTCGGCGCCCGACGGGAGCTCGCCTCTCAGCACCCAGTCGTAGCCGATGTTCCACAGGAGCGGTCCCAAGACCGATCCCTGTGGAACACCGCACGACATTTGGTGCCGACCGGCACCGTCACGTCCCCGATAGATGACGCATCTGTCCTCCAGGTAAGCCCCTACTATGCGGCGGAGGTAGGGAGGCACCCGATGGTATTTCAGGGCCTCCCTAATACAGTTCCAGGGTAGAGTGTTGAAGGCGTTGGAAATGTCTAAAGACACCGCCAACACCACTCCACCCCGGGACACCGTATCCTCCGCCAGGGCTCTCACGCGCATGATGGCGTCTATGGTGGAGCGCCCCCGACGAAAACCGAACTGGCTGTCGTCCAGGTTCGGCCCCTCTCCGCACAAGTGGCCGACGAGGCGATCTGCGATTATACGCTCAAAAAGTTTGCCCGCCTCGTCGAGCAGCACTATGGGCCGATACGCGGACGGCGAGTCCGCGGGGCGCCCCTCCTTCCTGAGCAGGACCAGCTTCCCCTCCTTCCACACACTGGGAAACTGACCCTGCTCAAGGCATGCCGTAAAGAGCCCCCTCAGCTGGGGCTCTAGCTCCTTCAGAGCAAGGACGAGAGCTCGGCCAGGAACTCCGTCGGGTCCGGGCGCTTTATTCTTGGCCCGGAGCCGCGACACGGCCGCTCCCGTCTCTGCTTGCGTCACCACGGGGACATCGGTGCCCTCTTCTTCTGGAGAGTCTGTGGCTGAGGGTGAAACCATCGCCGGGGGAACATGTCCCGCCCGCTCAGGGAAGAGGGTGGATACCACCGCCTCCAGCAGCTGGGGTTGCATACTTTGCACCAGTGGGGGCGCCCAGGGACGCAACTTGCCCCGTACCCAACGGTAGGGGCGCCCCCACGGGTCCCGATCTAGGGACCCCAGCAGCTCTTCCCTGGCCCGCGACTTGGAGTCGCCGATGGCCAGCCACAGAGTCTCCTGGGCCGCGCGGTACACCCCATACCGCGCGGCCTCCTCGACGGGATCTCGTCGACGTCGTCTTCGGTAGCGCGTGTACTGGCGGCGAGCCGCGACGCACTCGACGCGCAACCGCGCAATGTCGTCGTTCCACCAGTACACGTTGCGCCTTGCGGACTGTTGGCGGACGCGGGGCATGGACGCGTCGCAGATCTGCGTCATCGCCCCGCGAAACCGCAGTGCCTCCGCTTCAACGTCGACGGACCCGTCCGTCGCCGACTCCCAAATCCAGGACTGGACTATGGCAGCTTCCTCGAGCAGTTCCCTGTCAAGGCGCTTAAGCGCCCAGCGCGGGCCGTCGTTAATCGGGGCTCTTGGATGGCGGCCGCTCGCGGTCTGGGCGGAGACGTCGAACCGGATATACCGATGGTCCGACAGCGTCTCCACCTCCACGGCGACACGCCAGTCATGAACACGGCTGGCGACAGAGGGGCTAGCGAAAGTAACGTCTACTATCGACCCGCCCCGCTGCCGCACGCACGTGTATACCGAACCCCGATTTAGGACGACCAAGCCGGTCGTCACCACCCACTCCGCTAGCACCTCGCCCCGAGGGTCAGTGACCGGAGATCCCCACGCCGATGACTTGGCGTTGAGATCCCCGAGCACCAGAACGGGACGATGGTGATAGCGGCCCACGACGGTGCCCAACTCGACAAGGAACCGCTCGAAGTCGGCGAGACTCTTGTTGGGGGAGAAATACGCCCCCACGATGACGATGCCGCCCGAGACCGCAGCAACCCAGCCGCGGCCCCGAGACGGGTCGATCAGAGTCTCGCCAATAATGGCCACCGAGCCGTCAATGCATCCCAGCCAGTCGTCACGGGCGGGGATGAAATACGGCTCGGCGACCACAGCCACTTGGATCGACCACTGCGCCATGCTCTGGTACAAAAGATCCTGAGCTCTGGCGCAGTGATTGATGTTGCCCTGGAGGAAACGGAGTTGTGCCATTATTGACACTCCATTCCCTCGGCAATAGTCCTGGGCCGGGAGTCGGCCGCGGAGCTGTTAGCCTGCGGGGGAGGCGAGATTTCCCCGGCAGGCTTAGAGCTCCTCTTCTTCTTCGCTGTGGCCTTCTTGTTGGCAGGCGCGCCACAGGCCCCTCCGCCCACTCTGTGTCCCGCTGGCTTCCCTGCAGCCGAACATAGGCTGCAGTTGAGCGCCGCGGAACACTGGGCCGCCTTGTGGCCGGGCTGACCGCAGCGATAGCAAAGATCGCTACGGTCGACTTCAGCGGTGCACTTGGCCCGGACGTGCCCCTTCTCCAGGCACCGGAAGCACCGCAAAGCCCGGGGCTGCAGGAGTTTAACTCTCGCTGCAACCCAGCCTACCAGCAATCTGCCACTTGCGGCGATTTTATTCGCCGACGCCACAGGGCACCGAACCCAGACTGCGCCGAGTCCGGTGGCGTCGGTGCGAATATCGCCGGCCCGCACCTTGTCCGGCGGACACTCTCCGCTTCGGGCAACGGCCGCCACCACCTCCTCGGAAGTCACGGACTCGTCCAGGCCGGCAATCCGCACCTCTGCGGTTTTAACCGGCCTGGAAATCCGGACGTCCTCGGGGTTGAGGACCTCCCTCAACTTGGCGGCCAGAGCGTCCGCCTTCTCGGCATTGCCGCTCGCAGCACCAGCTACCTCAAACAGCTTTGCACCCGTGGCAGCATGTCTGATGGTGACGGACTGGAGGCCAAGATCCGACAACTTGATCTTGGCCTTGGCCTCGGTAAGGACCGAGCCGTACGTTACGCCGCGCTCCGCAGCGCCACGCTGAAGCGTGAGCGTCACGGCCTCGGAACGCGGGGCTCGCACAGCCGGTCCCTTGCGACCGCTTTTGCGACCGCCTTTACCAGTCCGCCGCGCAGCCTCTGGAGCCACCTTTGCGGTTTGATCAGAGGAGGGCGCTGGTGCTGCTGAGGCCGCCTTGGCGGCCTTAGCGGCTTTGCGGGCCTTCTTGCGACCCACAACTGTCGCCCAGGTCTCACCCTTAGACCCGGCAGTCGTGGGCTGCTCACTCCCAACAGCTCGCTGAGGCGCAGTTCCCGGCGTCCCCTCGGCCCTACGCCGTTTGTCGGCCGCTAGGGGCGGGCGGAGGTTTTCCTCAGGGAGGCGCCGGGAAAGCGCCTCAAGTTGGGCTTTGACCATGCTCCCGCACTGGAGCATGCACATACGGACGATGCGCTCAAGGCACGATGCGCTCAACTCATCGTCCGTACGTGCCGGTCTTGGTGCGGGAGCCGGGGCCACTACCGAAGCGGCATCGGTGGGCGTGTGTCGCTGCTGCTGCTCGCTCAGTGCAGCGACTTGTCGCCGGAGGTCCTCCAGATCATCACGGAGGCGGTTGTTCTCCTCCTGCAACTTTACGACCTCGTCTGAGGTCGTCGTGTTGAGGAGGGTGCCAACCGCCTCCCTGATGTCCTCGGCAGCCTCCTTGAGACCGCGAACGAAGGTGCTCTTTAGGTTGCCAGATTTTGTGGCAACCTTAAGGACCAGGTCCACCCCGTCCAAGGCCAGCCGACTAAGGGCCACCGCCGACGGTTGCCCCCCTTCCGCCGATAGAGCAGCGCGTCGCTCTCGAGCGCGTCGGGCCATTTCCGACACTTCGTCGGCCGCGACGGCTTTGCGCTGCTCCCTCCTGGCGGCGTTGAGCTCCGCCTTCGACCTCCCCAGCGAGGCGCAGCTCTCGCCACCAGGGTCCTCTGAAGTGACCCCCATGTCACTTTCTGCTTCGCTGGCCGCCGGGGTACGCAGGAACCTACCCTGTCCGTCCCTCCGCGGCCGCGAAGCAGTAACTCCCCTGGAGTTTTGCCGACCTCTCCTCGCGGTCGGCACCTTCGGGGCTGGTAGGCCCTCCTCCTCAGAGGTCAGCTCCGCCGACCCACTTCCCTTCTGAGCAGGGCCGCGTGGTCGCTTCCTTACGGAAGCCGGTGCACGCGGCCCTTCATCAATAATATTTGCATTTCTCGCATCCATAATCGCATCGCTTCCAGTAGCAATAACGGTAGCAGGGGCCTGGTCGCCTACCCCTGCGCGTTGCGGTTGCTATTATCGTTGCCTGTTGAACGTGATCTTGAACGCCGTCTGTCGAGTGCTCTGTGTGATCGTGGTCTGGATTCCTGCCTGTTCCTGAGTTCTGCCAGCTCCAGAGATAACTGCCTTATTTGATCGTGTAGGGCAGCCATATCGCTCGTGCGTGAAATCTGCGCGACCTGGTTAGGTTGCGCGATACTGTCCATTACACTGTCTGCTACTTGCGATAACTTTTCCAAGTCCACTGTGTTGCTCACGGTGAGGACAGCGCGTAATGAGGGTGGAAGTAGCCGGGTCCACATGATGCGCAGTGTACCGTCTGGTATTTTCTGTCCGGCTAGTTCCCGCATTTTTCGCAACAGCTGTGAGGGTTTTTGATCTCCGAGTTCCATCTCATCCATCAGCTTCTGCAGCTTCCGGCTCTCGGATTCCTCGTAGACGCTGATGAGTCGGGACTTCAGGGCTTCGTACTTGTTTTCAATGGGCGGGTTGGTTATAATACCACTTACTTGCTGAAGTGCGTCCAGGCCTAGTCGGGCGATAGCTGCTTGATAGCGCGCGTCATCACCTTGCCTCTGTGGCGCCATTACTGCTTCGAAGTGTGTAAACCATAGTCTGGGATACGCGGGCCAAAAGTCAGACAGCCGTGCTTGTAGTGTGAGCGTGTCGACTTGCCCTCCTACCTGTGTTGCGTTGCTGGTCGCCATCCTGATTACTCTTCTGGTGTATCACGCAGCAATATCGTGAATATAGCCTCTTGAAATCCTAGTGGTGAGACCCGCTTGTGGGAAGCCACTAGAATGTGCTAATCACGAGTATCGTCACGTCTGTCTTGATTCACGTCGCTTAGGTCACCACTGTAGCGCGTAGGTCGTGTCGCGTAATTAAAACTCAGATAAATCGAACTTTGTGTATTGCACGAATGTAAAAGAGTACAATGTATTTGACGTGTAAAATGACGCGATGCAAGAGTGTGATCAAGGAATGGGCTGTAATGTAATAATGATGTAGACTATAATAATAATGTATAATGATGTCTTACAAGCTATGCACTCACTTAAATACTAC
Organism: Sesamia inferens; assembly: GCA_037179545.1. Taxonomy (NCBI): domain Eukaryota; kingdom Metazoa; phylum Arthropoda; class Insecta; order Lepidoptera; family Noctuidae; genus Sesamia; species Sesamia inferens. The sequence continues at coordinate 33,605,127 of CM073931.1, forward strand.
CTATCTCTAAATAATAGTGGGGTAACCAATAGCAAATCAGCTTGCTGTCCTGCGATGTCCACGCGGTGTTGCGTGCGTTCTTGATGCTGATTCGTTAATCGAGGCAGGCCGCGGCGTATGATTGGTTGATGTAGAAAGCGCGCCAGTTCAGTCTTCACGTGCTAGACGCCTCACTATAGTTCCCACGGACTTTGACCGTTGGTCCTGCAGATGTGTTCTGGAGTGAGATTTATGGGAACCCTCGCTGCGGGAGTCAGGGTCGGAACCCTCGCTGCGGGAGTCAGGGTCGCAGGGACGCGCGCCATGACTTCCGCGATTCTGATGTGATCTGGTGTGAGTGATTTATAGTCAACCTTTGTGTAGCGGGTAAGAGGACATGTGTAGCATTTGTACAATGCTACATGTTCTATCAATGAAAAATTCCTTTCTAAGATCATACCAAGGTAGCATACGAATTGCTGTTTTTTAATGGGAACGTTGTTAAATTTAATAGTAGGTGTTATGTATGTACACTGAATAAAAGGATGAAATTATTGTACTTGTTTTAATTGTAATTTCAATCAACGTTACAGTAATAATCATAAATAATAAACAATATGTAATTAACAATGTGATGGCTTAATTTAAGATGGATTACCGGATACAGGAAATCAATCAATGTTGACATTAATCATCTATCATTAGTGTTGCCCTAACACTCTCCCACGTTATATAGAATTGTTCATAGGTCCAGTCTTGTAGGTGCTTTCTTTAAGCGTGTACTGCGTCGCAATCCAGATGACTGCTCTATATTTTCGCTGTGTAGTCCTTGTCTATTTTCTTCCAATTGTATGTGTTGCTCATCACAAATTTTAGGTATTTCTTTTTCAGGTTCTTCAGGTATTATTTGTATGACATCTTTTTCAGTAGCTTCTTCATCTCTCTTTGGTGTAGGCGGAGCTGTTTGTTCTCTATATTGGTAATCTTTATTTTGTGAGATCTTATCATTGTAGTTTTCATTACAGGTTGTCTTCAACATTTGGTCCACGTGCCTGTGACATTTCTTCCCATTAATATCTACTTCATAGTGCAACTTACCTGTTCTGTTAGTAATAATTCCAAATTTCCATTTAGTGTCATCATTGTAGCTTCTTACTTGTACTCTGTCTCCCTCTTTAAAATATTTTCTATCTGATATTTCTTCTCTCTTGCTATTGATTTCTGTACATAGATTTCTTTTTACTAAATCTAACCTTGTCCGGTATAATCTCTTGAACATCATTTCCGCAGGGCTGATTCTAGTTGTAGTATTAGGTGTCTTTCTGTAGGCCATTAGAAATTTCGATAATTTATCTTGTAGGCTTCCATTTTCATTCGTCATAGCTTTCAGTTTTCGTTTAAAAGTTTGTACATATCTTTCTGCTTGTCCATTTGTTGAAGGATGGAATGGTGCAGTAAATTTGGATTGTATACCATTTTCTTTTAAAAACATCTGCATTTCTTCAGAACGGAACTGTCTGCCATTGTCAGACACTATAGTGACTGGTAATCCAAATGTAGTGAATAAATTCTTTAATATCTTGATTGTTGCTGCCGAAGTAATAGATGTAGTAGGAATTACCTCTAGCCATTTAGTATAGGCATCAACAACAACTAGGAAGTAATTATTCATAAATGGTCCTGCATAGTCTATGTGGATTCTATTCCATGGTTCCTTCGGATATTCCCAACTATGTGTCTGTACTTTATTTGGGTTCCTTTGCAGTTGACAACATGTTTTGCATTTTTTTACCATTTGTTCGATATCAAAATCAATATTTTTCCACCACACATAACTTCTTGCTAGGGATTTCATTTTTACCATTCCAGTATGTGCCATATGTAATTCTTGTAAAATTTGTTGTTGTAGAGATTTGGGAATAACTATTCTTATCCCATAGAAAATACAATTATTTTGTAAAGAGTATTCATGTAACTCCTTCTTATTTTCTTTGCCTGATTGAATTTCTTGATATAATTGTTGTAATTCTGTATCTTTTGCTGTAGCTTTTTGAATAGTTTGAAATGTTACTGGTAATATTGAAACTTGTTTTAAGTAGAATATATCATCATCTGTTAAGTTTTCTTTAAGTTCTTCTTTATGTTCCAATCTTGAAAAGTAATCGGCATTTCCATGTTCTGTAGTTTTCCTTAGTTTAATATTGTAATCAAATCCAGCTAGAAAGTTAGCATAGTGTACTAACCTTATGGCTGTTGTAGCAGGAACAGCTTTTTCAGGGTGTAATATTCTTGCCAAGGGTTGATTGTCTATAATCAGTGTAATTTTTCGTCCGTAACAGTATTGAAAGAACTTTTTTAGTCCCCATATCAGAGCTGCTGCCTCTTTATCCAGTTGGCTGTATCCTTTTTCAGCTTTTGTTAATGACCTTGATGCAAAGGCTATTGGTCGTTCTGACTTATCCGGCATTATATGTGATAACACTGCTCCATATCCAGTAGGTGATGCATCTGTAGCCAGTATAATGGGTAAGTGTACTTGAAACGGTGTAAGTATTTTCTCACTGCAAATTTCTTCTTTCAATTTATGAAAAATCTTTTCACATTCTCTTGACCAAACAAATTTGGTATTTTTGTGTAGTAGCTGGTAGAGAGGACTCAATTTTGATGCAAGGTTGGGTATGAATTGTTGGTAGTAATTTATCATACCAAGGAATGTACGTAGAGATGAAACATCTGTGGGACGTGGACTTTTTTTTATATCTTTTACCTTTTCCTCTGTAGGATGCAGCCCCTCTGCATTTATCGTATGTCCGAGATAATTTATTGACTTTTTGAAAAATTGGCACTTCTTTTTATTAATATGTAGTCCACATTTCTGAAGTTTTTCAAATACTATTTTTATTCTCTGAAGTAACTGTAAGTATGTCTCTCCTTGTAGGGCAATGTCATCAAAAAAACAAGCTGTACCTGGAAGTCCTTGAAGAGTTTGATCCATGTATCGTTGCCATATATTGGGAGCGATCTTAACACCAAACATCAGTCGTTTAACTTTGTAGGTCCCTTTACATGTGCTTATGGCTTGCATTTCAGATGTAGCTGCATCTGTTTTCATATGTAAGTATGCTTGTTTTATATCTAAGGTGCAAAAATGTTTGCCACCACTTAGCTTGGAGAAGATCTCTTCAATTCGTGGAATTGGGTAATTATCGCTTTGTAAATTTTTATTCAATGTAGATCTGTAATCTGCACATAATCGTACCTGTCCTGATGGTTTTACCACTGGCACTACTGGTGTACCCCATTGTGAGTATGTGACTTTCTCCAGAATTCCAACTTCTTCCAAGCGATCAATTTCTTTTTCCACCATGTCTCGTAAAGCGAATGGTACTGGTCTTGGCTTCATGAAAACAGGTTTCACATTTTCTTTTAGTTTGAAAGAAGCTTCATAATTTTTAATTTCTCCAATTTGTTCTACAAACAGGTCTTCATATTCATTAAGTAAACTTTCTAATTTTATTTTGAACTCTTTTTCTGTTATATCATTTTCTTCTTTATTCAGTTTATGTATTTCAAAATGTATGCATAATTTTCTTATCCATTCTCTTCCAATTACTGGATCTACATCTCTATTTATGATAAATAATCTTTCTTTTACTTCTTTATTTTTGTATTTTATTTGTATTAAGCAGGTTCCTATAGGTTGTATGATTTCATCTGTGTATGTTTTTAGTTTTATCTTTGTATTTTGTAGTTTCAGGTTAGAAAAATGTTCTTTATAATATTGTTCTGAACATGTAGACACTGCTGCTCCTGTGTCGAGTTCCCAGGTATGTATTTTGCCATTTAGTTGAAGTGTAATATTAAATTTATCATTTTCTGTATTAGTATTTTCTGTATGTATTTTATGTATTTCAAAAATCTCTTCATTTTCACTTTCATTTGAAGCTGATGTATCATATATTTGTAATTGCTTTTGGACTTTAAAACATACCGACTCCATATGTCCTTTCATATTACAATTCTTGCAAAATAGTTTATTTTTCAGACGGCATTGATGAGCTTTATGATTATCTTTTCCACATCTGTAACATTTTATTTGATATTGTACTTTATTCTTATTATCTGTATTTTTCTTGTATGTATTTTTATTTGTAGTATTGTATGTATTTTCATTAGAATTTTTGTTATATGTATTCTTTCTCTTAAATGAAATTTTATTAATATTTGTGTGATATTCACTTTCCATTTCTTTGATTTCACATTTAGAAGTTTCTATAGCCATTGCTGTTTTTATAATTTGATCAAATGATGTGGTCGAAGCTTCTTGTAAAAGTCTCTCTTTAATCTCTGAGTTCCGTAGACCTCTAATAAATTGTACACGTAAGTGTGTTTCAAATGTAGATTTCTTGCAGCTTCCGCATACAAAGTTACATTTTCCACCCAGCGCTTTTAATGCTGATACGTAATTTGAAAGAGATTCCTGTTCTTGTTGCGTTCTAAGGCAAAACTTATGTTGCTGGGCAACTTCTCCTGGTTCCGGAGCTATGTAATCCTTTAATGTACTTATCAATGTTTCATATGTTTTGCTTTCCGGAGTTTCCGGTGCTGTCAAATTCTTTAGCACTTGGTAGTATTTGGGTCCGATGCAATTAAGGAATAATTGTAATTTAACAGTAGGGTCAGACACGTTTTTCAAGGTTATGTAGTTTTGCAGACGCTGTATGTAACTTTCAAACGTTTCGTTTATTTCATCGTATGGTTGTAAGTTGATACCACTTATGTTAGTATTTTGTTTACCTTGGTTAATCATTAGTGCCTGTTGTAAATTCGCTTGCTGCGTTTGTAATCCTCGCATGGTTTCGGCCATTTGAGCCAACACTTGTGCTAGTTGTTTTTCCATAATGGGTTTTTTGTGCGTATAAATGTGTAGGAAGAAGGAATCTTTGTGAAGCGGGCTATCATCACAGGAATGGGAGCCCCTGGATCATGGGAATGTAAGGTTATGTGGAACGCATGGGTATTCACTTATTTTTACAACACCTGAACACATTTTCACGATCCTCGTCGCCAATTTGTTATGTATGTACACTGAATAAAAGGATGAAATTATTGTACTTGTTTTAATTGTAATTTCAATCAACGTTACAGTAATAATCATAAATAATAAACAATATGTAATTAACAATGTGATGGCTTAATTTAAGATGGATTACCGGATACAGGAAATCAATCAATGTTGACATTAATCATCTATCATTAGTGTTGCCCTAACAAGTAGGCAATGATTTAAGATTACCTTTTAGTAGAAGTTGATAGGTTTTATGTGGCGCAAACGCTAGGCGGTTACGATCACCCCACTGAGATATTAAATTTAGGCAAGTATTGGCCAAGTTCTCAAGTCCAGCTCGGGTACTTGACTGAATGAGCAGTAGGCCATCGTCCGCGTAACCAGTAAGTGAACAGCCGCAAGGAAGCGGGATCGCGAGGAAGTCATCAAAACCCAAATTCCATAAATAAGGACCGACAACTGAACCCTGAGGACATCTCATGGTTAGTGTTTTAGTACTAGAAAAATGACCGAGCTTAAGTACCGCGGAACCGTTTATAAAGTAAGAGTAAACGAGATTAAATATGTTTCTATAGCAACCGCGGGTTTTTAATTTTAACAACAGCATAGGCCACCAGGCGTTATCAAAAGCCCCAGAAATATCCAGGAAGATCCCAATTACGTACTTGTTTTCAGATTGGTTCACGGTTCTTCTGACAGAAAGCGCCGCGTCGACTGTAGATTTACCTATGGTGAAGCCATATTGATTATTATGGAATTTTGGACCGTTCGGTAGTAAACGTGGAACGATGAGGCGCTCAAGAAGTTTACCCAAAGATGGTAGAAGTGTGATAGGACGATATGACTTCGGATCATCCGGTGGTTTGTCACCACACTTTGGTATTATTCGTATGAAACCGCGTCGCCATTTACGAGGAAAAACGCCTTCAGCAATGCATCGGTTGTATACAGTTAAGATGGCATCACCCGCTGTTTTACACGCTTCTTTAATCATCCTATTAGATATTTTATCTTCACCTGATGATTTGTTGACCGGTAGTTTTCTAACAATATTTATAAATTCGTCATTAGATGGTACGTCTGACATTGGTGATTCAGGTGGCACAGGAGCCCACGCTCGAATCTGTTGGTGGTAGTCGCTATCGTTAGCCGGTGAATCATCAGGGATAAGTGTATTAATTAGCACTTCTGTTGTTTCCTCTATGCCTGTGGTATGCTTATCATTGACTTTAATGTTTTGAACGTATGCAAGGTCGACCGATCTGTTAGCTTTAAATTCGTGATATAAGGGAGACCACGGACCCTCCCTGTCAAGCTTATCAACAATTTTTCGCAACAAATTACCCTTAGATTTTTCCACCGATGCTTTGTAGCGTGACTTGGCAACTCTAAAAGCATTTAAAGCGAACGTAAGAAGATCTCCAGTAATCTTTCGGCTCTTGAGTTTATTTAACCGTCTACGCGCTCTGCGATATCTTTTACGCTGTTCAACTAAGTAATCACTCCACCAGTCACATCTACGAATATTGGTCATCGATCCGCGACCAATGGCAATGTCAGCACAGTAGGTAAAGGTTTCTGACATAATGTCAGCACTTTCTTCGGCTGACAGCCCGTCCCGAGTGAATTCTTTGGCGTGACACGCAAAAAGCGAGCCGAAAAATTGCCAGTTCGCGCCTTTACATCTATATCTGAAATTACCGGGAATATGAGACGGACCCTGAATATAACCAGGAACAAATTCGTACACGATCAGGCGATGATCATTACAAGACGCGTCCGGTAGGACACGCCACCTATCCAAACGTACGTCCGCACTTGAAAGTGTGACGTCAATACAAGATTCGCCCATTTGGCTGCAGAAAGTAGGTGGTGCATCAGGGGTATTATGAATCGATAGGTTCATCTCAGCAATGAAATCCTCAACAGCGCAGCGTCGTTCGGTATCGGTGGCCCGAACCTTGCCATACCACAGAGACGATGACGCGTTGACATCCGCGCCAACGATAACTTTGCAGCCCGCGAGTGACCGCAAGACATGACGGAGATTATGTATATGAGGAGTAACAGGATCTGAATATTGAAAGTAACAGCTTACAACGAATACTTTAAAAGAAGCTGATGATACTTCGGCAACCGCACAGTGTGGCGTCATGAGGTCACGTAAAGACGTTACCGTAAAGTTAGAAGACCGCGCAACATAAATTCCGGCTCGTGCCCTGTGTAATGTATGTTGTAAGTAGGTAGTGTTACAAAATGTTTCAACATTGTACCCTCAACATTATGTGTGTATCGATCGCTGTCCTCTTAATAAACGGTTCGCCAGTCGACCATATACTGCATTCAAGGAAGTCGTATTATTTCTCCAAAACCCCTATATATAATATTTGGCGACGAGTTGGACCATAGCGTGTTATACTGCGGTTAATACAAGATGTCTTTGGGAAAATTGGAAGTTTTTGACGTCGAAACTGATAATTGGACTTTGTACATTGAGCGGTTGGAGCAGTACTTTTTAGTGAATGATGTGAAAGTGGATTTAAAAGTACCAACATTGATAACGGTCATGGGAAGTGCGTGTTACGAATTATTAGTCACATTATGTACGCCGAAGAAGCCTTCTACATTTAAATTTGATGAGATTGTTACGATACTGCAAAGTCATCTTCAACCGAAACCAAATGTACTGGCCGAGAGATTTAAATTCAGACAAAGGAAACAGTTGAAAGGGGAGAATATCGCAACTTATGTAGCTGAACTGAAAAAGTTGACGAAGTTCTGTGATTTTGGGGAAGCTCTGGATAATAATCTCAGGGATCAATTTGTTTGCGGTATTGAAAATGACGTCATTCGGCAACGCTTGTTCGAGGGAGAGGTACCGACGTTCAGTAAGGCGCTCCAGTTGGCAGTGGCGATGGAGGCGGCGGAGTCTGACGCGGCGATGGTAGAACCTCGGGCTCGGGACCGCGGTCAGTGCAGTGACGTCAGAGACGCGGCGCAAGGCGCAGCGACGCACTATGTTGGCGCGGCCGGGCGAGGCAGCGGGCGGTCGGGGGCTCGCGGCCGTCGGTCAGCGGAACATAACCCGCAGCAAGACACAAAGTGCGCGCCAGCGGTGAGTCAGCGTGGGGGCCGCGGTGCACGAGCGGCGCCGGCCGAGTCGAGGCAAACGCAACTAGCGGCAAGTCCGTGTGCCGCTTGCGGAGCATACCACGAGAAGAGTATGTGCCGTTTTAGAAGATATACGTGCCGTGTGTGTAATCTGGAAGGTCATTTAAAGAAGATGTGTCCTAGACTGAAAAAGGACAGAGATCTTATGTGGACACAAGTGAGGGACGAAGGGGAGGAGTCAGCCAGTAATAATGATTATTTCGATAACCTAGAACAGGTAAATTTAAATGTACTTCAATTAGATAATTCGGTGAAATATAAACCTTATTATATTGGCGTCTCAATAGATGAAAAAAATGTTTGTATGGAGGTAGATACAGGTAGTAGAATTTCGTGTGTAAGTTACGAGTTTTATAAAAAAAAATTAAGTACCCTGCCTTTAATTACATGCAATTTAGTACTTAACTATTATACTGGCGAAAAGGTGTATCCACGGGGCAGAATTAAACCCTATGTACGGTTTGGTAATACTTGCAAAGAGTTAGATTTATTTGTAATAGACCACGGTAAAGAGCCGTTATTGGGTCGAGAATGGTTATACGAATTGAAAATTAAGTTAGAAGTTATTGATAAACTCAATCAACAATGTATAAATAATATGACTAGTACTAAAGTTTTTAATATTAATGAATTGCGTTACAGATACTCTGAGGTGTTTTCTGACGGTCTCGGTTGTTTTACTGGTGGTGAAGTGAGTTTGCGTGTACGACCCGATGCGAGACCGGTATATTTGCGAGCGCGACCACTAGCATACGCGCTGCGGGAGCGTGTGGAGCAAGCGCTGGATCAGCTGGAGAGGGACGGTATCATCACACCTGTCGAGACGTCAGACTGGGCGACCCCGGTCGTACCAGTCATTAAGAAAGACGGCTCGCTACGATTGTGCGGTGACTATAAACTTACCTTAAATAAATGTTTAGAGGTTGACCGTTTTCCCCTACCTAGAATAGATGATTTATTAAGTAAATTACATTCGGGGCATAAATTTACAAAGATTGATTTATCTCAAGCATACGCACAATTTTGTCTGGATGAACCATCGAAATTATATACTGTAATCAATACACACCGGGGGTTATATAAATACAATCGTTTGATATATGGTTTGTCATCAAGTCCAGGGATATTTCAAAGAAAAATTGAACAAATTTTTGAAGGTATGCCTAGGGTAGGAGTTTTTCTTGATGATGTCATTTTGACAGGCCGGGACGAGGCAGAACATATGGATACTTTATTTAAAGTTTTCGATAGATTACAGCGGTACGGGTTAAAGGTTAAGAAAGAGAAATGTACGTTTTTTGCAGATGAGGTATCTTATTTAGGGTTCATAATTAGTAAAGATGGAGTAAAGACATGCCCAAGTAAAGTAGAAGCTATAAAAAAGGTACCTATACCGTCCAATGTATCCGAACTTAGATCGTTCTTGGGTATGGTTATGTACTATGCCAAGTTTGTTAGGAATATTAGTATGAGGCTAACCCCCCTTTACGAGTTACTAAGGAAGGATAATAAGTTTGTTTGGACAAAAGATTGTACGGAAGTTTTCAACAGCATTAAAAATCTGTTGTCTTCTAGTGAGGTACTCGCGCATTATGATCCGCGTATGCCGGTAACACTGACGACGGATGCGAGTGCGCAGGGGGTGGGAGCGGTCATAGCTCATGTGTGGCCCGATGGAACCGAACGTCCGATCGCTTACGCGTCGCGGGTTTTAAACGCATCGGAAGCAAACTACTCGCAGATTCAAAGGGAGGCGCTTGCTATTATTTTTGGAGTAAGGAAGTTCCATCAGTACTTATACGGGCGAGAGTTTGTTCTCAAAACGGACCACAAACCACTAGTTTCTATTTTTGGGGATAAAACGGGCATTCCAACGATGGCAGCAAGTAGGCTACAAAGGTGGGCGGTAGTCCTCTCTGGTTATCAGTATCGAATTCAATACGTACCTACCGATAAGAATGGTGCAGATGCGTTGTCTAGGTTGCCAGTGGGTACAAGGAACAAAGAACAGAACGAAATCACATATATAAATTTCGTACAGGATTTTTTACCGATAACCAGTCAAGATGTCAGTAAACTGGGGAATATGGATAGTGTTTTGAGAAAAGTCATGATATATATAAGGTCAGGTTGGCCTCCTTCATGTCCCGATGCGGAGCTACAAGCTTATTTTGTTAGAAGGAATGAGTTGTATGTCGAGTCGGGATGTGTAATGTGGGGCTATAGAGTTGTGATACCAACGGAATTGCGAAGTATTATATTAAAAGAGTTGCATATCAGTCACATGGGCATTGTTAAAATGAAATCAATGGCTCGTAGTTACGTTTGGTGGCCTGGTATCGATGCAGACATTGAACGCGTTTGCCAGGAATGCAATACATGTCGGTTGGAAGCTCCAGCTCCACCGAAAGCACCCCCTCAACCCTGGCCCTATATCTCAGAGCCGTGGAGTAGGTTACACGTTGATTTCCTAGGCCCTTTTCAGGGTAAGACGTTTTTTGTCATAGTGGATTCGTCGTCTAAATGGATCGAAGCTTTTGAAATGAAAAGAACGACCGGAAAGGAAGTTCTTAAGGTATTAAGGGATGTTTTAGCTCGGTTTGGGTTACCAAAAGAGATAGTATCGGACAACGGACCTCCTTTTACAGGTGTTGAAATAGCAGAATTTATGCGTGTTAACGGTATTAAACATATTTTTACGCCTGTTTATCACCCTGCATCGAATGGAGCTGCAGAGAATGCCGTTAAAATTTGTAAAAATGCGTTAAAAAAGGCTTTTAGGGACGGTATAGAGGTTGATACGGCATTGAAGTCGTACCTATTTATGTATAGGAATACCGTGCATAGCACGACGGGAGAGTCACCGGCGAGGTTACTGCAGCATAGAACGTTAAGGTCTCGCCTAGATCTGTTGAATATGGGCAATAAGGTTCAAGGCGTTAAACAAAGAGTGGAAGAGGCTCAACAGAAACAGGTCAAAAGTGCGGGTGGTATAATGCGTACCTTAGAGATAGGGGATGACGTGTGGGCTCGAGGTTTTGGAAGGGAGGATAAGTGGATTAGAGGTAAAATTGACGGGAACTTAGGATCTCGTTATTACTTAGTTAGTAGGGAAAATGGTCCACCTTTAAAAAGACATATAGATCAAATTTGGAGAAAGTCTCCACGGTCTATGTTAACTTGTCCACTCCCAACTGACGTTGGCGAACCTGATAGTGGAGTAAGTTCACTGACACCACCACCACCACCAGCAACAGCATCCGAGACCCGAAGTAAACGTGTAAGGAAACCGGTCACAAGGTACCAGCCATGAATAATATACTTAATTGTAAATTAGTTGTATAAGAGCAGTTTAGAATAAGTGGTAGGGTGTAATGTATGTTGTAAGTAGGTAGTGTTACAAAATGTTTCAACATTGTACCCTCAACATTATGTGTGTATCGATCGCTGTCCTCTTAATAAACGGTTCGCCAGTCGACCATATACTGCATTCAAGGAAGTCGTATTATTTCTCCAAAACCCCTATATATAATACCCTGCAATCCAGTTGAACTACCCTGTGACGTAAACGTGAGTTTTGATATTGTTCTTGAATGAGTACAAGGTCTAAGTTGTAGTCAATAATTAATTTATCTAACTCTGATGTCGCCACCTTATCGTTGTGAAGGTTTAATTGCCCTATTTTTAACCTATCCATCTTAATTAGTAATTAGTATGTAGGATAAGTTGTTCGAGTTTTAATTTATAGGTACCGCACTGGTCCGACCCGCATCTATGATCATAGGGTTTTTTAAATCGTTTACACGCCGCGCAAACCGGGGTAAAATTCGAATCGCCCTTATGCGGGCAAACATTGGTTTTGTGAGCCTCGGAACAGACAGCGCAGGTTGGTGATTTATTAGCGCAATGCTTTTTAACATGACCGAATTGTTGACAATACGCGCAACGAACTACCTCGATATCATCAACAAAACGGCAAGTGGCCCAGTCAATAAATAATTTATCCTTGGTAGTCACAAGATGTTTACGTACCTCAGGTTCAATTTCTATGCCTATCCATTTCCGACCGGTATCGGTAGAACGCCTACGGACTATTTTGGTGGATTTAATGAAATCGTCTTCTTTTATTGGCAACTCATTTTTAATGTTTTGGCGGTAAATAGCTTGCAAAAAATTTTTGTCTTCCATTGAGGCGGGAATGTCCTTAACTAATAGACGGGGGCGGCGACCCTTTGGTTTTTCTAAGCGAAGACCCGCAGACTTTATAGCATCTACCCATTCTAACCTTTTCAATTGGTTTTCATTCGCTACACGCAATACAACACCCGATTTGGCGGTTTTTTTAATACCGACTATTTGAAACCCATCGTCACTCGGTCTAATCGCCTTCATAAGAGCCTGTTTAGTGGCGGATGATGACGCATAGTCAGCTGTTCGCTCTTGGGTCGGATAGGCGACGACACAAGGCAAAGGCACTCTTGATTCAATAGCGGGGGCAACTTTAGGTAACCGCAGTTTCAAAGAATCTGCGTACGACATTTTATTGTCCTCATTAATGGTTTTAACGCCGGATTTTAATTTAATTATTTCTAATTCGCGCTCGGTATTAGCAAGCTTGGTTTCGTTACACGATGATTTTAAGGCTAACAAAGACACTATACTTGTAACTCGTTGAGTCATATCCATAATAGCTGATTTATTCGCGACATTTATACGAGAACCGTTATCGTTAACCAGTTCGTTGATTTTGGCCAGGTACACAGACACACGGATATCTTCTTCTATCATCTTTAAAGCGAGGGCCTAATTAAACCAACTTCTAACCAGATGTGGTCATTAGATGAGGTATAGTTTTTCATTAACGATAAATACAAAGGTTCAACTTGAATGTTTTCCAAAAGAGCATTACTTTTATTATATCGGGCATCATCATATTCGGCACTTGTATTTATACTTGTAGAGAGCTCGCTATGATGCTCGCGACGATGGCCAACAGATGCGCTTCCGAGGTGAGGTTTATAGGCACTTCGCGATGGGCGGTCGCAACGCCCGCCATGACTTTCGCGATCCTAGTGTGATTTATAGGAACCCTTCGCAGCGGGACGTCGGGTCGTGTCCCGTCGGAATTGTGTAGTAGCAGCTGGCTGCTACAGTACAGTGCAGTATTGCGCGCGCGCCGGTCGGTGACGGTTGCGAATTTATGACAGCGCAGATTTTACGTATTAGAGTAAAAATGACGAACATTCTAAAGTGTGACAAGTGTAACATAGTAATTGAAGAGATGTTATCGTACATTCAGAACAAAGTGTCGGTTGTGGATGAGGAAATATTGGTGCGCATTTGTGTTTCATCTTTTACTAGTGAGGAAATCAAAGAATCGAAGTCACTGTTATTCGATGCTATTCCTTCAAACTTGCGTAAGATCATACGGAAGAACAAAGGCAAAGAACTAAGAGATTTAACGGACATCATAAATCTATTTAAATCTGCTGAGCCGGATGATATTCCAGTGTTTGTAGCGCGCTGGCTAGAAAAACTACCGCCTATTACGTTTGATCATCTAGATTGTACGAAGCTCTTGAAGGATCTGGTTCGAATGCAAGCAGCAATCGATGAAATAAAGAACTCATATACTACGCTAGAAGACCTAAAGGACCTTAGAATGGAACTATTTCAATTCAGAAATGATTCATTACCACCATCGTCTGCATTCAAAATGCAAACTGCAATTTTTGTTACCACTATGACCATGTAAATAACAAACTAGGTATTTCTTGGTACCACCTTTGCGCTAACCCAACTAACGTCGGTAACGCATAGTGAATTATTTGTCGTACCGTCCAATTATACATTTTTGCACACTCATTTACTTTACTAATCCAAACATCAATACTCTGATCGCTTGGTTGGATCAAATTCAGGTACAACATTCAAATAAGGATAACGTTCAGAATTTCCGTCCGACGAATAAATTTAACTAGTTCTCTAAACACACCCACGAAACTAGAGTCTAAAACAATGAATTGGTTACTTGGTAATGGTGACGCCGCTAGATCAGGAGCAGCAGGACCACTTCGATGATTGCTGGCCCCAGGGCGTGGTGACTCTGCAGACTCTTCAGCCAATTCAGGAGATCGGGCTCGCTTCGTGTTCTTTTCTTGCCGCGACTTCCTGAGTCGAATGCTTACGGCGCGATCTGCGACTACGTAGGCTCTCTGTAGATGACTCGCTCACTGCCGGACTCATTACAGCCTCTTACACGTTTTTGCGATCAATGGCTAGGCATTTTGTGGCTTAGCTGAAAATATAAAAGAAAACAAGCAAACGCTGTCTCGAAAACGAAACAGGTAAAATAATAAATCGTATAGTCAGTCTTCACAACGAAATTTGCGGTATTAATTTTGTGAAACATAAAACTACAACATGTGGATACCGTAAAAAAAAATTAAGTATCCTATATTTAGTTGCAAAACTTCGATTAAAATAAAAGATTCGTAATTTAGACATTATAATCAAACAATGAAATGAAAATATATATGTCGCACACAGCGACGGCAGAGCAGTAGGGTCGCCAGCATCTTGGTGTGGTGGTACAGGTTCCATTTCGTAGGTGAGTTTTGAATTGAAGCACGACGTGTAGATATACCCTCCAATCTTCATAATAACAATTTGAATAGGCAAACCGACAGTTTCGGTTCGGAGATGTGCCTTGGTCCGCGTCTCGATGCAAAGTGACCGTTCGACGAACCCCACTATCCAAAGCGACTCTGTCCATGTGCCGCCATCACAATATAACGTCACAAGCGTTTGCCCCTCTACTACGTAAATCAAATCAGCAACTTCTATTAAAATTAATCGACGATCTCCGACACGGCCAGCCTGACGATTTGCACGTCCTCGTGCATCATCATCTTCATCATCATCATCATCATCATCCCAGCGCCAATCCCAGTCGCATCCGAAGCTCCTTCAGCCCCGGAGTCCAGGATCCGGTTCACCAGGCCAACCGCCGATTCCGGCCAAACCTCAACATTTCCCGTTGCACGTTCTAGTGCATGTCTGTAACAAATTTAAAAAAAACACAGAACACCGACTTTGAAGCATTTTTGAGAACTCGGCCAACCTGACCATCACACGTCATGTTTAATTACAATGACTAGGTATTAGAAAACCAAACTTAATTATTTTAACAACTTAAACAAAAGCTTCCTTCAAGCCTCATAATTATCAAATTTCAGAAAGAAAACACAAAAGGTTCTTCCAAGCCTCATAATTATCAAATCAAAACCATAATCTTCAATAAGAAAACACACCATGGTTCGCTACCACAGTAGCTAGTGACGACTCATAGTTGACACCCATATCGTCATCACCTCTTGTGATACGACCAACTCTAGAGTCCACGACTCCCAGGTCAACACATGACCGTACAACTAATAGTCTCCTCCGAGACCCAGGTCCCCGCCACATCACTAGCTGCCCATCGCCCCCTGAACAACTCCTCACTGAGTTGCAGTTACGACTACAGACTAGTGCATGCAGTGCGACCATAGCTACCAAAGTCCCCGCCACATCACTAGCTGCCCATCGCGCCCTGAACAACTCCTCACCGAGTTGCAGTTACGACTACAGACTAGTGCATGCAGTGCGACCATACCTACTAGTGTCCCCGCCACACCACTAGCTGCCCATCGCGCTCTGAACAACCCCTCACTGGATTGCAGTTACGACTACAGACTAGTGCGAGCAGCGCGACCACATAGCCATGATACGTGTTCTATTTGCTGGCGGAGGCACCCTCCTCACCATCTTCTACATTTTGAAAATCTAACTCAGCAGACATTACTTGGAAAAATCTTTCGTACCTATGCGATCGTGGGGTACTTATAAGTTCTGTTTCCAATCAACGATTTCAATAGGTAACGATCGTCATTATCGCCATCAAACAACTCACCATTATTAAATTTCATTACTTTAGCACACTTCTATCAAATTTAGATTTTTCGTAAATAGCACTCAGTTCTATGTTCGTTACCGCTTGTTCTCTTGAGAAGATTTAATAGTCTAGCCACACATACTATCAGAAACTCAAGTGAGCTCGTAACTATAGGCCACAGTGAACTTTAGTTTTGAAATAAAGACAAACCAGACATCATAATTTTAAAACCCTCATTTAAAATTTCTCAGTCCATTATAACAAACAATAATCGGGTAGTACAAGAAATAAAATTTGCAAATAACTCTTATTATCATGTCGCAAAGAAATTGTTCAGTACACAATACACTGGCACAACCTTGTACACTGTATATATACTGGCACGTGTGTATATACATACACCAATGAAATTACAGATTGCTTGACAAGAGAACATTCGGCCACGGAATCAAAATAAAAATAGTACGACTCACCGGATTATGGCAATTTCCCACAAACACCTGCCACTTGGCAGTTGTCAACCGTTGCACACCAGACATCTCTGAGCTCTCATAAAACCCCTTTACGTTACCACAAACGTTTTGAGTATTTTGAAACCTTCTCATCGCCTGCAGAGTAGATGCTGTCCTGAAATCTTCTCATCGCCTGCAGAGTAGAGGCTCAAGTCTTGAAACCTTGAGCGTTCCGCAAAGCGCACACAGCTCTGACTGCGCGGCACGCAGCTTCAGCAGCGCCGCACGCCATTGATGTGATTCACCACGCAGCTAGTAGCGCGCTCCGCAAGTACACCTTGCGTATTCAGCAAGCGCACCTTGCGCGCCAAGCAACAGCCAGCACTGTCACGCGCCAAGGATCAGACAGCACTGTCGCGCGCCGAGGATCAGCCAGCACTGTCGCACGCCAAGGATCAGCCAGCACTGTCGCGCACCAAGGATCAGCCAGCACTGTCGCGCGCCAAGGATCAGCCAGCACTGTCGCGCGCCAAGCATCAGCCAGCACTGTCGCGCACCGAGGATCAGCCGCACTTGCACGCCTGCAGCGCACTCCTGCAGCGCACTCCTGCAGCGCACTCCTGCAGCGGACCATCACGCGGAGCGATCTCTGCGCCAGCAATTGAGCGCACCTCGTAACTTCACGTTCACTTCCGGCCTCACGTTATTCTGTTCCTTGATTTATAACGAGATTGTGAGCAGTGTAGTTCTTTATCCCACTTCTGATGTCGCACACAGCGACGGCAGAGCAGTAGGGTCGCCAGCATCTTGGTGTGGTGGTACAGGTTCCATTTCGTAGGTGAGTTTTGAATTGAAGCACGACGTGTAGATATACCCTCCAATCTTCATAATAACAATTTGAATAGGCAAACCGACAGTTTCGGTTCGGAGATGTGCCTTGGTCCGCGTCTCGATGCAAAGTGACCGTTCGACGAACCCCACTATCCAAAGCGACTCTGTCCATGTGCCGCCATCACAATATAACGTCACAAGCGTTTGCCCCTCTACTACGTAAATCAAATCAGCAACTTCTATTAAAATTAATCGACGATCTCCGACATATATATATTTTTTTATTTAAATATTCCGTCGCCTTCAAATTAATACCCCTGACTTAAACACACAACAACAGATTCAGTTTCTAAAGGTATACCTGCTCAGCGGTGTAGTTACTGTCCTACCAACTTATCTGTGAAATGGAGAAAATGGGAACTACGGCTGTCATTCGATTTAGTTCGAGGTTAGTGTTGACTACTTTCTTTTTGTAAATTATATTTTATATTTTTTTCATTGATTACTTTTTAACGTAACTGTAACTTAAAAAATATAAAAGCTGAGTGATTCAACTACCTATAGTTCTCGTCACGTAAAAAGAACGCTGGAATAATCTGAGGGGCTCTCCCGCATAGGTACCTACGTTTGGCTTAGCCTAAATTCTCTCCACTCCACGCCTTCCAGCGTTCTTCTTACGTGACGCGATTTGTACGCAAGCCGCAAAAAAAATAATTACTCATACTTACATTTAATATTTTAACTACAGTATGTAAATACTTAATTAATTTTGTCTATATTTCAGGTGTGACTCAAGGGCTAATTTCAAAAATAGTTAAAGAAGAGCATGCTGCAGAAGAAGCTGGTACAAAAAATCGGACCCCAGGCAAGGAGAGGAATCGTCAAAGTGGGTTTATTCATGTTGATGATTTTGACATGGGAGTTATCCGGAGGACAGTACAAGTAATATTTGAAGCATGATGTGTACTTGGATAAACCGTTCATTATAGAAGTGGTAAGTGATTCGGAAACTGAAAGTGACAGTGATAATGATGACATGGACATAAGCGGCGTATGGCCTCACAGCCAGGATGAAGTTGGGCGTGCAAGTTCATCAAAAGATCATAATTATTGTAAACCGGGATTCTAATAAATTATTGTTAAGCAAACTTTTGTTTTTTTTTTTTACCCCTCACATCGTTAAGGGAGGCCCGTGCCCCAGCAGTAGGGACGTAGGTATATGGGTTGATGATGATGATGAAACTTTTGTTTTATTCTATCTATTAACTAGGTCATGTAATACAGGACACATCTTGAGTGTCTAGATATTTGAGTTTTGTTTAAATAGAGATGCTAGTAGCTAGTACTAAACTATGGGTTTTTGTATCAACTTATCAAGCTTGTATCTGCTGAATCCATCTAAGTAGGTAGTGGTACTTATGCAAAAGTTTGTAAGTGGGGTACCTACATTATATCAATTGAATGCCAGAGAAAAAGCTAATGTATGTATCTACCTACATTAATTTTCTTATTTTTGAAGACTACTTAGTACTTATATTAGTATTTTATTATTATAAAACAATGTTAGGTATTGTTTAAAATAATAAAATTATGTTTATATGTTTACCTAGTTTCTTATCTGACATACCCAATCATGGGTAAATTTTATTAATTTGCAACACTAAAGCGACGGTGTCGCTACCACTCAGTTCACAGATAAGTTGGTAGGACTGTACAACCCATATTCAGGCGTCCAACCGTTTACTTACACAGTTGAAACTACAGACTAAGTAACGTTGCGATAGCGAAAATAATATGTTAAAAGAAAGATTCAACTACCTACCTTTTTAGGTGGGCGTAAAGTTTTTACCAAAACGTTTGATTTCTGGTGGAATCCCAGTTTTAACTGGTCAGAAATGAGAATACAAGTTCTTCAGGATAGTTACATTTATTCACTTTGTTCGTACAATTTTTCCAACTTCTGCGATGAGCTGCCAAAACCCGAATGCCCGTGCTCACGCGTACCATTCTACAGTTTCCCACCAAATTCCGCAAACGGACGTTAGTGTCAACTTGAGTCAAATCCTCTTAGTCAATACACTATCTAGAAGTGTATTGAACAAAAGGATCGGACGCGAGCACAGACATTAATAATGCTATTTTAATATAAAATATCGCAATAAATATGAATTCCCATTGTACGCGCCCCAGTACAGCACGTACATTTACCGCGATCAGTCACGGCTTACACGAATCTCCGACCACACTCCACAACAAAACTAAGGAACTTACCTAGGACACCATGTGTTCCGTCGTGGGATGAAATACCGGAGAGCCGGCGCGCGCGCCGACTTACAAAGCTGTCCGATGGCTTCCAACACACTAATTGTCCAATACCAGTAGACATTAAAGTTCCTCCATGAGGACAACCAAAGCTCACCAGCATAAAAAAACCGTTATTTAGCAGCGTCAATCCACGCCCGACAAACAAACAGCAATGAAACCACGTTTCAGATTCAAATTCAACTCAATTTAAAGGCGGCACTGTTACGGTTTATAATCCAAGTAAATACTTCAAACACACGGGCAACAAAACGCGAGAACTGTCCAAAACCGCGGCCCGGGACTATATTTCCCGAAAATCAATCGTCAAACCGCACCCCGCGTGCGCAATGATTTTCTCAAGACTTCTCGAAACGTTCTGGTATGGCGCGTCACCGACCACCACAGATTATAATATAATACATTACGCTCGCCCGTACCGGTCGCGCCATCTATCAAACAATCTTCGAACTAACAATCAAAGACGCCTGGAGACGATCAAGCGTAAACACCCATGGAGCCATACCTGGAGCACCTAAAGAGGATAGAGCGAGAGGTTAGCTCTAACAGGCTGATCATTGGAGGAGACGCGAATGCAAAAAGTACTTGGTGAGGTAGCTGCAGTGAGGACCGCAGAGGAGAGCAGTTGTGTGGAGCGTGTGGGGAATTGGGGTTGCAGATCCTCAATACGGGAGACATTCCGACCTTTGACACCGTGAGAGGTGGGGTAAGGTACAGCAGCCACGTGGACGTTACGGCCTGTTCGGCCGACATGATCGACTTGGTGGACGGCTGGCGGGTCGAGGAGGGTCTCACGAGTTCCGACCACAACTGTTATGTAATGAAACACCGCGATCAAGATGGCAACTACTTTATTATATCATGTAGGTAGGTGAACATTACTACACATATACGAGTACCCACAACATCTTCCCCTTTAAAAACACAAAGAAAACAATAGTAAAAGGAAAGTAAACAAAGTTTGATATTTAACTTTACCGAGCCTTACTACGCGTTACAAGTGGTGAATACGAACTTCGCATACTTTTATCAATGTTGATGCTTGGTTCATAGTCATCATCCTCCGATTTACAATTTTGTTCATCATCATTATCATCATCGGATAGAACAATATAATTAACAGTTTTGCTAGTCTCTTTTTTATTATCACCCATACTCTTAAGCAAATGTCGGTGATTTCGACGATCAATACCTTTTTTGTTTTTATAATACACCCTTTGTCTGGGATTCTCTCGTTATTATTTTCTAACATAATGACGTCATCGCCAACACATAACTTTGGTAAAGGTTTACAATGTCGATCGTAATACGATTTACTTTTGATTTGCTCACAGAGTAATTCTTTATGCTGTATAATATCATCACAATTTGTTCGTTTTATTAAACCTAACGTTATACAAGCTTGCAATCCCAACACACTTTGACAATCACCAACAGCAATTGCAAATTTAATTGTATACTCAACATTCTTAAACCACCATGTCAAACTACATATACCTTTTATAGGAATACAATCGCCACTATACGATTGTAGTTTCACATGTTGATTAATACATATTAACTCTTTGTCGTAACCAAGTGATAAATATCGTTTATAAGATAAAACACTAATATCTGCACCCTTGTCTAATTTAAATTTCTCTGAACCGTACTCCCATGCAAAGTTTCAAACCAGTCCTCCGACAGTGAATTAATCTCAGGAACGTTATACAGAATAGATATAAAAAATGACTCGCAATCATCAATATCGTTGAACTTCTCTTCACTCATACCTACATCATGCACTTTTTTAACACTTTTTTTTAATCTGCACATTCTAGCGAAATGCCCATGGTTTTCACATACATAACACTGCACAGAGGTAGCTGGACACGAGCCCGGCTCCGTACATTGACCTCCACACCTGAGACAGTGGCCCGATGCGCCCGCCTGCCGCACCGCTCTGCTGCCGGAGGCGGCCCCGGCCGCACCGCGTGCTCCGTGGTCACCGCGCCCGCGCCAGCCTGCTCGGTTGCCTGCGCCGCGCACGCCAACCGCGTTAACGTGCGCCGACGACGTTGACTCCCCGGCGCCTACCGCACCGCGGGTCTCCAACAAGCGACCGCTGTCTGTTGATACTTCGTTGACTTGTACGATCTTAATAGCTTTTTCCAATGTGAGATCTCCTGTTCTCAGCAATCGATCACGTACAATCGAACTTGCTATGCCACAAACAATGCGGTCACGAATAATCTCCTCTTCTAAATCTTTAAAACAGCAATATTTACTCAGAAGTTTCAATGCAGTTACATATTGATCTATCGATTCGCCAGTCTCTTGATTCCTAGTAAAAAAATTGTATCTGGCCAATGTAATATTTTGTCTCATTCCAAAATATTCATCAAACTTCTTTATTAACAAAGTGACGTCATCCTTATCACTTTCTAGAACGAAGGTAAAAGTCTCATACACATCGAACCCCTCGGATCCAATAAGATTGATCAGTAAACTGGCCTGTACACCATCGTTTTCTTTATGCATCCCAGATGCTTTTAGAAACAACATAAATTGCGTTTTCCATTTCTTCCACGCGTCAGCCCGGCTGACGGAGCTGCCTTGCAAACATAATTCTGACGGCGGTCGCGCGTGTTCCATACTTTATTAGCACTACTAAATATAATTTGATTATATTACGACACTGATATAATAAATTAAGTACGAGCTATTATTTGTTTTCACCGCTGTCACCATGTTATGTAATGAAACACCGCGATCAAGATGGCAACTACTTTATTATATCATGTAGGTAGGTGAACATTACTACACATATACGAGTACCCACAACAACAACGGTATAGCTTTCAGCGTTCATCTTTTAAAATCAAAGGGCATGGCAATTAAAGGGACCACTAGGCTATACAACACTAGAAAAGCTAACTGGAGGCAGATTCATGAGAAACTGTCTCTATTACTAATTTATATAATAAATATAACAGAAAATTGCGCAGTCTACTGAAAGGTTTTTATTGACAAGTAAGGAAGTGTCCAAAAAAAAAACAAAATCCAAAATATAAAATTTGTACATGGTGTTCTTAGTGGCTAGTATTAATCTTTACTACAGAGTTTTAACACCCCCCCCGCAATAAGAACACCCTATATACAATATTATGGATAAGGTATATAGACATATCAAAGTTAACTGTACACTTAACACTAATACATACTTACAAAAAATAGACACATTGATATACACCGACCTATCACTATCTTTACACAACTACTATACACCTGCAGAATAATAACAACATACACCTAAACCTAAACTAAGCCTAACAACTGTACACATTTACAGTGCTTCAGTCTCGGCAAAGGTTTGGTCAAAATGTCTGCAATCATTTCTGTCGTGGGTTTGTATTGAAGACGTATGCAGTGTTGTGAAAGCGAGTCTCGTATGAAATGGTGTTTAATGTCTATGTGTTTTGTGCGTGAGTGATATGTATTGTTGTGTGCCAGTTTTAAAGAACTTTGGTTGTCTGTATGTATGGTGATGGGATGAGAGACGGCAAAGACTTCATGTATGAGAGTTTTCAGGTAAATCGCCTCTTTGCAAGCTTCAGCTAGAGCCATGTACTCGGCCTCTGTGGTTGAAAGCGCGACTGTGTGCTGCTTGCGTGCTTCCCATGAGATTGGTGCACCACACATGAAAAAGGTAAATCCAGTAAATGAACGTCGATCAATAATGTTGTTCCCGTAATCGGCATCAACATATCCGACTGGGTATGACTGACCTTTTGAAGTGTACTGAAGCTTTAGATCTTTGGTAGCCTTCAGGTACCGTAGAACCCTCTTAGCGGCCCTCCAGTGTACCCCCCCGTAATGTGCATTGAATTGGGAAAGATACGACACTGAGTGTGAGATGTCAGGTCTTGTACATATAGCAATGTACATTAGCGAGCCGATAAGTTCCTGATAAGGAGCTTCAGTTTCTTCTTCCTTCGAGGGAAGAGTTAGTTTCAGACCAGGTTCTAAAGGAGTTGATATAGTTATTGCATCATTCATCCCAAACTTTGTAATAAGTTTCTCTATGTACTTGGTCTGATCGAGAGTAGTGCAGCCTTTGCTCTGTATGACACGCATACCGAGACAGTCTCTAAGAGGACCAAAATCTTTAATTTTGAACATTTTTTTAAGTTCTTTTTTAAATGTCTCTCTCATGAGATCATTGCTGCTCAAAACAAGGAAATCGTCGACAAACACGGCAACGACTAGTATGTCATTACCATCTCTTTTAATGTAGAGACAGTGTTCGGATGGAACTTGAGTAAGCGACAAAGTGGCAAGTGCTTCGCACACTTTTTTATTCCATTGTCGTGGAGCTTGCTTCAAGCCATATAGTGCTTTTTTCAGTAAACACACTTTCCTTGGATCTTCAGAAAAACCTTCCGGTTGTTCCATATATATTTCCTCATCGAGATCTCCATTTAGAAAAGCAGTTTCTACATCTAGATGATGTACTTGTAGATTGTGATGAACTGCATATGCCAAAAGAAGTCTTACAGAAGAGAGTCTAGCAACTGGTGAAAAAGTTTCTCCGTAGTCTACTCCAGCCACTTGAGTGAAACCTTTTGCTACTAGTCTCGCTTTGTACTTTGTTATTTGTCCACTTGTATCTTTTTTAATTTTCTAAACCCATTTGCATTTAGTTGTTTTCCGATCTGACGGTCGGTCGACTAGAACCCATGTTCCGTGATTCATTAAAGAATTGTATTCAGCATTCATTGCTTCTA
Organism: Sesamia inferens; assembly: GCA_037179545.1. Classification (NCBI taxonomy): domain Eukaryota; kingdom Metazoa; phylum Arthropoda; class Insecta; order Lepidoptera; family Noctuidae; genus Sesamia; species Sesamia inferens. The sequence continues at coordinate 33,629,652 of CM073931.1, forward strand.
ACCATTTATCCTTTTGTGGATGTTGTGCAACTTCTTTGTAAGTCTCAGGCTCCATATCTGAAGTAAGGTAGATATTACAACCAGCTTCAAATCTATCAGGTTGACGTCTGTCTCGCTGAGGATATCTGCCCTCTTGCGATGGTGATTCTCTAGCTATAGCTTCATTTGGAGGAGGACTGGAAGAAGTTGAGGGTTCATCCAAAGGTACTTCCTCTGATGGTGGTATCGTCACAGGCTGAATGTCTCGCTGTTGCTGAGATACAGATTGTGGAACAGGTCCGTCTTCAATTGGTTCAGGATCAAGGGGTACAAGAACTTCTACTGACTTTGGAGGATCTGTTGATTCTAAATCTGGTTTTCCAGATTTAGTGTTGGCATATATTTTATCCTCTATGAAGACAACATCTCTTGCAATTATAATCGTTCGAGGATTTTCAGGATTTATAAGGCGGTAACCTTTGCTTTCAGTTGTATAGCCAACAAAGATACAACTTTCTGTTTTGGAATCCAGTTTCTTCCGTTTTTCTTTCGGGATAAGGACATGAGCTTCACATCCGAAGACTCGCAGGTTAGAGAGGTTAACTTTCTTCCTGGTCCATAATTCTTCTGGAATTCTGTTATTTAGGGCTTGGGTGGGCATACGGTTTTTAAGGTAAATTGCCGTATTTACCGCTTCTCCCCAATATGCTAAAGGTAAATTCGAGTCTTTGAGCATGCATCTGGCTTTTTCAATTATAGTCCGATTAGCACGTTCACTAACTCCATTTAGCTGCGGTGTGTATGGTACGGTGGTCTGATGGATGATTCCATTCTCCTTTAAAAAATTAGACAAATCCGTATTTACATACTCGCGACCATTATCTGAACGTAAAACCTTAATTTTTTCGCCAGTTTGGTTTTCAACTAAATATTTAAACTCCACAAACTTACTAAAAACTTCGGCTTTTGATTTCAAAAGATACCCGTAAGTTTTTCGACTGTAGTCGTCGGTAAATGTGAGAAGATATAATGCTCCGCCCCAAGAATGCGTACTCATGGGTCCGCATAAGTCCGAATGGACTAATTCTAGGACTTTACTTGATTTACTTTGAGATTTTGAAAACTTTTTCTTTGACAGTTTGCCCTGTAAACATGGAACACAAGTTTCATTACAGTTCCCGCTAAAATTAACGCCAACTCGTTTATTTTTTTAAATATTCATACTCCTTGCATTGAGGTGACCAAGGCGTCTATGCCACAACATAGCAGTCTCTTTGGTGGTAGAGCAAAGAGCTTGAGAACTCTTTACATCAAGTTTAAACATGCCTCTGTAGTGTGAACCTGAAGCAATGACATTACCTGTCACTTGACAACTGCCACTCAAAGATATGGTAGCCCCTTGTGATGTAAATAAAACATCATACCCCTTATTTACTAATTTACTGACTGATAGTAAATTAGTTGCAAGGTTGGGAACGTATAAAACATCAGAAACTCTATTTACATTGTCAGATATATTAATATTTACAGTACCTCTGCCTTGACTCAGGAGTTGCTCTTTATTAGCAACAGTGATTGGAGTAATATGGGTGGACAAAGTCTCAAACCACTCTTTGTTATTACTCATATGTGTGGTTGCACCAGAGTCTAGGATCCAATCCTCTGAACCTGAAAAAGGGATGTTAGAAAAACAAGATGAAAGTGTAGAGTGGGATGTATAATTTGAATTACACTTTGCCGAAACTGAAATCTTATTTTTCTTTAACTTCCTACACTGTGATACGACATGCCCGGTTTTTTTACAAAATGTACAAAAGAGTTTCTTCTTCTGCTGCTCGTTAGTTTGCAATGCCGTCGTGCTAGGTTCTTTAACTCTGGTAGGTAAAGATTTCCTGGAGTCTTCCTTCAATAGGGCTGCTATAACATTTTCTGACGTTAGTTTGGTGTTCGTGTGTTCTAATGCCATTACTAGCGGTCGAAATTCTTCAGGTAGGCCTGCTAGTATGATAATAGCGAGAAACTCGTCTTCGACTGCCTTGCCAATTGCCTGTAGCTCTTGTTGAATGCTTGTTGCCGCGTTTGTGTAGCTCTGGATGCTACCAGTGTACTTATTGCTTAGCAACCTTTGCATAAGTGATAATCTTCTGGTTAAGCCGCTATCCGCATATGCTTTTCTCAGCCTGTTTAGTACGTCAAAAGCTGATGTGGCAGGTCGTATAACTGGATATACAGACTCGTCGCAAAGTAGGCATATTTTCGCTCGTGCCTTCTCATCTCGCCTTTTTTGTACTGGATCACTGAGGTTGGGCTGACTTGTAGTAATCTCCCAGAGGTCAAGGTCGACTAAATAGCATTGTATAGAAAACATCCAATTAGAAAAGTTACTGCTACCTCTCAGCTTGTTTATGAGCTGCGATTGTGCCGGTAGTTCTGCCGTTGACGTGGTCTTCGACCGATCACCCGATGGTATATTTTCCATAGCACTTGCTCATAAAATACTTGCAGAATACGTATTTCTTACTGTTTTAACTGTATTCGTTATTCTTAATGGCCCATAACCACTAATTTGTATAATAAATATAACAGAAAATTGCGCAGTCTACTGAAAGGTTTTTATTGACAAGTAAGGAAGTGTCCAAAAAAAAAAAACAAAATCCAAAATATAAAATTTGTACATGGTGTTCTTAGTGGCTAGTATTAATCTTTACTACAGAGTTTTAACACTATTTATGCTGGAAAAAAAGTTAACCCTAGTGGATTTGTCAAATACACACACTACAGAACAACTAGACTCAACAGTTAACACATACACACAAGCCATAACTGACACATGTAGAGACACGATACCACACAAAAAACATAACACAAACATTCACCATACCGTGGTGGTCTGAGGAACTCGCTGAGATGAAGAGGCTGGTGGCCACCAAGAAAGTGAGAGTCCGGAACGCAGCGCCGGTCCGAAGAGCGATGGTGGTTGCTTTGTACCTGGATGCTAAGAGGGAGTACGAGGAAGCGGTGAAGACGGCCCAAATCGAGAGCTGGAAGGGTTTTTGCAGGAAACAGGACAGAGAAGGGGTCTGGGAGGGGATATACAGGGTAATGGGGAGAACAGCAAAAGAGAGGAAGACATGCCCCTGCAAATGAATGGAGAGACTCTGGACGCAAAACGCTCAGTGAAGTTGTTGGCCGAGACGTTCTATCCCGAGGACCGAGAGGAGGACGACAATGGGGATCATCGCCAAACCCGAGAACTGGCAGAGACGGTAAACGCGTGGAGCCATAGTGAACGCAATGATCCACCGTTTACCCAAAGCGAGCTAAACAGGTCAATATTGTCGTTTAACCCTAGAAAAGCCCCGGGAGCCGACGGCTTCACGGCGGACATTTGCTCTCAAGCCATAAACTGTAATCCCGAATACTTCCTGGCACTGATAAACAAATGCCTGGCACACCACTACTTCCCGAAGGCCTGGAAGGAAGCTACGGTGGTTGTGCTCAGGAAACCGGGGAAAGACTCGTACGCCGTACCAAAGTCGTACAGGCCGATTGGGCTTTTGCCTGTCCTTGGGAAAGTGTTCGAGAAGATGCTGATGACCCGTCTCAAATTCTACCTTCTCCCCAGGATGAGTACTCGCCAATATGGCTTTATGCCCCAAAAAAGCACTGAAGACTCCCTTGTCACCCTCATGCAGTACGTCCGTGGAAAACTGGAGCAGAAAAGAATCGTTACGCTCGTTTCGCTGGATATAGAGGGAGCTTTCGACAGTGCGTGGTGGCCCGCGATTAAAGTACGATTGGTTGAGGAAAAGTGTCCTGTGAATCTGAGACGGGTGATCGGCAGCTATCTCAGTGACAGGGGGGTTACAGTGCGGTACGCCGGGGAGGAGAGCAGAAGGCAAACCAGCAAAGGATGCGTCCAGGGATCCATAGGAGGACCCATTCTTTGGAATCTGCTGCTTGACCCGCTCTTAAAACAGCTGGAAAGGAGGGGAGATTGCGGCTGGAAGGGGGGGAGGGGAGGGGCCAAGCATTTGCCGACGACGTGGTCCTGGTATTTGATGGGAATACAGCCCAGGAAATTGAGAGACAAGCCAATGCCGCTCTCGAACATGTTCGGGCGTGGGGTGTCAGAAATCGGCTGAAATTCGCACCGCACAAAACCTGTGCGATGGTACTTACGCGGAAGCGAAAGTACGACACGCCACGCTTGAGCATGGGGAGGATCGACATTGGAATGTCCCAAGATATTAAAATCTTAGGGCTGGTCATAGACGCCAAGCTCACATTCAACAAGCATATAGCTGGCGTCTGTAAAAAGGCGATAGCTATGTACAAGCAGCTGGCCAGAGCGGCCCGGGTCAGTTGGGGTCTGCACACGGAGGTGATAAGGGCCATTTACACCGCAGCAGTGGAACCAACTGTGCTGTACGCTGCAAGTGCATGGACACCAGCTGCTAACAAACTGGGGGTTAGAAAGCAGCTCAACACAATCCAAAGAGGTTTTGTTCTCAAGTTGTGCAGAGCCTACCGTACCGTTTCCCTAAACTCGGCACTAGTTCTGGCTGGGTTACTCCCACTCGACCTTCGTATCCGGGAAGTGGCCGCACTCCACGGAGCCCAAGAGTGGGGAGTCGCAGTCGGCACTGGGAGGCTGGGAGGTGGAACGGATGGCCCCAGCGCTGGAAGCCCCGCACCCTGCGGAGCAGATGTACCTGGAGTTTGAAAGCCTGGTAGACGAGGAACAATATCACAACCACAGCGACTTTGCTGTGCGTATCTTCACAGACGGCAGCAAGATTGAGGGCAAAGTCGGAGCCGCGCTATCTTTCTGGAATGGCGCCGCCGAAACTAAAGCCCTCAAGCTTGCCTTGCCGTCCTATTGCACCGTTTACCAGGCTGAACTCCTGGCCCTGCAGAGAGCGGCAGGAGAGGTGCTCAAGTGCTGTGAAACGACGTTTGGCATCTTCAGCGACTCAATGGCGGCTCTTCAGTCGGTGATCAATATAAGTTCCCTCCACCCCTTAGCCGTGGAAACAAGAGACTCCTTACGTCGCTGTAAGCTCCAGAATAAAAGTGTCTCCTTGTTCTGGATCAAGGCACACGTGGGATTGGAGGGAAACGAGAGAGCCGACCAACTGGCGAAGGAAGCCGCTCTGGGGTTGAATAAGAGGCCGAATTACGATCTTTGTCCTGTATCATTCGTCAAGCGAAGAATCCGATCGAGGACGCTTGACGAATGGAACGGGAGGTATAGGTCAGGTAGCACCGCTTCGAGCACTAAGCTTTTCTTCCCCGACGCAGTTGAGGCGTATAGCGTGGTACGCAGAATGACTCCCACGAGCATAACCACACAAATTCTAACGGGGCACGGTGGGTTCTCGGCATACCTGAAAGTCGTTTCGTGTGTAAAGAGAACTCCTCGTGCGCCTGTGACACTGACGTGGAGGAGACCGTCTTGCACATACTGCTGGAGTGCCTGATCACCGCCAAAATGCGGTACGAGATGGAACACGCACTCGGAACATCATTAAGCTCCAAAGACCTACCTTGTATTATAAAGGGAAAGAAAAGGGAAATATTTTTGAACTATTGCTCTAGGATAGCAAAAATTGTAATTGATAGGAATAAGTAAGTGTAAGAAAATTATGATACTAAATATATTGTAAATATATAGCTAAGTACCATAGTAATTAATATAGCATTAAAATAAAAATAGGTTAAAGAATTGTTAGATAGTAGAGAATTAGAAGTAGGTATAGATTTCCATAAATAATATAAGGACCACTTTGTTATATGGTCACATAGTTATAAGCATTATATTTTATATAAAGAGAGAAAAGAAAAAAGGAAGGAAGGAAGGAAGAAGGAAAGAAAAAGGGGAAAAAAATTGCGGAAACAAGGGCTCTGATAATGTCAGAGGACACACAGGCGAAATTAAAAAAAAAAATATGAATTACAATACAAGTGTACCACAAAAGCTAACACTTGAGTGCCACGACGCACTGGAACGGATAACCGCACCAGACCGCAACACCGTGACACTACAATGGATAAAGGGTCACAGCGGTTCACTGGGTAATGGAAAACGCAGCTGACGAGCTGGCTAGAAGGGCATCCAGCGCGTTGGTCAGCGGACCGGAGCCCATTGTGCCTATCCCCTTGATTCAAATACGCAGATGGCTACAAAGGTATACTTACGAACAAGCGGAGATTTGGTGGTCCTCGTCACCGGGCTGCAGGCAGTCCAAGGAGGTATGCCATCCCTGGATGGCAAGCTAACCAAAAGGCTGTTGCGCCTGGATAGGAAAACCCTAGGATTGATGACGGGGATCATTACGGGCCACTGCCTGCTGAATAAGCATCTCCACACAATAGGCATAACGGACAGCCCTCTGTGCAGAGCCTGCATAGAGGCTGACGAGACAGTTGCGCATGTACTCTTCGAGTGTACAGGCGTTACCCAAATTAGAAACAAAACCATAGGAGCACCAAGATCTTACACAGATGTTCTCAACAGGCTAGGAGACCTGATGGGCTTCTGGAGGGAGGTGGGCTGGCTGAAATAATCCGCCAAAGGCCGCCATGGTCCACTGAAGGGACTGAGTGCGGAAACCAAACCAGTAACATAGAACAACATAGACATGTATTCTAGCAGGAGATTTTAACGGCCATCACGCTACTTGGTCGTGTAAAACTGACGCGAGGGGTATACAAATATATGACTCCGCGTTAGAAAATGGTTTCATTTCTCTTAATGACGGTAGCGTAACAAGAATGAGTTCTGTCGATGGTATTATTCAACAAAGTTCTCCCGATGTGACATTTGTTTCTACCGACTTGTCGCATTTATTAAAATGGAATGTTATGAATGAGTGTTTAGGGAGCGATCATTTGTGTTTTAAGATCTCATATAAATACAGTAGTACAGTAGTTGCCTTTTTCAAGCATAATATAAATAATAAAATAAATATGCCTAAATTGCTGTGGAAGAGTCTGAAATCCACTTTAGTACCCTATAAACCGAGACAAGATCTTCCGGCGCATCTTACAGAACCAAATTTAATAAATAATACTTTTTTGATAGTTCCCGGCAACCCGGTTGCAAGTAGTACACTTATGACTTATTTCGAGAATCATAGACTAGCAATTTTTACAATCAATCCAGTAGAACAGAACGAGATCTCTCTGATAATATCCACCTTAAAAGTAACGCCGAAGGTTATGACAACATTACCCTCGACATGCTGAACATGACTTTGCCTTACTCACTAAAAACAGTAACAGATATTATAAACTGCTCAATACTGACTTCAACATTCCCTGACCAATGGAAAATAGCTTCCGTTACGCCTCTACCAAAGAATGATAACCCAATTGAGGTGAAGGACCTTCGTCCTATAAGCATTTTACCGTGTCTATCTAAAGTGCTGGAGAAAGTTGTCAGTCATCAGTTAACGCTTTTTCTGGAACAGAACAGCCTGTTGCCGGACTTGCAGTCTGGTTTCAGGAAACAGCGCAGTACTGCCACTGCATTGCTGGATGTGACTGATAATCTTCTATCAGCCCAGGATAAGGGTATGTGCTCATTGCTGGTCTTGCTAGATTTTTCCCGGGCATTTGATGCAATAAATATTCCGTTATTGCTGTCAAAGCTAAGTTACTACGGATTTGACCCCCGAGCTAAGCAATGGTTCCGCAGCTACCTTAGTGATAGAAAACAATTTGTGAAACTATGTTTGTTGGCGGCTCTGCTCTTACATCTACTCTTGCTTCCATTGACAGAGGAGTTCCGCAGGGATCTATACTGGGACCAATAATATTTATTTTGTACTGTGCAGACATCATTCGGTGCTTACAGAAATGTAAGTACCATATGTACGCCGATGACGTTCAACTGTATATTTCTTTTAGTCTAGAGGAATGCGATACTGCCATTGAAGATCTAAACGAAGACCTTCGCAGAATCGCGGACTGGTCGAGGCAGAATTGCCTGACACTAAACCCTACGAAAACAAAGTACATGGTTGGAGGCGCCCCAGTAAAGCACGTACATCTACCGCGCATTTGTCACGGCTTATTCAACAAACAAGGTCGGCTTACAACACAAGTAAAATCAATCTCTGATCACATTCTAGTAAATCTACGGGACTTACCCAAGCAACGACCGCCCCGGCGCGGTCCCAAAACGTTGATTTATATTTAAAGTTCAAGCAACGGACCCCGTACGCGACGGGGTCGCAAGACGTTGACATAATGGCGGCCACGCGTCGCCATAGACAATACTAAATGCGCTAGCCTGTTCCGATCGGGCATCTATCACTCGACTAACTAACAATCGGACCCGATCGATAAAACTAGCGCGAACATCCCCCCGCCCCGGACAGTAACAAACGGTCCGACAATTCAATCCAAGGGCAGGCGAGAAAGTGTGGCGATCGCGCGCCTCAAAACAGAGTCCCCCACCAGGACCTCGGCAAACCTGGGAACACCATCCGACCCCGGATACAATTTAACAATGCGTCCACGACGCCATCGGAGGGGTGGCAGGTTTGGGTCCTTTAACAAAACGAGGTCTCCGACCCTTGGTGGGTTCGTCTTGTCTGACCACTTAACGCGCTGTTGTAAAATGTGTAAATACTCCAGATGCCAACGGCGCCAAAAACTCTGCGTAAGCTGTTGAAGCAATTCAAATCGCGAGAGCCGTCCGGAGCTAATGTCCAAATAAGGAGATTCAGGCAGGGCGTTAAGTGGTCTACCTAACAAGAAATGGCCCGGCGTGAGGGCCTCCAAAACATTCGCGTCGGATGACAAAGGGCATAACGGACTACGGAACGGACGAGTTGAGGACCGCCTCAACCTTACAAAATACGGTCGCGAGCTCCTCAAAAGTTAGGATACTATCTCCAATAACGCGACGAAGGTGAGTTTTGGCGGCCTTTACAATTGTTTCAAATATACCTCCCCAGTGGGGGCAGGACGGCGGTGAGTACTGCCATCGTACCCCTCTGCGGGAGAGTGTGGATCCGATCACAACATTATGTTTATCTAAAGATTCACAAACTTCCTTCAAATAACAATCGGTACCCTTAAAGTTGGTCCCACAGTCGGATCGAATTAAGGACGGCAGTCCGCGACGCGAAACAAATCTGCCAAGAGCAGCGACGAACGCCTCTGTTGTGAGAGCACTAACCACCTCGAGGTGGACCGCTTTAGTAGCTAAACACATAAAAACGCACAAGTAAGCCTTCTCGGTCTTAGCGTTACGGAGACGCGAAGCTTTTACTACAAATGGTCCCGCGAAATCCGTACCAACTCCAGCAAAGGGCATCGATTCGGCGACTCGATCGGCAGGCAAATCCCCCATTTGGGGCTGCACGATGTCCGCTTTCAAGCGGTAGCACGGGAGACAACGGAAGATAACATATCGGATCACTCTCCGCGCAGACAAAATCCAAAATTCCCGTTGGAGGATCGCAGTAAGAGCGTTGCATCCGGCATGTGCATTTTTCACATGGCGGTCTGCGATCAACAACTTCACCAAGGGGGGCCGTTCTTGGGGAGCAACAATGGATGACGAGCCCCATAGGGGAGCTTAGCATTTCTAAGCCGACCTCCGACACGCATCAAACCCTGATCATCCAAGAAGGGATTCAGGCGCCCTAAGGGTCCCTTCAGGTTGGATGTGCGTTGGCGGAGGGTTTTCAACTCCGATGCAAATTCACTCTCTTGAACAATCCGCACCCAATATAACAGAGCGTCATTGCGCTCTTGCGGTGAGAGGACCGGAGACTCAAATTTGCCACGAGGGCTACGACAGTTGTGGATGAAACGCCTTATCCAGGCGGTGACGCCAAGCAATTTATCCAAAGAGCTGTAGCGCACAAGCAAAAACTCCGGATCTGGATCCGCTACAGTCTCGGTGGCGTGAACATGCACCCCTGGCGTGGATGCCCCGACCACTGCGGGGGTAAGGGGCCAAGAACCCTCCAGCTGTAACAACCATGGTGGACCCCACCACAGCTGCAGATTCACAAGTTCGGGCGCCTCGCAGCCGCGGGAAGCGCAGTCTGCGGGGTTCAAATCGCCAGGCACGTGGTGCCAAATCAACCTCCCAAAAGCGTTGGAGGATGTCCGACAAAGCAGAACCAACAGCGGGGTCGCTGTCTGCCGAAGGGGGGTCTGGGACGTCCCTAAACGATCCCATCACTACATGACCCAACAACAAAGAGGTGGATATGGCTACAAAACCGGCTGCCTGCAAAACTCGCTCGCTCCCACGCAGCAACGACCTAGCACATTCACACCGATCAACAAATGGATCGGGCCAGGTCGGTGGAAGTGAGGATCAGCCAGAGCCAATCCAGCCGACAATTTAACGGCGGCGTGTGGGGCTCGCAAATGCGGAAGCGGCCCGACCACCGTTTCAAAAACAATCGCCGAAGTACCGATTTTCGGCGTTGAGGAGGAGTGGGGGGAGAAGGAGAACGAAACCCGACCGATCGGATCCGAAATCCGCAGGTCTCCAACGCCCCGTACCGATTCCCTATGCGGTACAATATTTAAGTCCAACTGTCGGACGAGCCAAGTAGAGATTACGCAACCCTGGGCCCCTGAATCCGAAAGGGCACGCACTGTGACAAAATCACCTTTGGGGCCCCAAACACGCACGGAGGATGTTGGCAACAGCACAAACTCCGGTGGGGGGGTTGCGCCGACAGTGGCATTAATGAAAACCCGGGGGGGGGGTGATTGCCCCCCTGGACCCCGGGTGAACTGAGTCGACAAGATCGGAGGGGATCGCCGACAGCAGGCGAGAGGGTCCCACTCCGCAACATCGGGACTCCTTCCAACACTACTCCGGGGTGTGGGCCAATAACCGTGGGCCGCGTACGGGGGAACATAACGCCCCAGTCGAGGGTACTCAATCAAGGGGGGGGAGCAGCGTACCGCCCGCCTCCCCGAGCCCCCGACGGCCACCGCTACAACCTGCGGGGGGCCCCCGCCCGTGGGGCCCCCGCCCTTGGGGCCCCCGCCCGTGTGCCCCCTACTTGGGCCCCTTTCGGACCCGCCACCATTGCGGTTCAAACACAGGAGAGCGTGATGTCTCCCGCCGCAATGTGGACAAACCTTAGCCTGGTGGCACGCTGACTGGCGGTGGTCCCCCAGACACATGTAACACCAGGCGCGTTGCTTGGCGAGGGCTCTTCGTCCCGCAGTGCGGAGGCCCTCGAACTTCGCGCAAGCACGCACGTCATGTCCGTCCCTCCGGCAATACCGGCACCGTTTACCTGGTGCGGGGGGGGAGTCCCTTCGGACAGCTGAGTATTGTTTGGTCGGGCGGCGGGGTTGTCCCCTCGCCGCCACCGGACGACCCGTGCTCGTCCCCGGCGTGGGGTCGGTCAGCTGGTCCAGTACTCTGCACTCGTCCTCCAAAAAACGAAGCAAATCCGAGAAGGGGGGGAGGTACGAAGCGCTATTGCCCCCGTACCTTTGCTCAAATCGACCCTTTACGTCTGCGGGCAATTTCGTTAGGACGATGTGCAGAAGCAGAAAAGACCACTGGTCGACCGGCAAATCCAGCCGGCGCAACGAGTGGACGGCGGTCAAGAGCGGGTTGACCAAATCCTTCCTTAGTGAGAAAACCCGCGTTGCCTTCGGTAAGGCCAAAATGGCGGCCACATGGGTGTCCTAGGCTAGCAAGCGGACGTTTTGGTAGCGGTCCAGCAACAACTGCCGCGCAACCTGGTAGTTAGCATCGCTGACTATCAGTTGCTGGACCACTGCACTGGCTTCTCCGCGGAGGGCGGAGCGCAAATAAGCCAGTTTCTGGCTGGGGGACAAATCTTCCCGGGAGTCCACCAAGCTGTCAAACAGGTTGATGAAGCCCATCCAAGCCGTTAGGTCCCCGTCAAAGTGGGGAATCTCCAATGTGGGCAGTCTCCCTAACAAAGCCGGCGGGGTCGGTTTAACCTCCCCGCTCCAAGTCGGCTTTCCCCTACGGGCAGCCAGGAGCCCTTCTGCTGACTCCGTAATTTGGTTAGCCAATTCGTACGCCTGGTCGACATCCCTTGTAAAGGTCTCCACTACGGCTTCATCCGCTGGAGGGTGTTCCAAAACGTACGCATGGAAGTCGACAACGTGTCGCTCCAAGTCTTCCATGCGCGCAGGCAACCCTTCATAACGGGTCAACAAAGCCTGCACCCGATCCGGCCGAACAATGAGGGCGGCCGCACCCGCGAGCCAACGCAATGCGGCGTGGACCTCGGCCTTCGCCGTAGCATGCGGACTGGGAGCCATTTCAAACAAAAGCCTTTAATTCAAATTAACAATTAAATTCAATTAAAGAACGCGCGGAAAGCAACAAAAACAAGCGTAAATAACTCAATAAATTCCGCGAGACTGTGTGGGGACCAAAGCTAAGGGCAACCGTTACAAACAAAACACTAACATGTACAAATAAAAAATATTACAAAGTATACATACAAAATATCAGTGTGCAAACGGCCTAACTTAAGTGCGACACAGATCAAACTTATTAGCAAAACAAAATTATTACTACCAATTACACAATAAATCAACAAACAAACCGAATAAAATTATTACTGTGAATGTAATAATTCAACAAAATTACGACTATGAATTACGAGCTAAATCCACAAAATTACGACTACGAATTACGAGCTAAATCAAAACATTCAAACACGAACTATCTGGTTCGTATAATACACGAGTTGACCAAAACAATAACAAAACATTAGTCATAAAAATAACTCGTAATTATTTATCCGTAGCTCAATATTCAACAATGTACCCACTGGTAATCGAGTCAACAATAACCAAACATTACTCGTAAACATAACTGGCTGTATGGCGTATCATGCCTTTGCCAACTCCGTTCCTCTGAACGGAAAGAAATGAACCAAAAATAAAAACAATCTACCTACAATTGTTTTCACATTTTTTACTTTGCAAATTATCGGATCCACACAATGTATGAAGGTGGTCAGAGATATAATTTTACGAGTACCGACAACAACAAATAAAAAATCAAATTTTTACAAATTAGCCTCTGAAGGCTACCAAAATACTGGAATGATACTCTAATTAATCAAATTAGTAATTAGAAACCACGCTCTGCTACCAAAAGGATGTAGGCGCGCCCCAGTACAGCGCGTACATCTACCGCGCATTTATCACGGCTTATTCAACAAACAAGGTCGGCTTACACCACAAGTAAAATCAATCTCCGATCACACACTAGTAAGTCTACGGGACTTACCTGGGACTCAGTGTGCTCCGTCGCGAAGTGAAGTCCCGGCGAGGTCGACGCGCGCGCCGACCTTACAATGACGTCCGAAGTCTTCAGTTCACTGACCGTCCCATAAGTCGACACTCCAAAGTTCCCTTATTAGGGCACCAAAGCTCACCAACGTAAGAAGTTATTTAGCAGTGTCAATCACGCCCGACAAAGATCGCCAATGAAACCACGTTTACGATTCAAATTCAACTCAATTTACAGACGGCACTGGTACATTTTATAGTTCAAGTAAATACTTCAAAACACGGGCAACAATCGCGACAAACTATACAAAACGCGCCGGTGGTATATCTAATTTCCCGAAAATTCACTCGTCCGAAACACGCCACGCGTGCGAGAGATTATTCGTCAAGAGGTTCAAGCAACGGCCCCGTACGCGGCGGGGTCTAAACACGTTGTCATTTTCAAGCAACGACCGCTGCCGGCACGGTTCCAAAAACGTTGTTATATTTCAAGTTCAAGCAACGGACCTTCTCCCGGCGAGGTCGCAAGACGTTGTGATAACAATGGCGGCTGCGCGTCGCCATAGACAATACTAATAGCGCTGGCCCGTGCGATCGGGCATCTATCGACTCGACTAACTAGCAATCGGACCCGATCGATAAAACTAGCGCGAACATGGTATTTGGCACAAGGCAGTAGCTGGCTAAATTACCCGCAACGTTTCACTTGCAGCTAATGGGCGAACCAATTGAGAGAGTTTATGAGGCTCGGAATCTCGGCCTTATCATAGAAAAAGACCTCCGTTTCGAAAAACATGTAGCCGACTCGGTCAGAAACTGTTTTTACCGCCTGAAAGTTTTGTACAAGATTAGGCCTTACTTGTCCGAGGCGCTACGGGAACGGTAGGTTGAAACCTTGGTTTTGTCTAGGTTGAACTATGTGGATACAGTCTACGGCCCGCGTCTGTTGGCTCGCACAGATCGGCTCATTCAGAGGGTCCAGAACGCATGCGCTCGGTTTTGTTACACAATACCCCCCAAAAGTCACGTGACTCCATTTCTAAACAAACATTTCATATTGAAAATGAAATCGAGACGCAAGCTACATCTGGCGTGCCTTTTGTTTGGTGTAGTTAAACACCAGAAACCGCATTACCTGTACGACAAGTTGAGTTGGATTGCCAGTAGACGAGAATGTGAAAGAAGGCAATGTTCGCAACAACTCTCGACTCAGTCGCATGGTTCAGCCGCTTTTAGAGGTAGCTTCCGTTACGCAGCTTCTAAAATTTGGAATAACCTACCACCACCAATAAGAGCAATTAACACCATAGTCGTCTTTAGACAACGCTTACGGCAGTACCTCACAGAAGCTCAAAGGAAGTTAGACATGGTCGCACTGAATGTCTCAATCATATAGTTTAGGTACCTTATTAGTATCTGTCAGTATTTCTATTGGTAAGTGTTGCATTGGATTTTATTTTTTTGTTTATTTGATTTGATGATTGAATTTTTCCATTCAATTTGTTATTATTATTTTAATTTATTTTACATTTAATTAATTTTTTTTTTCGTTTTTTACGTCATTTATTTGCGTTGATGTTATATCATTGGATTTAATGAATTTTTTAATTTGTGTTCGTAATTATATGTACCTATACATGTCTAAGTTGTTCAATGAATTTGTGAAAAAGAAGGTCTATAATTACTTATGTTAGTCAGTATTTCTTTTCTTAGTTTATTTATTATTAGTTTTTAACAATATTAATCAATCTCACATTATTTTTGTACATACACGTAATCATTTATATTTATGTAACACGTATTTATTTTTATTTAAGTATGAGTACACACGTTATGCTGTTGTCTAAAACTGTTTTACATCTGTCACCACACATCAGGTTCAGTTGAAAACCAGCGTCAGGCACGATTTGTCTGGCATTTTTGCTGAACTGGAGCTTTTTGGTGCAGTCACGAGGCACACTTTGCTGCTATTTTTTACACAAGGGTTTAAGGGTTTTTTGAAGTGAAACTTCTTTAGGCACGCTTGACTTGGGGAGTAAACTGGCGAAAGCGTTACGAAAAATGATAGGAAAAAAAATTATGAAGGCGAACGGAAGCAGAGTATAGTCCTATTTCGTCTGTAATACAAACAAGGAGTTAGCTCAAGTAAATATTGTCACAATACGATAATTGGACACAAAGTACAAATTGCTTTCGAGCCTCATAAGCTCAATTATTAAGCTAAGTACCTTGATTGATTAAGAACTATGAATTTCTTCGAGAACATGACGCTGCGATTACCTCACCCCCCGTGGATTATCTCGGGAACCAGAGGTCGTGGACTACCCGAGTTTGGGGTCCCCTGATTCAGGAGGAAGAGCCCGACCTTTTGGCCCCGAGGGAATCCATTTTTTGAAGTGAAACTTCTTTAGGCACGCTTGACTTGGGGAGTAAACTGGCGAAAGCGTTACGAAAAATGATAGGAAAAAAAATGATGAAGGCGAACAGAAGCAGAGTATAGTCCTATTTCGTCTGTAATACAAACAAGGAGTTAGCTCAAGTAAATATTGCATGACATGTCGAGTATGAAGTTGTGAGTTCGCATCTCGCCGAAGGCAATATATATTTTTTGGATCTTTTTAAGATTTGTTAACAATTGAGTCGAGTATGAAGTTGTGAGTTCGCATCTCGCCGAAGGCAATATACAGGGTGCCAGGGAAACGCTTCCGAAAACGAAGACAGGTGATAAGGCTAGTGATTCTCGATACGATACCATCAAAAAATGAGGATTTTTTTTTACAATTTTACTTAAGCATTTTTCGTACACTATGCTGTGGGAACAGTTAAATGAGTTAAATGAAACCATTATTTGCGATTAAACATTTTTTTTTTCTTTACAACTCTAACAAGTAATGTATTCGTAAATAAATAATCAGCTGACAGCTTCAACGCTCGCGCATACACTCGAGTTCAACGACCGCGTGCGGTCACCGGACGGGCGATGCGCCGGCTAACTTAGTGCGGCGGGGCCATGTGATCGGACTATCTTCCTAAACTACTAACCTTCACTCGATCGCTTGAAGCAAATGTCTTTTCAGTTCACTTCTACCTAGTTGTGGGATATCTGCTTACGGGTTCCATTCGTGCAAGGATCGTAATGATTTTCCCCTTGAACAGGGTTACAATTTTATTTTGATCTGAACGTTCAAATTTACAAATCAGAAAAATCCAGTTTACTTTGCTTAACCTTGAGGCCCATATCGAAGGTACTTAGATACCTACAGCCGGCAGTGTGGCTGTAAGGCCATAAAAATCCTTTGTAAAGCGCCGCTAAAATAAAGAAAAATAAACATTACAGAGGCGTCAACAGTTTTAATTGATTGATCGTGAATTTAATAACAGTTTTGTATTATGTCGATAATCGCTAGTAAATGAAATAAAGCAAAAGATCGCTGACATCAGCTGTAATTGACTAAAATTTTTTCATCGCATGTGAATCAATTGAATTTGAACTTTATAATAATGTAATTAAAGTCACACGATGCGTGCTCGTTTATTGCAAGAACTGGATCCTTCATTTAGTAAGTAAACCTAATCAATTTAAAGTGAATAATTAAATTAATTGAATCTAAGAAACCAGTTAAATCTTATTTAAAAGTTAGAAAATGAAAACAGTTTGTAATAAAGCATAAGTACAATTTCCTAACAATTAAAATGAATTGATTTCTGATCTCGTAATTATTCTTTTAGCATTTTCGCCTCTGTAAACACACCGCTTTAACCTACGCGACCGCCGGGAACTCCCCCAAAGCGTTTGACCTTCATAGTACATCTTTAGTTAATAATTAGTGTTCCTTGCGACTCGGTTCGTGAGCTTGTGCGTTACGTTTGTAACCGATTATTTAATTATTGTTTTGTTAGTTTTAAATTTGTGTTTAGTTATTAGGTATTGTTACGTTTTTAGTGCTGTTTTATTCTTTTTAGTTATAACTTTTTGTTGTTTTAGACATTGGTGCCGATTCTGTTGTCACAAATTTCGCTAAACTAAACTATAAATCGCTAAAATTTAGTTTATTCCTGTCAAACGACGTTTCCTATTCTGAAATAGATTAAACTGACACAACTTAACTATATTTTAGTTTGACAGCTCTAAAATCATTTTAGTTACTCAACTTAGCGAAACTTGCTATTTCGCTATTCTGAATTTGACGTTTTTCACCTAAAATTAAAGCTGTCAAACTAAATGTAGCTATTTTTAATCGCGATTAAAAAGATGTGGAATAAAATTAGTTGTCATGAACTAAAATTTACAAAGCACATTTCTCTGCTAATTCTTGAGTTTGGAGGCCTACTTAGAGTTGCCGTGAATTATTATGGAAGCTTATGTGGCTGTAGCTATTGTTGATTCGGTAGAAAGGTAAATAATAATATTATTGTTATTATACAATACAATACAAAAATTATTTGTGAAAACATATAGAGATTATTGCACTGAACATCTAATTAGCTTTGTACTACTTACTACATTATGATTTTGAAAAGATAATTGTAGATAAATCGACTTAGAGATTTTATGAAATAAAGAACTATTTTTTTTAGAAACCATCAAGAAAGAATTCGGTTGGAAAGATTACGGGACAATTCCATAACCCATTCCATATGGCTGAAGAAAATTTAAAAAAAATTTTTAGACTCCCTAGATCTGGAGCACTTTATTTGGTGGATGTGTTAAGGAATCCTCGGTTGGATGAAAGATTTATCCCCAAACACATAAAGGTTAGAACAGTATTGTTTTGTTAAAGGTTCCTTTCTTATCAGATAGTAATACGCTACAAGTAGGGTGCGTAGTAATTACTTATAATATTTACTACTTATTGTAACATATCTATTGTAGTCATTACTTAGTATGTATCTGTATAATAATAAAATTTCATATTCAGATACTAGCTGCACTCAATCTGTTTGCCCAAGGCAGTTATCAAACAGCTGTTGGGCAAGACAACATACTTGGGGTCAGCCAGCCATCAGTGAGCAGGTGCCTAGCTCTAACAGCAGGGGAAATTTTAAAAACTTTATCACCTCGTTACTTGAGATTTCCCATGACCCGTGAGGAAAAAGAAGCAGCTAAGACTGAATAAGTTCAATTTATTATTTTGAGTTTAAAAAAAAATGTTAAGAGTCAGAGTTTAATGTTAAAACAGCTTATTTAAACTCTTTTCTGTCAACTTTGAAGAAAACTGAAAAGAATAAGTAATAAATATTTATTTTGAGGATCTTTTTCAGCCATCAAAACTTAGAACTGCCCCACTCTTATTCATGCAACACTTTGCTTGTTTCAGTTTTCAAGACCTACATAATATGCCCAACACATTAGGTGCAGTGGATGGGACCCATGTTGCCATAGCAAAACCTCCACTCAGTCACCCTATTGCGCCTGGCAACCTATTTTATAATAGAAAGGGTTATTATAGCATCAACTGGCAACTTGTGAGTATAAATAATTTTTTGTTAAGACTCTCTTGAAACCTTAATAATAACTAAAAAACTTTTTAGATATGCAGTGCGAGGGGCAAGATTATTGGCCTCAATCCAAATTTCCCTGGCTCCATCCATGATGCTGCAATTTGGAGGGCATCTAAAATAAACAGAGTCCTGAGAAATGACTTTGTGCGTGGGGAAAGATCCCAGTGGCTTTTAGGTAGGTCACGACAAGTAAACTTTTTTACTTACTGGGTATGTCTATCAGCTAAGTACATTATAAAGTTTTATTTATTATAGGAGATAAGGGATACCCGCTACAGCCATGGCTCATGACCCCTATTATGGGCCCGGCAACTGAAGCAGAGGCCATACAAGAGCAAGAAATGTGGTGGAAATGTGTAATGGGCGCCTGAAAAATAAATTTATATGTCTGCATAGGATATGATATATACCAGCCAGAAAAGGCAGCTAAAATTATATTGGCATGTTGCACCTTGTACAATATGTTTTTGGATTCATTTGATGGTAACTATACTTAGTTTACTCTCTGTTTTATTTACATTTGAAAAATAAGAAATCTAAAGTAAGTGTATTTTTACAGATGAAGAAGAAATTCATGTGACTGAGGAAAGTGAGGAGAGTCCGACTGTGGAGGAAGTTAGCACAGATTTTCTTGACGAAGCAAGGGAAATTCGGCAATCATTAATTATAAATCACTTTAATTAAACACCTTTTTTAAAAAAAATACTTTACTTTTTTTTTAATTACAAATATCCTTAAACCTAAACAAAATATAAACAATCAACAAAATATAACAATCAACAAATATAGAAAACTTAAAAATAAACAAATTATAAAAAATATAAGAATTATACTTTAGTGCTAATCTCGATAGGGAGACAAAGTAACGGGAAAGAAAACCATTAGGTTTCATTCCCATTATCTTCTTCTTGGGCATTTTGCACCAGCAATGGGATGCCAGAAGAGCGAATGGCAGCTGCTAAAATTTCAGCTGCCTGTACAATACTCTCCCGAAGTAATCTACTATTCTCATTCAGTGCTTGTACCAAATTGTGGTGAACTGGGGGGCGGGGAGTCCTCTGCAATCTTCGACGCCGGGTAATCCGACTTCTCGAATCCGGCAGTGGAACTGCAGGAGACCCACTACCAGTTTCCACAGGCTGCTCTTCCAGTACAGGCTGTAGAGAGGGCGACATACTTGGATGGGCAGGCGACGTGGATAGTGAGGGTGAGATAGGTATTCCCTGAAATAAAAAAGAAAACAGCAATTGAATTTCACAGTCATGAGCTTGACGACTCTAACAAAACAGATAACTAATGGTTTTGTTTATTGGTACTCAATAATAACAGTCTTAGTAATGTTTAAATCCATAAAAATACCATGAGTACTAAAGTAAATTACCATTTCCAAAGAGGCGAAACCATCAACAGCAGCGGACCCAATGATATCAAAAATTTTATTCTCAATATCACAGATCTGGCCCTGCCGGTCCTCCACCTGTGGCCCTGATGGAGTCTCTTATTTTTCTCGCCTTTGTTTTTACCTTTGCCACCCATATATTCCAAATCTGTTGAAATTAAATTAGTTAAGAACACAATGAAAATTATGCAATCCAATTACAAGTTTTATCAGATAAAAATCACTTACATGATGCCACTGCTCTACAGTCCTGCTGCAGCCCAGTTGGTTCAGCTCGCTACTGAGGTTAGCCTAAAAAGCCATAACCTCGGGATCAGCTTGATTTTCTAAAAAAAAGACGGTTGTATTAGACCTGAATTGATATCTAATAGGTATATTAATGTAACAACAAATGTCAATGAAACCTGTAATTAATTTTGATGCACTCAAATTTTCTGCGGTTTATGTAATGGCTATGAATTTATCAATAAAATAACAAGTTCGTATGTATTTCCTACCTCGGGCCATTAGTGGATTTGTATGAAGCCGTTCTACGAGCAGTTCCTGCTGCCTTTTTGTGGCTCGTTTCCTTGATGACGACAGCATCATAAGAATAATATTTATATCTAAGAAAACTTAATAATTAAAATAGAACTAAAATTGCTAAATGAAATGGCGGCAGGCGGATCGTCAAAACAAAACAAACAGGCTCGGATCATCTGTTGGATAGGGCTTTCCTTCGACTACGAGTATACGAAAAACCGGTATTTTCTTTTTGAAAATCACTATTTAATTCTTATATTAGCTCTATAACACTGAAAAAAATAATACAAAAATCATGTTATCCGAAACATTTGTTTAAATGCTGCAGTTTGTTGATTTGAAAAACTTAAAGGCTTTTTTTCTTATTGAAAATCGAAAAATGGATCCGCCGAAGCTCTAAATCGTTTTCGGTTACAACCCTAGCAGGATTACATTGGCCACAGATAATAAAAATAGTAATAGGTTTTGGATTTTAATTTACTTAAATATAAACAACAATATAGTTTTATAGCGTGTTTATAATCCTTGTAAATCATTTAAATAATTTTTGATAAACAATTCAAGATAATTTGATTTTAGTCATGTTTTTTTTTTTGCAGTTCAGATCATTTGCTTCACTTTCATTCATTTTTTATTTATATTTCCAAGAAATCTTGGTCTATGGTTTATTCAACTTAGCGATTGTCAAACTCAATTTTAGAGATGTCAAATTGCTTTTTAAAATTAGAGAATCTTGTTTGCAGAATAGCTTTTTAGATACACTAAACTAAAAATTAGAAATTTTAGTGATAGTTTAGTTTAGTTGGGTGTACAACAGAATCGGCACCAATGCCTGAGGCATACGTGTACAGTGCTCGTGAATACGGCAACATGTTGATGTGTTTAGGAGAAGAATTCTAGGACCAGTGTTTCTACCGCAGCGTCTCAATGGATCAGCATATCTTAATTTTATAAATGGACATTTAAATGATATGCTAGAATGTGTCTGTGGCTGAATTTCGTCGAGCATGGTTCCAGCACGATGGAAGCATGCTCGTTACGCGTCCCGTCCGCGAGCATCTCACTGAGCTTTTTAATGACTGCTGGATCGGAAGGCTGGGGCCGCACGCCTGGCCGTTCACCCGACTTAACGCCGTTGGACTTCTTTTTATGGGGGTATGTGAAAGAAAGAGTGTTTGATCGGGAATGTGACAGTGCTGATGAAATGCGGGGCAGAATAGTGAGTGTTTTTAATAAACTACGTGAAGAATGTGTTGAGGAATACTGATGCCTCGTGTTCACGGATCGACACAGCGACGGGCCCGGCTTTGTATTGAAATGAATGGAACTCAGTTCGAGCCAAACCTCATAAGGTCGCAAAGGATTTAGACAGGTACGTAAAATGCCTCTGTCAGCTTTTTACAATGGACTACAATTGCGATTTTGAAAGTGATGTTTGTAAATTGCGTATAAATCGGCTCTTTTCGGCGGCGGCTCTTTTAAGCGCGGGCGCGGTAGTGCGACGTCGCCTTGCGTGTCAGTGACCTCATGTTTCGTACGCTATCCAATGCTTGTTTACGAAATATGAAGTCTTGAAAATAATCAATTTAAAGCGAAAGGTTATTGGTATCCGTTTGCATTTAGGTTGTATATAATCTACGTTCTGGCTTCGGAAGCGTTCTCCTTACACCCTGTATATTTTTTGGATCTTTTTAAGATTTGTTAACAATTGATTACCTAAGAGCACAAATAAATTTATAAATTTCGTTCTGTTCTGGCCTTTATATTGTTTTATATATTTTTGCTGAACATTTCTGATATAATTGAAAGTATAGAAGCTTGAAGATATCGTCACAATACGATAATTGGACACAAAGTACAAATTGCTTTCGAGCCTCATAAGCTCAATTATTAAGCTAAGTACCTTGATTGATTAAGAACTATGAATTTCTTCGAGAACATGACGCTGCGATTACCTCACCCCCCCGTGGATTATCTCGGGAACCAGAGGTCGTGGACTACCCGAGTTTGGGGTCCCCTGAATCAGGAGGAGGAGCCCGACCTTTTGGCCCCGAGGGAATCCACTCCACCCTCTCCCCCTCCCCCCTTCCCCCCGCAGTCCCCCCCTTTAGTTACCTCACCCCCCCCGTGGATTATCTCGGGAACCAGAGGTCGTGGACTACCCGAGTTTGGGGTCCCCTGAATCAGGAGGAGGAGCCCGACCTTTTGGCCCTGAGGGAATCCACTCCCCCCCTCTCCCCCTCCCCCTCACCCCCGCAACCCCACGAAACCTATCCCCCTCCCCGACCCCCTTTAGTTACCTCACCCCTCCGTGGATTATCTCGGGAACCAGAGGTCGTGGACTACCCGAGTTTGGGGTCCCCTGATTCAGGAGGAAGAGCCCGACCTTTTGGCCCCGAGGGAATCCACTTTTTTTCCTAAGCCTTATTGGACCCCAAAGCTTTCTCATTTTGTTGCACAACGGAGACTGGCCTTGAAACATTTTAGATGCAACCCTTCACCCGATAATCTAATTGTCCTTGAACGAATTACAGAAACCACAAAAAAAGCCATACAGGAATTTAAAACAAATGACTGGTAAACTTATTGTAGCAGCATAGATGAACAAACAACTAGTTCTGATATGTGGAAACGTATGGGCTGGGTTAAGGGAGTTCGAGAAACTTGAATTACTTTCCAATCTTGCTCACGATTATACGTGCCGACAGCCCTGCCACAGTTTTAAATCAAATAATTCAGAATTAGATCAGAGTTTCACTGTACAAGAAATGACTCATTGTTTTAAGCGAAAAGATACAGCACCTGGCAATGATGGTGTAACGCGTAGGTCGTGTCGCGTAATTAAAACTCAGATAAATCGAACTTTGTGTATTGCACGAATGTAAAAGAGTACAATGTATTTGACGTGTACAATGACGTCCGTTAGTCCGTTGCTAAGAACTCTTGACGAATAATCATCGCGTGTGTGGCGCGTTCCGTCGAATGATTTTCGGGAAGTAAATACCACCGGCCGCGGTTTGGATAGTTTGTCGCGATTGTTGCCCGTGTTTTTGAAGTATTTATTTGTATTATAAAACGTAACAGTGCCGCCTGTAAATTGAGTTGAATTTGAATCGGAAACGTGATTTCATTGTCGATTGTTTGTCGGGCGTGATTGACGCTGCTAAATAACGGTTTCATACGCTGGTGAGCTTTGGTGCCCTCCGAAGGGAACTTTAATGTGTCGACTGGTATGGGACAGTCGGTGTATTTGAAGACATCGGACGTCATTGTAAGTTGACGCGCGCGCGTCGACTCGCCGGGACTTCACTCCACGACGGAACACACTGGGTCCCAAGGTAAGTGCCTTAGATTTGTTGTGGAGTGGTAAGAGATTGATTTACTTGTGGTATAAGCCGACCTTGTTTGTTGGATAAGCCGTGACAAATGCGCGGTAGATGTACGTGCTGTACTGAGGCGAGTCTACATCTTTTTGGTAGCAGAGCGTGGTTCTAATTACTAATTTGGTTAATTAGAATAACATTCCAGTATTTTGGTAGCCCTCGGAGGCTAATTTGAAGAAAGAAAGAAAGAAAGAAAAATTTTTTATTCTGCACAAACAAAACGCACCTTACAACTAAATACCATAAAAACCAAACAAAATACAGGAAAAAAAATAAATAATAATAATATCAAAAATCTCCTATCCTAACATGCAAAACTATAAACAGAGTTAATTTGATGTCAGAGCCAGAGCCATAGACCATATACGATGGAAGTAATAAGCACTACGTACAACGTAGCACTTACTACCTCCATGCCATAGGCATAGACAGCAGACATTCTTTGACAATTCGATCCAGGTATAGTATATTATCAATGATTCAAGAAAAATAGAAAAGGATAATATACTTAAGTCTAGGCTGTACGGCGTATCATGCCTTTGCCTTTTCCGTTCGGAAGTACGGAAAGAAGAGAACAAAAAAAAAAAAAAAAAAAATATCTATGATTCGATCTGTCTGTCATCCGCAACGCGCTAGCGACACTGGCTCATGTCAACAAACCAAACAAAAACAACAACTTAAAAATTTAAAAAGATAATTGTAGAAAGGAGTACATAATTAAGTGTGTTACAAAACAAATAACAGTTTAACTGTGCGTCGCATCTGTGCAAGAAAAGGTTGTTGCTCAGCAAAAAGCTGTGACTTCAGACGAACCTATTGTCATCAGCGCTGATTTTCAGCAACCACCTCTCGGATGACGTAATGACGTCCCAGCGTGTGAGACAATTTGTCGGGTAAGTGTAATTTTTTCACATGATCTTAAGTGAGAAACAGAAAAATATGTATAAATATTGTGTGTAGTGTAGTGTGATTTTCTATTAGGTACATAAATATCTTTGATTACTTAGTATTATTGCAATTTTAGCCTTGTCGATGGCGGCCACTTGCACAACAGCAAGGCGCTGGCAGACGACAACCATGCTTCTTGAACACACCCACTCAAGGAACTGAAAAGCATGACAAATTGGGCTCAAGCAGGGAGGATCCAATGCCACTCGCACCGACGGACAGCCATATCAATTGCCCAGAGGCCATTACCTTTGAGGTGAGTATAGAAAAAGAAATAGTAATAATAATATCTTAAGCTGTCTGTTGTATCTGCAAGAAGTATTTCTTTAATATATTTAAAAAGTGCTTCTTTGTTTTAAGGTCTCTTACTGGTGGAGGAAGGTTATTCCAACAGTGGGTGGCAGCATACCTGAAACTCCCCCTGAAAGCTGCGGTCTTATGTGCTACTGTACAAAGGGGTTTGGTAGTCAAACGTGGCAAATATTTGCTCTGTCTCCAACTTAACTTCTCAAACAGATAGTGAGGTTTTTGTGTAGTGACTATTCCAAAAAGCAGACCAGCCATATGTAACCTTCTCCTAGCAGCCATTTTCAGTATATTATTTTCATTTATAAATGGTGTTACATGACTTCTAGGAGGTATCTTTACACAGAACCGTGTACAAGCATTCTGTATGCGTTGAATCAGATTCTCTGTTCTTGCTAACAGGCATGGGCCATACACAGTATCACAATAATTAAGTCTAGATAAAATTAGGCTATCCACCAACTGTTTGCGTAAATCAATAGTCAGGTAGTCTCTAATTGAGTAAAGGAGTTTTAGTCTATAAAAACAACTCCTCATGCAATTACTGATATGCTTTTCAAAGCGCAGTTCCGGATCCATGGTTAACCCAAGGTTGCATGCCACCTCTACCCTATCTATCCTTTCTCCTCTGATTAAAACCTCTGGCTTGGCTGACAGTATAGTGCCTATCATTTTCCTACTGCCCAAAACCATAAATTTAGATTTTACTGGGTTTAACACTAGTGAGTTATCATCGGACCACAGCACTACTCTCTCAAGATCGTCATTAATCTTTCTCATAGCTTCCAATGTATCAGCTGGTTTAAAAGTTTTATACAATTGTATATCATCTGCGTACATATGATACATGCAATACTGGAAAGAGTTAACAATGTCGGCACTGTATAGAATATATAAAATGGGCCCCAAAATAGATCCCTGAGGCACACCACGTGGCACCTGGCGAAGGGGGGATGAAAGCCTTGATCCATCCTCCTTCTGGATTTCAACAAGCTGTGATCTATTTTGCAAGTAGCTAGCGAACCACTCTATTGTTTTCGGTGTAAACCCATAATATGCCAGCTTTGCAAGCAATAGAGAAGTGTTTATTGAATCAAAAGCCCGTGAGAAATCAAGAAGTACAAGGATTGTTCCCTCCCCCCTGTCCCGTGCCTCCAGGATATTCCCCACTACATCAGAGAGAGCTGTGGCAGTCCCACGTCCCCTCCTAAAGCCAGACTGAAGGTCCGGTAGCATATTGTTCCCTTCCAGATATTGCAGCATTTGGTTATTGACCACCCTCTCTAATATCTTTGATAGACAGGGCAAAATGCTAACCGGGCGGAGATCTTTGAAGGTACTCGGGTTGCTAACTTTAGGCAGAGGCCGCACAATGGCACGCTTCCATAAGTCAGGGAAGGTGTGTGTCTCAATAGACTTATTTACCAATTTGGTGATAGCATGAAGGGTCGTTGGCAGAGTCAGCATTACCATATCCAGGCTTATTCCATCAATCCCCTTTGCATTCGACCCCAAGGTGTTTATAACCCTTAGTATTTCTTCCTCACTGACGCTTCGCAACTCAAATTGTGTTTCACCAAACCTGTTGCTACTAAAATATGCAAGCTGCGATGTGGGTGTTGCACACTGTCCCGGTACCTTCAAAAATGCCTTGTTGATCTCGTCTGGATCATCAAACTGTATGGGAAGCATAGTTTCACCATGTTCAGCAAAAACATCCTTCTTGAGACTGTTCCAAAGCATTTTGGGGTTTCTCAGCTGGCTATTAATGTGCCCGTCAAAGTATGCCTTCTTCTCCTGAGTCAATGCTGCACTAGCTTGTTTTTTTAAGTCCAAATAGTATCTCTTTGCTGTATCTAGCTTGTTTTTATGATAGTTTCTTTTTGCCTCATCTCTCAACCTAATCATTAATTTTATGTTTTCTGTAATCCATGGTGTGGGCCGGTCTCTAAAAATCTTACTTTTTATTGGGGCATGTAAGTCAAACAGCTGAGTCACACAAACATTAAAATGCTGAGTCATGCTATTAACATCCGGCAGTGAGCTTATATCACACCATGGCATTAATTTTAAATCCACTATGAAATAATCATTTAATATGTCTCTTAAAGGCCGATACACAACCAACCGAGGCTTGCTGTTCACCTTTTTGATGACTGTATCGCATACAATAAATGAATGGTGACCCAGCTCACTGGTATGACTCACCAGGACATTACGAACCCCCACATCGGTACATATAACGTCTATAAGTGTGCCACTGTCCCCCACAAAATGAGTGGGTGATTGCACTACCTGATTTAGGTTGGTATAATTAAAAAAATCCATCATACATTTAGTTTTTGCACTACCCACATCCAGTAAATTAACATTGAAATCTCCCAGTAATACTAAATGATCATAAGGTGCCAACTCGCTTATGCTGTCAGTCATACCACCCAGAAACGATGATAATTCAAACCACGGTGGCCTGTATGCCGTGCCAATCAACAACTTTCTTCCATTTATAGTTAAGTTTAACCACATCTGTTCTACATCAGACTGCTCTGAGTGCGGCCGTACACGTATCCTTAGGCCTGACTTGATGTAAAACGCCACTCCTCCGCCACGACCTCCACGTATAGTGGTAGGGCGCGGAACATGCTTTAGCCTATATCCAGGAACTTTAGGTGCGCGCCCCTCCTCTCCAGATCTCAGCCACGTTTCGTTAATTGCCATTATATCCACCGAGTGTTGCGCCATAGCAATCAGAAACTCGTCCTGGTTAGTAGCCAGAGAGCCGGCATTGAACAAACCAAACCTTAATAATTTTGACTTAGTCATGATACGGTAGGAGTAATAATTGTATAGATGTGTATATAAAGTAACAATAGTATTTTATAATGTAATAGTGATATAGTAATAGTTTGTATATACAATATAATATATGTGGTAATATAATTCTGTTCCTGACTTATGAATATGTAATACTTGTATATAGGTTTTAATTCTGTTAGTTTTGTATATGTATTGTAAATATTTGTAAACATTATTGTTAGTGTGGTTATGATAACATATGTAAATATGTATATATATATGTTCCTCGTGTTATTGCAGTACTCACTTTTGTATCCCCACGTCCTCGGATCACAACAGATACGACGCACAGACGTCATGCATGTACTGTCAAGTAACAAACGCTTATCACCTAAAAAACTAACCAGAGAAAGAGAACATGTAGCATAATACAGAAGCTTATATGTTATTGTATAGACCAATATACTGCTGTATATCTTCCTCAGATGCGATTCTTTGTGTGGAGTCGCCAGGCCTCCGTCGAACCAAGATACGACCACGCCTCGTCCACACGAATCGCCAGCCATGCATACTTGCTGCCGTCCTGGTTTGACGAAACAACTGTTGCATTTGCAAAAAATTGATTTTTTATTTGTTGTTGTCGGTACTCGTAAAATTATATCTCTGACCACCTCCATACACTGTGTGGATCCGATAATTTTGCAAAGTAAAAAATGTAAAAACAATTGTAGGTTGTTTTATTTTCGGTTCATTTCTTTCCGTTCAGAGGAACGGATTAGGCCAAGGCATAGTACGCCATACAGCCGTTAGCTAGTTCGTTTTGTTATTGAATTATTGAGCGTACAGCTACCGGTAGGTACATTGTCGAGTCATTGACATACGGTTGTCAGTAATTGCGAGTTACTTTTTGTTATTGTCGATCTAGTCAACTCGTGTATTTGTACGAACCAAATAGTTCGTGTTTGAATGTTTTGATTTAGCTCGTAATTCACAGTCGTAATTTTGTTCTGTTTGTTTTTTGATTTATTACGTAATTCACAGTAATAATTTTATTCTGTTTGTTTGTTGATTTATTGTGTAATTGGTAGTAATAATTTTGTTTTGGTTATAAGTTTTGATCTGTGTCGCAATTAAGTTAGGCCGTTTGCACACTGATATTTTGTATGTATACTTTGTAATATTTTTTATTTATACATTGTTAATATTTTGTTTTTAACGGTTGCCCTTAGCTTTGGTCCCCACACGGTCTCGCGGAATTTATTGAGTTATTTACGCTTGTTTTTGTTGCTTTCCGCGCTTTCTTTAATTGAATTTAATTTGTTAATTTGAATTAAAAGCTTTTATTTGAAATGGCTCCCAGTCCGCTTGCTACGGCGAAGGCAGAGGTTCAAGCCGCATTGCGTTGGCTCGCGGGTGCGGCTGCCCTGATTGTTCGGCCGGATCGGGTACAGGCTTTGTTGACCCGTTATGAAGGGTAGCCTGCGCGCATGGAAGAGTTGGAGCGACACGTTGTCGACTTCCATGCGTACGTTTTGGAACACCCTCCAGCGGATGAAGCCATAGTGGAGACCTTTAGAAGGGATGACGACCAGGCGTACGAACTGGCCGACCAAATTACGGAGTCAGCAGAAGGGCTCCTGGCTGCCCGTAGGGGAAAGCCGACTTTGAGCGGGGAGGTAAAACCGACCCCGCCGGCTTTGTTAGGGAGATTGCCCACACTGGAGATTCCCCACTTTGACGGGGACCTTACGGCTTGGATGGGCTTCATTAACTTGTTTGACAGCTTGGTGGACTCCAGGGAGGATTTGTCCCCCAGCCAGAAACTGGCTTATTTGCGCTCCGCCCTCCGCGGAGAAGCCAGTGCAGTGGTCCAGCACCTAATAGTTAGCGATGCTAACTACCAGGTCGCGCGGCAGTTGTTGCTGGACCGCTACCAAAACGTCCGCTTGCTAGCGGACACCCATGTGGCAGCCATTTTGGCCTTACCGAAGGCAACGCGGGTTTCCTCACTAAGGAGGGATTTGGTTAACCCGCTCTTGACCGCCGTCCACTCGTTGCGCCGGCTGGATTTGCCGGTCGACCAGTGGTCTTTTCTGCTTCTGCACATCGTCCTAACGAAATTGCCCGCAGACGTAAAGGGGCGATTTGAACAAAGGTACGGGGGCAATAGCGCCTCGTATCTCCCCCCTTTCTCGGACTTGCTTCGTTTTTTGGAGGACGAGTGCAGAGTGCTGGACCAGCTGACCGACCCCACACCGGCAACGAGCACAGGTCGTCCGGTGGCGGCGAGGGCACAACCCCGCCGTCCGACCAAACAATACTCGGCTGTCCGAAGGGACTCCCCCCCCCCGCACCAGGTAAACGGTGCCGGTATTGCCGGGGGGACGGACATGACGTGCGTGCTTGCGAGAAGTTCGGGGGCCTCCGGACTGCGGGACGAAGAGCCCTCGCCAAGCAACGCGCCTGGTGTTACATGTGTCTGGGGGACCACCTCCAGTCAGCGTGCCCCCAGGCTAAGGTTTGTCCACATTGCGGCGGGAGACATCACGCTCTCCTGTGTTTGAACCGCAATGGTGGCGGGTCCGAAAGGGGCCCAGATTCCCCGCACACGGGCGGGGCCCCAAGGGCGGGGGCCCCACGGGCGGGGGCCCCACGGGCGGGGGCCCCACGGGCGGGGGCCCCCGCAGGTTGTAGCCGTCGGGGGCTCGGGGAGGCGGGCGGTACGCTGCTCCCCCCCCTTGATTGATTGCCCTCGGCTGGGGCGTTACGTCCCCCCGTACGCGGCCCACGGTTATTGGCCCACACCCCGGAGTAGTGTTGGAAGGAGTCCCGATGTTCTGGAGTGGGACCCTCTCGCCTACTATCGGCGACCCCCTCCCATCTTTTCGACTCAGTCCAACCGGGGTCCAGGGGGGCAATCACCCCCCCCGGGTTTTCATTAATGCCACTGTCGGGCGCAACCCCCCCACCGGAGTTTGTGCTGTTGCCAACAATCATAAAAGCGAACAACATTTAATACAAAGTGATTTACGCGTACAAAGTTAAGCAATACCAACAGCTGGCTGGGAGCCATTTTCTGGTAACTTTTACTTGACAGCCTCCGTGCGTGTTTGGGGCCCCAAAGGTGATTTGTCACAGTGCGTGCCCTCTTGGATTCAGGGGCCCAGGGTTGCATAGTTTCTACTTGGCTCGTCCGACAGTTGGACTTAAATATTGTACCGCATAGGGAATCGGTACGGGGCGTTGGAGACCTGCGGATTTCGGATCCGATCGGTCGGGTTTCGTTCTCCTTCTCCCCCCACTCCTCTTCAACGCCGAAAATCGGTACTTCGGCGATTGTTGTTGAAACGGTGGTCGGGCCGCTTCCGAAAGTGCGAGCCCCACACGCCGCCGTTGAATTGTCGGCTGGATTGGCTCTGGCTGATCCTCACTTCCACCGACCTGGCCCGATCCATTTATTGATCGGTGTGAATGTTTTAGGTCGTTTGCTGCGTGGGAGCGAGCGAGTTTTGCAGGCAGCCGGTTTTGTAGCCATATCCACCTCTTTGTTGTTGGGTCATGTAGTAATGGGATCGTTTAGGGACGTCCCAGACCCCCCTTTGGCAGACAGCGACCTCGCTGTTGGTTCTGCCTTGTCGGACATCCTCTCCGGCAACTTGCTCCGAGACTGGGTGTAGTTTGTCTCATCCCTCCCGGAAGTCAACCGTGTTTGTATCCCTAGGCCCATATTGCCTGAGGGACGGTTTTGGCGATTTGAACCCCGCAGACTGCGCTTCCCGCGGCTGCGAGGCGCCCGAACTTGTGAATCACCAGCTGTGGTGGGGTCCACCATGGTTGTTACAGCTGGAGGGTTCTTGGCCCCATACCCCCGCAGTGGTCGGGGCATCTACGCCAGGGGTGCATGTTCACGCCACCGAGACTGTAGCGGCTCCAGATCCGGAGTTTTTGCTTGAGCGCTACAGCTCTTTGGATAAATTGCTCGGCGTCACCGCCTGGATACGGCGTTTCATCCACAACTGTCGTAGCCCTCGTGGCAAATTTGAGTCTCCGGTCCTCTCACCGCAAGAGCGCAATGACGCTCTGCTATATTGGGTGCGGATAGTTCAAGAGAGTGAATTTGCATCGGAGTTGAAAACCCTCCGCCAACGCACATCCAATCTGAAGGGACCCTTAGGGCGCTTGAATCCCTTCTTGGATGATCAGGGTTTGATGCGTGTTGGAGGTCGGCTTAGAAATGCTAAGCTCCCCTATGGGGCTCGTCATCCATTGTTGCTCCCCAAGAACGGCCCCTTGGTGAAGTTGTTGATCGCAGACCGCCATGTGAAAAATGCACATGCCGGATGCAATGCTCTTACTGCGATCCTCCAACTTGAATTTTGGATTTTGTCTGCGCGGAGAGTGATCCGATATGTTATCTTACGTTGTCTTCCGTGCTACCGCTTGAAAGCGGACATCGTGCAGCCCCAAATGGGGGATTTGCCTGCCGATCGAGTCACCGAATCGATGCCCGTTGCCGGAGTTGGTACGGATTTTGCGGGACCATTTATTGTTAAAGCTTCGCGTCTCCGTAACGCTAAGACCGAGAAGGCTTACTTGTGCGTTTTTGTGTGTTTAGCTACTAAAGCGGTCCACCTCGAGGTGGTTAGTGCTCTCACGACAGAGGCGTTCGTCGCTGCTCTTGACAGATTTGTTTCGCGTCGCGGACTGCCGTCCTTAATTCGATCCGACTGTGGGACCAACTTTAAGGGTACCGATCGTTATTTGAAGGAAGTTTGTGAATTTTTAGATAAGCATAATGTTGAGATCGGATCCACACTCTCCCGCAGAGGGGTACGATGGCAGTACTCACCGCCGTCCTGCCCCCACTGGGGATGTATATTTGAAGCAACTGTGTAGGCGCCCCAGTACAGCACGTACATCTACCGCGCATTTGTCACGGCTTATTCAACTAACAAGGTCGGCATACACCACAAGTAAAATTAATCTCCGACCATACACTAGGAAACCTACGGGACTTACCTGGGACTCAGTGTGCTCCGTCGCGAAGTGAATTCCCGGCTAGGTCGACGCGCGCGCCGACCTTACAACGACGTCCGAAGTCTTCAGTTCACTGACCGTCCCATAAGTCGACACTCCAAAGTTCCCTTATTAGGGCACCAAGGCTCACCAACGTAAGAAGTTATTTAGCAGTGTCAATCACGCCCGACAAAGATCGCCAATGAAACCACGTTTCCGATTCAAATTCAACTCAATTTACAGACGCACTGTTACGTTTTATAGTTCAAATAAACACTTCAAAACCCGGGCAACAATCGCGACAAACTATACAAGACGCGCCGGTGGTATATCTAATTTCCCGAAAATCATTCGACCGAACATGCGACGCACGCGAAGATTATTCGTCAAGAGGTTCAAGCAACGGCCCCGTACGCTGCGGGGTCTAATCACGTTGTTATTTTCAAGCAACGACCGCTGCCGGCGCGGTTCCAAAAACGTTGTTATATTTCAAGTTCAAGCAACGGACCTTCCCCGGCGAGGTCGCAAGACGTTGTGCAAATGGCGGCCGCGCGCCGCCACAGACAACACTAATCGCGCTGGCCCGTGCGATCGGGCATCTATCGACTCGACTAACTAGCAATCGGACCCGATCGATAAAACTAGCGCGAACATCCCCCCGCCCCGGACAGTAACAAACGGTCCGACAATTCAATCCAAGGGCAGGCGAGAGAGTGTGGCGATCGCGCGCCTGAAAACAGAGTCCCCCACCAGGACCTCGGCAAACCTGGGAACACCATCCGACCCCGGATACAATTTAACAATGCGTCCACGACGCCATGGGAGGGGTGGCAGGTTTGGGTCCTTTAACAAAACGAGGTCTCCGACCCTTGGTGGGTTCGTCTTGTCTGAACACTTAACGCGCTGTTGTAAAATGTGCAAATACTCCAGGCAGGGCGTTAAGTGGTCTACCTATCAAGAAATGGCCCGGCGTGAGGGCTTCCAAATCATTCGCGTCGGATGACAAAGGGCACAACGGACGCGAGTTGAGGACCGCCTCAACCTTACAAAATACGGTCGCGAGCTCCTCAAAAGTTAGGATACTATCTCCATAACGCGACGAAGGTGAGTTTTCGCGGCCTTTACAATTGTTTCAAATATGCCTCCCCAGTGGGGGCAGGACGGCGGTGAGTACTGCCATCGTACCCCTCTGCGGGAGAGTGTGGATCCGATCACTACATTATGTTTATCTAAAAATTCACAAACTTCCTTCAAATAACGATCGGTACCCTTAAAGTTGGTCCCACAGTCGGATCGAATTAAGGACGGCAGTCCGCGACGCGAAACAAATCTGCCAAGAGCAGCGACGAACGCCTCTGTTGTGGGAGCACTAACCACCTCGAGGTGGACCGCTTTAGTAGCTAAACACACAAAAACGCACAAGTAAGCCTTCTCGGTCTTAGCGTTACGGAGACGCGAAGCTTTTACAATGAATGGTCCCGCAAAATCCGTACCAACTCCGGCAAAGGGCATCGATTCAGTGACTCGATCGGCAGGCAAATCCCCCATTTGGGGCTGCACGGTGTCCGCTTTCAAGCGGTAGCACGGGAGACAACGGAAGATAACATATCGGATCACTCTCCGCGCAGACAAAATCCAAAATTCCCGTTGGAGGATCGCAGTAAGAGCGTTGCAACCGGCATGTGCATTTTTCACATGGCGGTCTGCGATCAACAACTTCACCAAGGGGCCGTTCTTGGGGAGCAACAATGGATGACGAGCCCCCTAGGGGAGCTTAGCATTTCTAAGCCGACCTCCGACACGCATCAAACCCTGATCATCCAAGAAGGGATTCAAGCGCCCTAAGGGTCCCTTCAGATTGGAGGTGCGTTGGCGGAGGGTTTTCAACTCCGATGCAAATTCACTCTCTTGAACAATCCGCACCCAATATAGCAGAGCGTCATTGCGCTCTTGCGGTGAGAGGACCGGAGACTCAAATTTGCCACGAGGGCTACGACAGTTGTGGATGAAACGCCGTATCCAGGCGGTGACGCCGAGCAATTTATCCAAAGAGCTGTAGCGCTCAAGCAAAAACTCCGGGTCTGGAACCGCTACAGTCTCGGTGGCGTGAACATGCACCCCTGGCGTAGATGCCCCGACCACTGCGGGGGTAAGGGGCCAAGAACCCTCCAGCTGCAACAACCATGGTGGACCCCACCACAGCTAGAGATTCACAAGTTCGGGCGCCTCGCAGCCGCGGGAAGCGCAGTCTGCGGGGTTCAAATCGCCAGGCACGTGGTGCCAAATCAACCTCCCAAAAGCGTTGGAGGATGTCCGACAAAGCAGAACCAACAGCGAGGTCGCTGTCTGCCGAAGAGGGGTCTGGGACATCCCTAAACGATCCCATTACTACATGACCCAACAACAAAGAGGTGGATATGGCTACAAAACCGGCTGCCTGCAAAACTCGCTCGCTCCCACGCAGCAAATGACCTAGCACATTCACACCGATCAACAAATGGATCGGGCCAGGTCGGTGGAAGTGAGGGTCAGCCAGAGCCAATCCAGCCGACAATTCAACGGCGGCGTGTGGGGCTCGCACTTGCGGAAGCGGCCCGACCACCGTTTCAACAACAATCGCCGAAGTACCGATTTTCGGCGTTGAGGAAGAGTGGGGGGAGAAGGAGAACGAAACCCGACCGATCGGATCCGAAATCCGCCGGTCTCCAACGCCCCGTACCGATTCCCTATGCGGCACAATATTTAAGCCCAACTGTCGGATGAGCCAAGTAGAAATTATGCAACCCTGGGCCCCTGAATCCAAAAGGGCACGCACTGTGACAAAATCACCTTTGGGGCCCCAAACACGCACGGAGGCTGTTGACAACAGCACAAACTCCGGTGGGGGGTTGCGCCCGACAGTGGCATCAATGAAAACCCGGGGGAGGTGATTGCCCCCCTGGACCCCGGGTGAACTGAGTCGACAAGATCGGAGGGGATCGCCGACAGTAGGCGAGAGGGTCCAACTCCGCAACATCGAGACTCCTTCCAACACTACTCCGGGGTGTGGGCCAATAACCGTGGGCCGCATACGGTGGAACATAACGCCCCAGTCGAGGGTACTCAATCAAGGGGGGGGAGCAGCGTACCGCCCGCCTCCCCGAGCCTCCGACGGCCACCGATACATCATGCGAGGGGGCCCCCGCCCGTGGGGCCCCCGCCCTTGGGGCCCCCGCCCGTGTGCGGGGGACTTGGGCCCCTTTCGGACCCACCACCACTGCGGTTCAAGCACAGGAGAGCGTGATGTCCCCCGCCGCAATGTGGACAAGCCTTAGCCTGGCGGCACACTGACTGGAGGTGGTCCCCCAGGCACATGTAACACCAGGCGCGTTGCTTGGCGAGGGCTCTTCGACCTGCAGTCCGGAGGCCCCCGAACTTCTCGCAAGCACGCACATCATGTCCGTCCCCCCGGCAATACCGGCACCGTTTACCTGGTGCGGGGGGGGAGTCCTTTCGGACAGCCGAGTATTGTTTGGTCGGGCGGCGGGGTTATCCCCTCGCCGCCACCGGACGACCTGTGCTCGTTCCCGGTGTGGGGTCGGTCAGCTGGTCCAGTACTCTGCACTCGTCCTCCAAAAAACGAAGCAAATCCGAGAAGGGGGGGAGGTACGAGGCGCTATTGCCCCCGTACCTTTGCTCAAATCGATCCTTTACGTCTGCGGGCAATTTCGTTAGGACGATGTGCAGAAGCAGAAAAGACCACTGGTCGACCGGCAAATCCAGCCGGCGCAACGAGTGGACGGCGGTCAAGAGCGGGTTAACAAAATCCCTCCTTAGTGAGGAAACCCGCGTTGCCTTCGGTAAGGCCAAAATGGCTGCCACATGGGTGTCCGCTAGCAAGCGGACGTTTTGGTAGCGGTCCAGCAACAACTGCCGCGCAACCTGGTAGTTAGCATCGCTGACTATCAGGTGCTGGACCACTGCACTGGCTTCTCCGCGGAGGGCGGAGCGCAAATAAGCCAGTTTCTGGCTGGGGGACAAATCCTCCCGGGAGTCCACCAAGCTGTCAAACAGGTTGATGAAGCCCATCCAAGCCGTGAGGTCCCCGTCAAAGTGGGGAATCTCCAATGTAGGCAATCTCCCTAACAAAGCCGGCGGGGTCGGTTTAACCTCCCCGCTCAAAGTCGGCCCTCCCCTACGGGCAGCCAGGAGCCCTTCTGCTGACTCCGTAATTTGGTTAGCCAATTCGTACGCCTGGTCGACATCCCTTGTAAAGGTCTCCACTATGGCTTCATCCGCTGGAGGGTGTTCCAAAACGTAGGCATGGAAGTCGACAACGTGTCGCTCCAACCCTTGCATGCGCGCAGGCAACCCTTCGTAACTGGTCAACAATGCCTGAACCCGATCCGGCCGAGCAATCAGGGCAGCCGCACCCGCGAGCCAACGCAATGCCGCTTGAACTTCTGCCTTGGTCTTAGTAAGCGGATTGGGAGCCATTTCAAATAAAAGCCTTTAATTCAAATTAACAAATTAAATTCAATTAAAGAACGCGCGGAAAGCAACAAAAACAAGCGTAAATATCGATAAATTCCGCGAGACCGTGTGGGGACCAAAGCTAAGGGCAACCGTTACAAACAAATTATAAACAATGTATAACGACTCATCCGTAGAACAAAGTCCGATCTGCAGGATTGATAGTTTTCACTAGAGGCCAGAGAAGTTGTTGACTAGTGTAACTTTTAAACGGTGAGACTTGACATTTACATTTTTTGGTATGTTACAGTAACGCCCCAGCCTAGTTTAATGCTATATAGTGTATATTTGTTATCCTTTTATTTCACGAGATAGTGAGTCCCATATCAACATAGAACATTTTATTGCGAAAGAGCGGGGGTCGGTAGTGAACATTATACGTTGTTTTACGGAGACTTTTGAATTTAGTGACGTTCTATATTGCCATAGGTCATTTTTGTTGTCAATTACAACCTATCCATTAAGAGTCCTTTGTGAATAACCACATTAAAACATGTAAACATTATGTTAGCCATATTATGACTACCATCCCATATAAATAAATAAAAGAGGATATTACTTTTTAAATCATTTATTGATTTATAAAATCCCAAAATAGTCAAAAAAAAGGCAATTTGTGCCTTCATATTGGACAGAAATCACATGGCAATTAGGTACGGACTTAAATTAGTACAATCTAAAACTTAAATATTTCTTTTTTTTAGAACGAAACGATGTATGAATGAATAAGCATCGCAATAGTTATAAAAAAAACAATATTTTTTTTGCAAATTTACATTCGGTCAGTCTTTATAATTTTATTAGTTAAAAGCAACGCGGGCGGAAAGTAGGTATACCAAAAACTACTTTGTTGGTTGTAGTTGAAATTTAAAATAGTAATGAAATGGCACATCATATCACGCTATGGTAACTAAATCACCACGACTACCGCATTAACTTAAACTAGCAGTCTTAACTTTTAAACGTAAGTACGTAAATATCTATCATATCAGCAGATAATCAGAACTCTATCTTATATCAAACTGCCTGCATTAATATTATAAATCAGTCTTACATAGTGACCTAGACGTGGGTAAATACATAATAGTAATGAAATTGTACATAGTATAATGTTAAATTACTTAGTTGTAACGTTTAAAATATTTCTTATTCCAATAGGTCATCATCCAATTCATTAGAAGCAGCAACAGCGATGTGATGTAGCAAAGAGTTTAAGTATGGGTGATATTCTAAGGGAATTATATCTGAGCGGCACATGTCCACTAAGGCTTTATGTTTAGCAGCAGGGACCAAAATAGGCTCAGAATATACAGGTTTCAGTTCAATTTGTAGGGTACTGAGTTACTCGTGTTACCACGACTCACTAAAATATTATAAACACGTTGAGCCAGGTCATATTTAAAACACGATTTTTTGGGATCTCTACTGTCTCCATGAACTTCGCGAATACCTACTATACTATAATACTCCAGTAAATCTTCTTGCCGTTAATATCTTTCATCCAAATCATATTATTAATCAGGCATTTAAAGTAAAACACGTCATTTTGGGTTATATTACGGACAATATAGGGTTCTCCTTCATTCTTTGCCCATCTTACTAATAAACGTCACTCATGAGGGGTATAGTTAGTTTTGGTTTGAGAAGCTCTCTCGATAACCGAATAGATACTGTCCCCTCATTTTGGGTGTGCGCCTTCTGTAAAAACCGGTGTGTTATGCATATGTTGAACTTTTTTTGACTGACTATAGATTGTAGTAGCTTGATGTGCTGTTGTCTGTACTATGATAATACAAAGTGGTTACGATTTTGGTTAGCACAATTGTCTGACGAAAAGTAAAACTCTTTGACCCCCTTGGTCAATATTAGCCTGGATAAAATCTAAGAGGCAACTGCTTACCGCATATGCGCCACGTTTTGCCACTAATACATCCCACATATAAGCAAAAAGCCTTTCTATTTTCCAAGTCAAAAAGAGTGAAGTTAAAAGAAAATAGCTTTCCTTTATAATAACATATACATATTTATATTGACATGAGGACACTGTAATACTTTTTCAAAATCAACCCAACAGTAACTATGTTACCACTTGATTCCTTTGCGTATTTTTAATCTTGGCTTTTTAAATCCCTTGCATCCTTATTGTTAGTCTAGTTTTGTTGAAAAGTTTATTTCTCTTGGTCTGTTGGGTTTTAGTTTGAATGGGAAAACGTGACATTAATTTTATCGGAATATTTGTTGATGAAAATTCACTGCATAGCTCGATCTCCCAGTTGCCACAATTTTCTGAAGCAATACAACGCTGTTGGTGAGATATTTTATCAGAGCATTTGTGTGCAATATGATTAGGGCTACATGATTAGGGCAGAATGAGCTGTCGCGGATTAAATGTTTGTTAGTAGGAGTTGACATATGTCAACTATGTCACTGTAGACAGTTCCTTATTAACCTGGGAAAATCTATGGTTAGAAACTGCCAACAGCTCTTCAAGCTTTATTAAACTGAATTGATTTTTTTAAATTAAATTCAGTAAATTTTCAAAACTAGATGGCACTTCCAAAGACAGTGTACTAGGTTGTTCGCTGTAAATGCCCTCGACAGACGGATCAGACATGACATTTGGTATTGAGCTGTTACAGGAAATATCTTTGGTCCCACCATCTTCATACAGTCTCCCCATATATCAGCTAGCTGCTGACTGATTTCTGCTGCATCAGGAGGCAAAGGTGACGTTTGTTGTTTCATATAATAAAAAACTGTACCTATATTATTACAGGTATTCATAACAATATTATGTAAAAAACAATGTATTTTCCGGTATTTTTAAATGAACAATGTCCTAACTGATTTCATTATCCCAGCAAAAACGTCTGATCTCAATATCCAACAAACAATCCATCTGAGAAAAACGTCCTATTTTCCCATGAAACGCTTAGAAGTTCAATAATGTTCCTATAATATCGTTCTAATATTTCATAAGACATCTCGTTTTTGCGGTTTATTATTTCAGGATATATGATTACCTTATGACTAAACACGAGGCAAATAGTATTTTCGCGTTAAACTTTCATTTTTATACCTCTCCGTCAAAAAACGTCCTACATTAAAATAGATCGCCCAAAACTGTTTACTGAGGCAAAAAAGCAATTTAGACCTATTATTTATTAATTTAAGAACTTATTAGTGTATATCATGAAGTAATACAACTAAAATCGTTAAATTACCCGTATTTACAATTTCCTTCATATTATAAACAATATCACCAGGAATATTTGTATATGTTAAAATAAGCTCAGGCATTTCTACCTCTTCTTTAAGAATATCCGACATTTCCCGTGAAAGCAACATCGCTAAATATGATTATTCATGCAAAAAAACTTAAAAGTATATATTTTTTCATCAAACCGCAAAAAAGCTAAGCGCATGACATAAAAACGTCCTCTCTCCAACAAACAGTGGCCGGTCTGAAGAACGGACGGGACGCCCGCGCAGACCTCGCTCACCGCGCGGCGTCGGTTGATCACTCCGTGCGTTTTTATGCGGAGGTAAAGTCAGATTGATCGTTATTCGATTCTATATTTCCTAAATTAAATAAGATTCGAAAATTCTAAAAACGTAGATCTGTGGAGTTCGTATTCCTTATCTCGTCTAGCTATTTAACTCGTTTTTAATCTATGATCACATCGGACTCTGTTCTACGGATAGGTCGTGAACCCGATCCGGCCGAGCAATCAGGGCAGCCGCACCCGCGAGCCAACGCAATGCCGCTTGAACTTCTGCCTTGGTCTTAGTAAGCGGATTGGGAGCCATTTCAAATAAAAGCCTTTAATTCAAATTAACAAATTAAATTCAATTAAAGAACGCGCGGAAAGCAACAAAAACAAGCGTAAATATCGATAAATTCCGCGAGACCGTGTGGGGACCAAAGCTAAGGGCAACCGTTACAAACAAATTATAAACAATGTATAAATAAAAAATATTACAAGTTATACATACAAAATATCTTAAATAAACTTATTACCAAAACAAAATTATTACTACCAATTACACAATAAGTCAACAAACAAACAGAATAAAATTATTACTGTGACTTACGTAATAAATCGAACAATAAACAGAACAAAATTACGACTGTGAATTACGAGCTAAATCAACAAAATTACGACTATGAATTACGAGCTAAATCAAAACATTCAAACAGGAACTATATGGTTCGTACAATACAAGAGTTGACTAAAACAATAACAAAACATTAGTCATAAAAATAACTCGTAATTATTTATCCGTAGCTCAATATTCAACAACAAAGCGAACTATTTGGTTCGTACAAATGCACAAGATAATCGAGTGAACAATAACAAACATTACTCGTAAACATAACTGGCTGTATGGCGCATCATGCCCTAGCCTACTCCGTTCCTCTGAACGGAAAGAAATGAACCAAAAAATAAAACAATCTACCTACAATTGTTTTTACATTTCTTACTTGGTAAAATATCGGATCCACACAATGATAGAAGGTGGTCAGAGATATAATTTTACGAGTACCGACAACAACAAATAAAAAACGAGTGTGCTTATGACCACACGACTGAAGTGAAACTTCTTTCGCACCATCTGTATGTATATATATATATATATACAGTATGTTACAAAAACCCTGTCCGACCCGTGAAGGTGTTGTTAGGTATCGTTAGCTGATTCTACTAATGCGTACATAACCTGGCTAAACTAAAAAAAAAAATACCCCCTTAAAAATAAATAACTTAAATAAAATAAATAGGTAATTTCATGGCAACACAGGCACAGGTCATGACCTCAGTTGACCTCATGCATGTAGGTATTGGTAGTCTAACCACGTTTATCGACTCTAGAAAGAAACAATGATACCTACTTAGGCAGCTCGTGAAAAGAACTTTTTTTTAAGTAGGAAGGTCGTCTGACCCTCCGAATGTATCTTCGAATTTCATTCGATGAGCACAATGGCTGTGGCGGAGATGTTGTTCCATATTTCGTTCACTAAGAACGACACCGTCCCACGAGATTAGCACGGTGTTTCACAACGTTAGTCCACTCCTACCAATCCACTGCTCGCCGAACTGATAGTGGAGGTACTCACGTACAGGTCGGCAAAAATATGGTGGGGCACCGTCATGCTGGAACCACATTGACCAAGAAGTAGTCACATCCGAATCGTTCAACACCTGATCACAACACAACACAATTGCAGTTTCACTAGGTACCTTCCATCAGCAGGTTACATTACGTTAGAAAACTATATGATCACACAATAAACGATACGTCTACACGGACGCGATGTCTACGCGAAACTAATAAATTTAAAATAAAAATTATTTTTATTTCATAAAAATAGGTACTCTAACTGCACGGCGGTGCCCTTTGACTAGAGGTGTGAAAGTATTCAAAATATTTCTCGTATCGATTTTTGGTATCAATTTTGTATTTCAGAATTTC
Source organism: Sesamia inferens (assembly GCA_037179545.1). Taxonomy (NCBI): domain Eukaryota; kingdom Metazoa; phylum Arthropoda; class Insecta; order Lepidoptera; family Noctuidae; genus Sesamia; species Sesamia inferens. The sequence goes on from CM073931.1 coordinate 33,672,774, forward strand.
ACGCATCGATTCAACATCGCATGGCATTCTTTAGATTTTAGAACTTTCACATAACTTAAATCAGGTGAACTTAAATGCTTTACATTGTTTATAATATTCTCCTAAAATCGTATTTCATAAGACCTTTCTAGTTCCTATTTACTAATAATAGGTACTTGTGTTACAATATTGTTATGAGTAATTAATCGATAATCAAAAAAAGTACTTTTACCATTAGGTAATCTGTGTTTTTACAACAAATCATTCGGCCAGGTACAGTTTCGAATAATAGCGACAAAAACAAAACGTTATTACGCATAAACTAGTACAGCTCTAATTATTCCTTTGCCGCCGTCGGCGGCTAGACACACTGACGCCGCTAAAGAACCTAAAAAAATAATTAAAAGAAAGCCGACAATTATAAGGTCTAAAATGGTGTTTACACTTTTTTAAATTTCCCGAATTTTGGGGAAGTTACAGTAAATTCGCTGGTAAAAAAGATTATTTCAAAATTCATTAGTATTGTTACTATGATGATTATGCAAAATTTTATATTTTATTTGGTCATTTGTTTACCTAACCCTTATTATCCTTGTGGGTCGGACAGGGTTTTCGTAACATACTGTATATATATGTGTGTACAATATATACATGTATACACATATACATATATTAATTTTCTATAAATATTTAAATTTATTTCATGCTTTCATTTATAAATTAATATTTATGTATAGACCTCTAATTAAAAAAAAAATAAGTGGATTCCCTCGGGACCTCTGGTTCCCGAGATAATCCACGGGGGGGGTGAGGTAACTAAAGGGGGGGGGGGTAGCTTTCGTGGGGTTGCGGGGGGTAGGGGGGAGAAGGGTGAAGGGGAGAGGGGGAGTGGATTCCCTCGGGGCCAAAAGGTCGGGCTCCTCCTCCTGATTCAGGGGACCCCAAACTCGGGTAGTCCACGACCTCTGGTTCCCGAGATAATCCACGGGGAGGTGAGGTAACTAAAGGGTGCCGGGGGGGAGGGGTGGGTAGTGGATTCCCACGGGGCCAAAAGGTCGGGCTCTTCCTCGTGAATCAGGGGACCCCAAACTCGGGTAGTCCACGACCTCTGGATCCCTAGATAATCCACGGGGGGGTGAGGTAATCAATGAGGGGGGTCGGGGGGTGGTCGCAGGGTCATGTTCTCGAAGAAATTCATAGTTCTTAATCAATCAAGGTACTTAGCTTAATAATTGAGCTTATGAGGCTCGAAAGCAATTTGTACTTTGTGTCCAATTATCGTATTGTGACGATATCTTCAAACTTCTATACTTTCAATTATATCAGAAATGTTCAGCAAAAATATATAAAACAATATAAAGGCTAGAACAGAACGAAATTTATAAATTATTTGTGCTCTTAGGTAATCAATTGTTAACAAATCTTAAAAAGATCCAAAAAATATATATTGCCTTCGGCGAGATGCGAACTCACAACTTCATACTCGACTCAATTGTTAACAAATCTTAAAAAGATCCAAAAAATATATATTGCCTTCGGCGAGATGCGAACTCACAACTTCATACACGACATGTCACGCAATATTTACATGAGCCAACTCCTTGTTTGTAGTACAGACGAAATAGGACTATACTCTGCTTCCGTTCGCCTTGCCCGATTTTTTTGCTTCATTTTTCGTAACGCTTTCGCGAGTTTACTCCCCAAGTCAAGCGTGCCTAAAGAAGTTTCACTTCAAAAATCAAATTTTTGCAAATTAGCCTCTGAAGGCTACCAAAATACTGGAATGATACTCTAATTACTCAAATTAGTAATTAGAAACCACGCTCTGCTACCAAACGGGCAGGCGCGCCCCAGTACAGCGCGCCCATCTAGCAGCGCGTTTAGCGCGGCTTATTCAACTAACAAGGTCGGCATACACCACAAGTAAAATTAATCTCCGACCATACACTAGGAAACCTACGGGCCTTACCTGGGACTCAGTGTGCTCCGTCGCGAAGTGAATTCCCGGCGAGGTCGACGCGCGCGCCGACCTTACAACGACGTCCGAAGTCTTCAGTTCACTGACCGTCCCATAAGTCGACACTCCAAAGTTCCCTTATTAGGGCACCAAGGCTCACCAACGTAAGAAGTTATTTAGCAGTGTCAATCACGCCCGACAAAGATCGCCAATGAAACCACGTTTCCGATTCAAATTCAACTCAATTTACAGACGCACTGTTACGTTTTATAGTTCAAATAAACACTTCAAAACCCGGGCAACAATCGCGACAAACTATACAAGACGCGCCGGTGGTATATCTAATTTCCCGAAAATCATTCGACCGAACATGCGACGCACGCGAAGATTATTCGTCAAGAGGTTCAAGCAACGGCCCCGTACGCTGCGGGGTCTAATCACGTTGTTATTTTCAAGCAACGACCGCTGCCGGCGCGGTTCCAAAAACGTTGTTATATTTCAAGTTCAAGCAACGGACCTTCCCCGGCGAGGTCGCAAGACGTTGTGCAAATGGCGGCCGCGCGCCGCCACAGACAACACTAATCGCGCTGGCCCGTGCGATCGGGCATCTATCGACTCGACTAACTAGCAATCGGACCCGATCGATAAAACTAGCGCGAACAAACTGTAAAGGCCGCCAAAACTCACCTTCGTCGCGTTATTGGAGATACTATCCTAACTTTTGAGGAGGCTCGCGACCGTATTTTGTAAGGTTGAGGCGGTCCTCAACTCGCGTCCGTTATGCCCTTTGTCATCCGACGCGAATGATTTGGAGGCCCTCACGCCGGGCCATTTCTTGATAGGTAGACCACTTAACGCCCTGCCTGAATATTCTTATTTGGACATTACCTCCGGACGGCTCTCGCGATTTGAATTGCTTCAACAGCTTATGCAGACTTTTGGCGCCGTTGGCATCTGGAGTATTTGCACATTTTACAACAGCGCGTTAAGTGGTCAGACAAGACGAACCCACCAAGAGTCGGAGACCTCGTTTTGTTAAAGGACCCAAACCTGCCACCCCTCCGATGGCGTCGCGGACGCATTGTTAAATTGTATCCAGGATCAGATGGTGTTCCCAGGTTTGCCGAGGTCCTGGTGGGGGACTCTGTTTTGAAGCGCGCGATCGCCACACTCTCTCGCCTGCCCTTAGATTGAATTGTCGGACCGTTTGTTACTGTCGGCGGGGCGGGGGGATGTTCGCGCTCGTTTTATCGGTCGAGTCCGATTGTTAGTTAGTCGAGTTGATAGATGCACGACCGGTACGGGCTAGCGTAATTAGTATTGTCTATGGTGACGCGCGGCCATTGACACAACGTTTTGGGACCGCGTCGGCAGCGGTCCGTTGCTAAGAACTCTTGACGAATAATCATCGCGTGCGTGGCGCGTTCGGTCGAATGATTTTCGGGAAGTAAATACCACCGGCCGCGGTTTGGATAGTTTGTCGCGATTGTTGCCCGTCTTTTTGAAGTATTTATTTGTATTATAAAACGTAACAGTGCCGCCTGTAAATTGAGTTGAATTTGAATCGGAAACGTGATTTCATTGTCGATTGTTTGTCGGGCGTGATTGACGCTGCTAAATAACGGTTTCATACGCTGGTGAGCTTTGGTGCCCTCCGAAGGGAACTTTAATGTGTCGACTGGTATGGGACAGTCGGTGTATTTGAAGACATCGGACGTCATTGTAAGTCGACGCGCGCGCGTCGACTCGCCGGGACTTCACTCCACGACGGAACACACTGGGTCCCAAGGTAAGTGCCTTAGATTTGTTGTGGAGTGGTAAGAGATTGATTTACTTGTGGTATAAGCCGACCTTGTTTGTTGGATAAGCCGTGACAAATGCGCGGTAGATGTACGTGCTGTACTGGGGCGCGTCTACAATAATAATGTGTCTTACAAGCTATGCACTCACTTAAATACTAACTATCTCTGTACGCGCCCCAGTACAGCACGTACATTTACCGCGATCAGTCACGGCTTACACAACAAAGAATTCTCCGACCACACTCCGCAACAAAATTAAGGAACTTACCTAGGACACAGAGTGTTTCCGTCGTGGGATGAAATACCGGAGAGCCGGCGCGCGCGCCGACTTACAAAGCTGTCCGATGGCTTCCAACACACTAATTGTCCAATACCAGTAGACATTAAAGTTCCTCCATGAGGACAACCAAAGCTCACCAGCATAAAAAACCGTTCTTTAGCAGCGTCAATCCACGCCCGACAAACAATCAGCAATGAAACCACGTTTCAGATTCAAATTCAACTCAATTTAAAGGCGGCACTGTTACGGTTTATAATCCAAGTAAATACTTCAAACACACGGGCAACAAAACGCGAGAACTGTCTAAAACCGCGGCCCGGGACTATATTTCCCGAAAATCAATCATCAAACGAAACGTTCTGGTATAGCGCGTCACCGACCACCCACAGATTATAATACATTACGCTCGCCCGTACCGGTCGCGCCATCTATCAAACAATCTTCAACTAACAATCGAAACCGAGCGATAAACGAGCGTAAACAATCTCTAAATAATAGTGGGGTAACCAATAGCAAATCAGCTTGCTGTCCTGCGATGTCCACGCGGTGTTGCGTGCGTTCTTGATGCTGATTCGTTAATCGAGGCAGGCCGCGGCGTATGATTGGTTGATGTAGAAAGCGCGCCGGTTCAGTCTTCACGTGCTAGACGACTCACTATAGTTCCCACGGACGTTGACCGTTGGTCCTGCAGATGTGTTCCGGGGTGTGAGATTTATGGGAACCCTCGCTGCGGGAGTCAGGGTCGCAGGGACGCGCGCCATGACTTCCGCGTTTCTGATGTGATTTACAGTCGACCTTTGTGTAGCGGATAAGAGAACATGTGTAGCATTTGTACAATGCTACAATACTCCCCCCTTTAGCGAACTCCCCCCTTTAGCGAAGCGTACGTAGCGTGCAGGCGTCTTAACGATCCTGCCTGATCTGGTACGTTGTTCCCTCGTATGCGGGTCTGGAAGTAGGCTGGATTGCTCATCTGTGGTAGCTGCAGGTGCTTTATTGGTCTCGCTGTTCGTATGCCTAGGATCATCTTCTGTGTTGATTGTGTACGCAGGCTTGAGGCGATCAATCGATATATTGCTAATTTGTCCTGGTAATTGGATTGTAAAGTACTTTTCTTTACGTTCGATGATCTTGTATGGACCTTGGTATGGATGCTGCAGAGGTTTGCGGACGGTGTCATCGCGTACAAACACGTGGCTACATGTTTGTAGGTCGTTGTGGACGAACATACATCGCTTGTTTGCATGCGATTTGTATGTAGGTGTGAGCTTCGTAATGACTTCTTGCAGGTGATTGACGTAGTCGTGGTCCATTTTCGGTATAGCAGGTGTTGGTGATATGAAATCGCCTGGTAGGCGTATTGCTTGACCGTACGTGAGTTGCGCTGCGCTTGTGTTAGAGTCGGAGCGGATAGCGGCTCTGAGACCCATTAGAACAGCAGGCAATTCGTCGATCCATTTGTTGCTGTTTTCTAGCCTAGCCATGAGTGCGGCTTTTAATGTCCTGTGCCAGCGTTCGACGATTCCGTTACTCTGCGGGTGGTATGCAGTAGTACGGGTTTTTTCTACGCCGAGGAATTGAGCGAGGTCTCGAAATAGTCGACTTTCAAACTGTCGTCCTTGATCAGTAGTGATTCTTGTCGGACAACCGAAACGAGATATCTATACTTCGTAAAGTTTTCTTGCGACGATTTCAGCGGTTGTCTCCTGAAGTGGTACAGCTTCAGGCCATCGTGTGCACCGGTCGATCATCGTGAGCAAGTATTTGTGTCCACATGCTGACGTCGGTAGCGGTCCAACGATATCAACGTGAATATGTTGAAATCGTTCGCTCGGTGGGAATGTTGCGATGTCACTATGATTGTGTCGCTGTACTTTGGAGAGCTAACACGAATTGCATGTCTTAGTCCACTGGCCGATGTCGGTATTCATTGACGGCCAAAAGAATCGCTCTTGCATCAGCTTCCGTGTGGATCGTACTCCTGGGTGGCTTGGGCTGTGCAAGGCGCTGAAAGCTATGCGACGAAAATCAGCTGTTAAGTAGGGACGAACATGTGACGTCGATGTTTCGCAGAATATTGGCTTGTTAGTACCCGGTAAAATGATTTTCTTGAGTTCTATGTTGGTCTGTTGACACAATGTCGGGATACAACTGTCGTTTTCTTGAGCTTGAGATAACTCGTCGTAGTTGATAGGTGATAGCACGTCGATAGTTTCGACGCGTGATAATGCATCTGCTACAACGTTTTGAGCTCCGCTCACGTGTCGAATGGCAGTAGTGAACTCGCTGATGAACAGTAACTGCCGGATTCGCCGTGGTGTGTCGTTATCGGAAGGAGGCTTGCGGATTGCGTAGGTCAGCGGTTTATGGTCAGTGTAAATCACGCGTTCTTTGCCTTCAAACATCTTTCGGAAGTGTTTTACTGCCATATTTATCGATGAGAGCTCCCGGTCGAAAGTCGAGTACTTCTTTTGTCTTTCCGAAAAATTTTTAGAAAAAAATCCGAGTGGCATCCATTGTTCTTTGTTTCGCCTTTGTTGTAGAGATGCCCCGGCGCAGGTAGCTGAGGCGTCCGAAAAAATAGCGATTTGGTCCTCTGGCGAACTGGATGGGTAAGACAATAAAGCAGCGTTTATTATGCTTTGTTTGCACAACTCAAAAGCTTTTGTCGATTGATTGTCCCACTTTACTTCCGTCTTGTCTCGTTTTTTTGAATTATGAAGGAATGCATTCAGCGGTGCCTGGATGCTTGCGGCATTTGGGACATTGTCTCGGTAAAAATTTATCATGCCCATAAATCTTCGTAAGTCTTGAATGGTTTCGGGTTTTGGGTACTCTGTGATTGCTTTGACTTTGTCTTGAAGTGGTTTGATTCCCTTGCTTGATACTTCATAACCTAGGAACTTGACGGTTTCGCTGCCGAAAACACACTTAGAGGGATTTATAGTGATACCATACGTGTCTAATCGGCGTAAAACTTCCTGCAGATCTCCGATGTGGCTTGCTTCATTTTCAGATGCAACGATAACATCGTCGATGAATGGGAACGCGTAGTCTATTCCGTTGAGTACTTCGTTTATGAATCGTTGGAATGTCTGTCCGGCGTTTTTGAGACCTGGGCACATTCGCAGAAATTCGAATAAACCGAATGGTGTAGTGATCGCTGTCTTCTCGATATCAGGTTCGAAGATCGGTAATTGAGAGTAGGCTCGGTTTAAATCGAGAGTGCTGAAGATTTTCTTGCCGTGAAGTATGTACTTAGGTAAAATCTTTGAGGCGTGGGACTGGATAGCGATCGGGTTTGGTGACGTCATTGAGTCTTCTGTAGTCACCACAGATGCGTAAGTCGCCGTTTTTCTTAGGAACGACGTGTAGCGGACTGGACCAAGGGCTTTTGCTTGGTCGGCAAATTCCTTGCTGCATCATGAGCTCGAATTCTTTCTTCACGGGCAGGTAGCGATGTGGAGAAAGAGGTCTGCACTTGTTGAACACTGGCGGGCCAGTAGTTTCGATGTGGTGTTCTACCCTGTGTTTGGGAGTATCCTTCATGCTTGATGGTCGCAGGATATCAGGAAACTTACTGAGGAGCTGGTGATACGGCTGTTCCATGTCGATGCTTCGAACTCTAGTTTCGGCGGAATGAATGAGTGATGCTCTGATGGTCAGATTGGTAACTTTGTCGACGAGACGTCGGCCGGCTTCAGAAAGTCTGCCCCGATGATGGGTTTGCTGACTGCAGCGACGATGAATTTCCAGGTGTACGGCCGTAGTAGGTTGAGGTCCAGTTGTAGGGTTTTCTCTCCGTACGTTGGAATGATCGTGTTGTTTGCTGCGTACAAACAGAAATCGGTTTGTTTTGCTTTTCCGCCTTTTGTCCTCGGTATCACGGAAACGTTTGCGCCCGTATCAATTAGAAATGACAGACGCGAATTCCTATCAGTTATGAATAGGCGGTGAGAAGTGTTGTTCGCGTCAGTTGCCGCCTCAACCGACGCAGGCGTTAGTTTTCCGACTGGGCACTGTTGTTGTTGAAATTGCACGGACGTGTACATTTCCGCACCTCGGTGCCGTTCTTGCGATGATAATAACAGATAAGTGATTTTTCTGAATACTTGCGGTTGCTATTATCGTTGCCTGTTGAACGTGATCTTGAACGCCGTCTGTCGAGTGCTCTGTGTGATCGTGGTCTGGATTCCTGCCTGTTCCTGAGTTCTGCCAGCTCCAGAGATAACTGCCTTATTTGATCGTGTAGGGCAGCCATATCGCTCGTGCGTGAAATCTGCGCGACCTGGTTAGGTTGCGCGATACTGTCCATTACACTGTCTGCTACTTGCGATAACTTTTCCAAGTCCACTGTGTTGCTCACGGTGAGGACAGCGCGTAATGAGGGTGGAAGTAGCCGGGTCCACATGATGCGCAGTGTACAGTCTGGTATTTTCTGTCCGGCTAGCTCCCGCATTTTTCGCAACAGCTGTGAGGGTTTTTCATCTCCGAGTTCCATCTCATCCATCAGCTTCTGCAGCTTCCGTTTCTCGGATTCCTCGTAGACGCTGATGAGTCGGGACTTCAGGGCTTCGTACTTGTTTTCAATGGGCGGGTTGGTTATAATATCACTTACTTGCTGAAGTGCGTCCAGGCCTAGTCGGGCGATAGCTGCTTGATAGCGCGCGTCATCACCTTGCCTCTGTGGCGCCATTACCGCTTCGAAGTGTGTAAACCATAGTCTGGGATACGCGGGCCAAAAGTCAGACAGCCGTGCTTGTAGTGTGAGCGTGTCGACTTGCCCTCCTACCTGTGTTGCGTTGCTGGTCGCCATCCTGATTACTCTTCTGGTGTATCACGCAGCAATACCGTGAATATAGCCTCTTGAAATCCTAGTGGTGAGACCCGCTTGTGGGAAGCCACTAGAATGTGCTAATCACGAGTATTGTCACGTCTGTCTTGATTCACGTCGCTTAGGTCACCACTGTAGCGCGTAGGTCGTGTCGCGTAATTAAAACTCAGATAAATCGAACTTTGTGTATTGCACGAATGTAAAAGAGTACAATGTATTTGACGTGTACAATGACGCGATACAAGAGTGTGATCAAGGAATGGACTGTAATGTAATAATGATGTAGAATATAATAATAATGTGTCTTACAAGCTATGCACTCACTTAAATACTAACTATCTCTAAATAATAGTGGGGTAACCAATAGCAAATCAGCTTGCTGTCCTGCGATGTCCACGCGATGTTGCGTGCGTTCTTGATGCTGATTCGTTGATCGAGGCAGGCCACGGCGTATGATTGGTTAATGTAGAAAGCGCGCCAATTCAGTCACGTGCTAGATGACTCGCTATGGTTCCCACGGACGTTGACCGTTGGTCCTGCAGATGTGTTCCGGGGTGTGAGATTTATGGGAACCCTCGCTGCGGGAGTCAGGGTCGCAGGGACGCGCGCCATGACTTCCGCGTTTCTGATGTGATTTACAGTCGACCTTTGTGTAGCGGATAAGAGAACATGTGTAGCATTTGTACAATGCTACAATATTGTACAATGCTACAATGGTATAACATATTCACTTATCTCTCATCTTTCACCAATAAGTCAAATGTACATATTAAAATTATATAATAATATATTTGTCGGAGATCGTCGATATAATTTTAATAGAAGTTGCTGATTTGATTTACGTAGTAGAGGGGCGAACGCTTGTGACGTTATTTTGGGATGGCGTCACATGGACAGAGTCGCTTTGGAAAGTGGGGTACGTCGAACGGTCACTTTGCATCGAGACGCGGACCAAGGCACATCTCCGAACCGAAACTGTCGGTTTGCCTATTCAAATTGTTATTATGAAGATTGGAGGGTATATCTACACGTCGTGCTTCAATTCAAAACTCACCTACGAAATGGAACCTGTACCACCACACCAAGATGCTGGCGACCCTACTGCTCTGCCGTCGCTGTGTGCGACATATATATTTTCATTTCATTGTTTGATTATAATGTCTAAATTACGAATCTTTTATTTTAATCGAAGTTTTGCAACTAAATATAGGATACTTAATTTTTTTTTACGGTATCCACATGTTGTAGTTTTATGTTTCACAAAATTAATACCGCAAATTCCGTTGTGAAGACTGACTATACGATTTATTATTTTACCTGTTTCGTTTTCGAGACAGCGTTTAAATCAAGGAACAGAATAACAGTCACTTTCTGCCAATAATTTTAAAGTACTTGTGTGATTATTTGTGTGGTAGTTGGTCATTGCCTTTGTATGACCTTCTGTAAATGCTGGATGTACTGGCAGTGAGGCTGGAAGTGAACGTCACGTTACGAGGTGCGCTCAATTGCTGACGCAGAAGAGATCGCTCGTGTGGCTGGACGCGGAGTGCTGACTGATGCTTGGCGCGCGACAGTGCTGGCTGATCCTTGCCGCGCGACAGTGCTGGCTGTTGCTTGGCGAGCGAAGTGCGCTTGCAGAGCGCGCAAGATGCGCTTGTGGAGCGCGTTGCTAGCTGCGTGGTGAATCACATCAATGGCGTGTGGCGCAGCCGAAGCTGTGTGCACTTTGCGGAATGCCCAAGGTTTCAAGAATTGAGCCTCTACTCTGCAGGCGATGAAAAGATTCCAGGACAGCATCTACTCTGCAGGAATGAGAAGGTTTCAAAATACCCATAATACGTGGTAACGTAGTGGGGTTTTATGAGAGCTCCGAGATGCCTGGTGTGCAAGGGTTGACAACTGCCAAGTGGCAGGTGTTTGTGGGAAATTGCCATAATCCGGTGAGTCGTACAATTTTTATTTTGATTCCGTGGCCGAATGTTCTCTTGTCAAGCAATCTGTAATTTCATTGGTGTATGTACACACGCGCCAGTATATATACAGTGTACAAGGTTGTGCCAGTGTTATTCGCAAATTTTATTTCTTGTACTACCCGTATTCTTTGTTATAATGGCCTGAGAAATTTTAAATCAGGGTTTTAAAATTATGATGTCTGGTTTGTCTTTATTTCAAAACTAAAGTTGACTGTGGCCTATAGTTACAAGCTCACTTGAGATTCTGATAGTATGTGTGGCTAGACTATTAAATCTTCTCAAGAGAACAAGCGGTAACGAACATAAAAATGAGTGCTATTTACGAAAAATCTAAATTTGATAGAAGTGTGCTAAAGTAATGAAATTTAATAATGGTGAGTTGTTTGATGGCGATAATGGCGATCGTTACCTATTGATATCGTTGATTGGAAAAAGAACTTATAAGTACCCCACGATCGTATAAGTACGAAAGATTTTTCCAAGTAATTTCAAGATGGTGAGGAGGGTGCCTCCGCCAGCAAATAGAACACATATCATGGCTATGTGGTCGCGCTGCACGCACTAGTCTGTAGTCGTAACTGCAACCCAGTGAGGGGTTGTTCAGAGCGCGATGGGCAGCTAGTGGTGTGGCGGGGACACTGGTAGGTATGGTCGCACTGCATGCACTAGTCTGTAGTCGTAACTGCAACTCAGTGAGGAGTTGTTCAGGGGGCGATGGGCAGCTAGTGATGTGGCGGGGACTTTGGTAGATATGGTCGCACTGGATGCACTAGTCTGTAGTCGTAACTGCAACTCAGTGAGGAGTTGTTCAGGGGGCGATGGGCAGCTAGTGATGTGGCGGGGACCTGGGTCTCGGAGGAGACTATTAGTTGTACGGTCATGTGTTGACCTGGGAGTCGTGGACTCTAGAGTTGGTCGTATCACAAGAGGTGATGACGATGTGGGTGTCAACTATGAGTTGTCACTAGCTACTGGGGTAGCGGGCGTTGATGTGTTTTCTTTTTGATGATTATGATTTTGATTTGATAATTATGAGGCTTGGAGGAACCTTTTGTGTTTTCTTTTTGAAATTTGATAATTATGAGGCTTGGAGGAACCTTTTGTTTTCTATTTGATTTTTGATAATTATGAGGCTTGAAGGAAGCTACTTAAGTCAAAGGCACCTTATGATGAAAGATGAGACTAATCAACATAATTATTTTATAAGGTATCCTGACCGAGGTTTGGCACAAGGAGACGCAATTTCCCCCCTTCTTTTTAATGTGGTTACAATGATTTGTTATCATAAGACAAAAAATGTGACTATGTGTCAATACGCGGATGATTCGTTTTGTATTGTTCTTCTAGAAATCTTAGTCAAAGTGAACATGAATTTCAAGTAGCATTAGATACATTTTGTAATATTTTGGATGATATTGATTGGCTTAGAATTATCGCCAACTAAATCTAAACTAAGTATTTTTACGAGGGGATTAAGAAAATTGGAAATAGATTTAAACATAAATGGACATAGTTTACAGTTAGTAGATAATTACAAATATTTGGGTGTGTGGTTGGACAGGTCATCAATACGATACGATCAATATGATAGCCGAAAAAGTACAAAGAAGCCTAAGTTTACTCAAAGTCCTGGCTGGCACGGCATGGGGTTTACACCCTAAACATTTGAGACATATTTACATAGCTTTGATCAGAAGTCGCATAGATTACAGCAGCTTCTTATATGATGTGAATGTAAAGTGTCACCTAGACAAACTAAATAAAATTCAAAATCAGGCTTTGAGAGTAATAGGTGGTTTTATCAAGACTACACCTATCCACGTTATGGAAAATGAGCTCTGTGTAGTTCCACTGTATCTATGGAGAAAATATTTACGTTATAAGTTTGTTTAAAATCTAAGTCGATAGAAAATAATATTACCAATAATTTGTTAGGTGAGCTCTACGATTTTCAGCTGAATAGTTATTGGAGAAATAAAAAGATCCCTCTACTGCCTTCTTTACACAATGAAGTGACAGTAGAACATGTAGCTTTTTCACATCCTTTGCTGATGTTTATGTTGAGGACATGGATGACTAACATTAATATTCAAGAAGTAATTATATGGGATCTAGATGTAGTAAAATTACCTAAACAAAGCTATAATAGTGATTTATTAAAATTTTAAGTTATTAGAGAGTTACCTTTGAAGTACAATGAATGGCTTAGTATATTTACAGATGGGTCGAAGAGTATAGAAGATCGTGGAGCAGCCTTATATGTGCCTAGTGAACCAATACATTGTCAAAGTAATTGCTTTAAAATAGATAAGAAAGCGTCCATAATAACGTTGGAACTTATTGCAATCTCTGAAGTACTTACGTTCTGTAGCAGTAGTCAACACAAGAATATTGTTATTTGCACAGACAGCAAAAGTTCCTTACAACATTTAGCTCGATGCGCCTCTGGCCTCAGAGGTGTATCGATAGCTTATGTTATTCTATCGAAGAAAGATGAATTAATGCATAAAGGTTTTACATTGAGATTGCAATGGGTTCCATCGCATATTGGATTAGAGGGCAATGAAAGGGCTGACATGCTGGCAAAATATGCAGCTAAACACGGAAAAGAAACTAACATAATTTTGGACTATTCTGAGGTGTTACCTAAATTAAAAAAAAAAAAAAAATATGAAGATTGGAAAGAATATTTTGACAAGCGTTCTTTAGACAAAGGGATTTGGTACAAAACTGTGCAGAGTCAGCCTTTTCGTGTGCCCTGGTTGATAAACAATAATTTAAGTAGAAAATTGGTTGTTAAGGCTCATAGACTTAGATCTGGACACATCCCATGTAATAAGTTTGCGTTCATAATGAAAAAAACGATGTCGCCTAACTGTGTGGAGTGCGGAGTTGTCGAAGACTTACACCACTTATTGATGGATTGTGTCCGGTACGAGTCTGGTAGAAATGACTTGTTCAGGGTCTTGAGGCTGAACAGACTTGAAATATTCCATAAAATCCTGGCCCAACCAAATGGCGACGATGCGAAGAGTCTGTTTAGGTTTATGGCTCAAATGTGATAAATGTGTATTCAGGGTACGATGGGACTGACATACGCATTGCGATTATAAATGTCCCTAAACAAAAGTAGAATAAATAAATAAAAAATAATAAAAAAACCAAATAATAAAATAAAATAAAAAGTAAAAAACCCTTAAACCCTTGTGTAAAAAATAGCAGAAAAGTGTACCTCGTGACTGCACCAAAAAGGTCCAGTTCAGCAAAAATGCCAGACAACTAGTGCCTGACGCTGGTTTTCAACTGAACCATAACGTGTATATTCATACTTAATTAAAAATAAATACGTCTTACATAAATATAAATGATTACGAGTATGTATAAAAAAAATGTGAGATTGATTAATATTGCTAAAAACTAATAATAAATAAACTAAGATAAGAAATACTGACAAATATAGATAATGATAGACCTTCTTTTTCACAAATTCATTGAACAACTTAGACATGTATACATATAATTACGAACACAAATGAAAAAAATACATTAAATCCAATGATATAACATCAACGCAAATAAGTGACGTAAAAAAAAAAATGAAATGAAATGTAAAGTAAATGAAAATAATAATAACAAATTGAATAGAAAAATCAAATAAACAAAAACTAAAACCAATGCAACATTTACCAATAGAAACACTGAAACATACTGATAGGGTACCTAAACTATATGATTGAGACATTCAGTGCGACCGTGTGTGAGATTGTTCTTAAATATTGCTTCTACTTTTTTAACTACTTTATGTGATCTAGTACCGTTGATGTAATGTTGTTAGCCTACGTTCGTTACAGTCAGCTCTTAATTTTTCAATATCCTTTTCTAGCCTCTGTTGCCAAGGTGGTTTGCCAGTATCTCTTTGTATTATAGTTCTCGCGTGTTCAGTAATTTTAAAGTGGAGTTCTTCAGAAATAACAGCCGCAGTGCAATAAATAAGAGTGTGTATGTCAATTAGTTGTGTGTCATTAGATAGGGACTGTTTTAGTGTTTTTTTTTTTATTTACAAAACCCGCCGCACATTTTCCCACCCTCTGCAACTCCTGAAAACCAGAATCAACAGTAGAGACCACCAGTAAAACGCCGTGCAATGAAGCTCGGCGAGTCCCGGAGAAACGATTCTACTGTCTTGGGTCCCGCAATGAAATTAATCAGAAAAGAATAGCGGAGGAGTAAGAAAAAAGATATTTTTTCCACTTCCCTCCATAACACCTGGACCATCCAGGAAGGACCACCTGGACCTTCTGCTGACCACTGATCCGGACAGGTGTGTTGTAACAGTTTCCTCACCGTTGGGAACTTCAGACCACTGTCTGGTGAAATCTGTATTTCTTCTCCCCACAAGATCACGACTCTCGTGATGAACGGCGAATGTGGCGATACAGGTCAGCAGACTGGGATGAGATGCGCCATTTCTTTGCGTCTTATCCTTGGAAGCAGGTCTGTTTCTCTTCTAACAATCCGTCGAGCTGTGCGGATGCTATAACCGATGTGGTGCGTCAAGCTATGGAATATTTTATCCCCTATAATGACGTGCCCGTCGGTGGCTCGGCTCGCCCTTGGTTTAATGCCAATTGTGCCCAAGCTGAACAGCGTAAGCACACGGCACAGCTTCACGGCAAGAAGAGAGACTTTAACCGTGCTGCCAAGTCCTACAAAAAAGCGCTGAAGAAGGCTCGCTTCGACCGCATTACCCATACTGGCAACAAGTTATTTGCGCAGCCTTCCGGTAGCAGATCTTTTTGGTCCCTTGCCAAATCGGTCGAGGCGAACTTCTGTCGGCCCACACTGCCTCCGCTGGTTAGGCCTGATGGAACACTGGCTCATACGGCTAGAGAGAAAGCAGGTCTCTTTGCATCTCTCTTTGCCCATAATTTGCGTCTTGATACTGGCAGTGCTACTCCACCTATTTTACCCTATTGCGGTACTTCAATGCCTGAGGTTCGCATTCGGAACAAGGAGATTCTGAGAGCACTGTGTCGTCTGGACGTGAATAAGGCTGGTGGTCCGGATGGTATACCAGCGATTGTTCTTAAAGCATATGCGCCCGAGTTGTCTCCTGTATTGACACGCTTGTATCGCCTCTCATTTGGGACTAGTATAGTGCCCAAGTCCTGGAAGCTTGCCAACGTGCAGCCCGTGCCCAAAAAGGGTAGTCGTGCCGATCCTACCAAATATCAGCCGATTTCGATCACCTCGATACTTTGCAAAATTATGGAGCGTGTATTGAACTCGCGCCTCTTGGCATACCTGGAAGGTAACGATCTCCTCAGTGACCGACAGTACGGGTTTCGCCGCAATCTGTCTACTGGGAACCTACTAGTGTATGCCACTCACTTGTGGGGCGAGGCCCTCGAGAGAAATGGGGAAGCGATTGCTGTCTCCCTTGATGTCTCGAAGACCTTCGACCGGGTATGGCACGCTGGCCTTTTAGTAAGCTTCCAGCGTACGGCATTCATTTCCCCTAGCCTGACTGGCTGGGTAAAAGACTTCCTGACTGAACGGTCCCTCCGAGTTGTTGTCGACGGATGCTCATCTGAGCCCATGTCGACTAATGCCGGTGTTCCTCAGGGGTCTGTTCTCTCCGCAACTCTGTTTCTGCTGCATATTAACGATCTGCTGATGCCCGGTATCCATGGGTATGCAGATGACAGCACAGTTGCGGAGAGATACCTGCCGGATGCTCGGGCTAGTAGGGAATCAATCCGGTCCGAAAGAGAGGCCATGGTAGAGCGAACGAGTGTTGCACTACAGGCAGTCTCCGAATGGGGCAATGCCAATCTTGTAGCATTCAATGCCGCCAAAATACAAGCGTGTCTTTTCACCGCCAAAAGGAGCCCGTTCACCTTGGCTCCTACTTTTTGGAATGTATCCTTGGAGTGTACCGACCGCCTTCAGCTTTTGGGGGTTGAGATTTCCTCGAACCTAAACTTTGGGCGGTTCATTGAGTCCAAGGCCAAGGTGGCTGCCAGAAAACTTGGCGTTATCGCAAAGGTCCGGCAGTACTTTACACCAGGGCAGCTTCTAATGTTGTACAAAGCACAGGTCCGTTCGTGTGTGGAGTACTGCAGCCACATATGGACTGGTGCTGCTAAGTGTCACCTGGCCACTTTGGATTCAGTGGAGAGGCGTGCGAAGAGGCTGATTGGTGACCCTGATGTAGCTCGAGTTGGTCTCCAAAGCCTAGAGCACAGGAGTAGAGTAGCCAGCCTTTCGGTGCTTTAATTCCCCCTTCTTCGTTCCACCATCGGACGACCCGTCGTACGGCGAGTTTCCACCCTTAAGTTGTTAACACCTCTACAACCCGGATGAAGCGATTCGCCTCCTCCTTTATACCGCGTAGTTCGAGGGACTGGAACAATCTGCCAGCGGCGGTATTTCCGTCGGACTACAATTTGAGTGTCTTCAAGGCTAGAGTGAATAGGCTCTTAATGAACTAGTGCGCTTTACCAGCAACGATTGCGTCACTGCTTACCATCAGGCGGGATTGCGGTCAAGCGCTGGTTTATAAATTAAAAAAAAAAAAAAAAAACAAGCAGGAGACAGAACAGAACTGGGCCAATCGGCACAAAGGGACATTATTGCAACTGGGAGAAGCCTAGATTGCCAAGCACCACGGAATAAATAGTAGGGTAGTGCTGTTACAATTGATTCCAATAATAGGTATGGCAAAAGCGCCTGAACGCACGGAAATTGGTTCTAGTTTCAACAAGGTCCGTATAATAAAGGACTCCGGATGTAACTTGCACACTATCCAACATAATATTGCGTTCATTCTGCCAAAGAATACACTCCCACAAGATGTGATGTGCGGACTGTTCAAATTCACAGTTCGATGTAGAACATTGACACAAAGGCGATGGAACAAGTTTAAAAGAATACAGTTTACTTTTAAAGTTGCCATGACCTGTGAGAAATTGGGTAACGCAGTGGTCAACCTCCAGCCATGTCTTAGTCAGTCGATCGCCAACGGATGGAAAGATTAGATGGAGGTGTCCTTGATGGAATTATCCCACCTACTTTGCCATTCGGATAAGAGGTCCTCCCAGACTTCAGTATGAGGTTTAAATAATCTAGAAATTCTATTAAGGTCTCGTTGTGTAACAAAATTAGTGTCCATGACCTCCTCCCTCGCGGAGTAGTACATTGAAGCACGTCGCTGTACCTCAAGATCGACTGGAAGTACACCTGCCAGTACCGGTAAGGCTTCAGTACTGACTGTTCTATACGCCTTGCATAAAAATATCAATATCAAACGTTAGCTTTGAAGCAGTTTACGTCGTGCCGACCCTATGGTGGCCCTATCGGCCCAAACAGGTGCACCGTAGCACATACACTCTAAGTAGGTAGCTCCATATATAGTTTTTAAAGTTAGTAATGATAGACCCCAAGTTGCTTTGGATATTCTAGTTAGGGCATAATTCCTTTTGGCTTTTTCGCCAACTATTTTTATATGTTCGATAAATGAAAAATTTCCTTTCTAAGACGAACAGCAATCTACAGCATTCTGTATACTACCTTGGTATGGAACAAAGTAGCATACAGATTGCAGTTTTTTAAAGGGAACGTTATTAAATTTAATAGTAGGCAATGATTTAAGATTACCTTTTATTAGAAGTTAACAGGTTTTATGCGGCGTAAACGCTAGGTGGTGACGATCACCCCACTGACATATAAAATTTAGCCAAGTATTGGCCAAGTTCTCAAGTCCAGCTCGGGTACTTGACTGAATGAGCAGTAGGCCATCGTCCGCGTAACCAGTAAGTGAACAGCCGCAAGGAAGCGGGATCGCGAGGAAGTCCCATCCGAGGAAACCCAAATTCCATAAATAAGGACTGACAACTGAACCCTGAGGACATCCCATGGTTAGTGCTTTAGTACTAGAAAAATGACCGAGCTTAAGTACCGCGGAACCGTTTATAAAGTACGAGTAAACGAGATTATATATGTTTCTATAGCAAGCGCGGGTTTTTAATTTTAACAACAGCATAGGTCACCAAGCGTAATCAAAAGCCCCAGAAATATCCCAATTACGTAATTGTTTTCGGATTGGTTAACGGTTCTTCTGACAGAAAGCGCCGCGTTGTCAACTGTTTTAGTGTATCTTCATTAAAAATATTAACTAAGCGGAGAAGGTTGCGACTATATTTGACTTTAGGTAGCTTTGGTCGAGCTGCTGGGTCCATCCCAGAGTACAGTGTTAGAGTAGTTTTAAGTTTGTCATGTATACCTTGTTTAAACATATCTGACATCAGGTTTTCATTCGTTGCGATTGCAAAATCTTTTGCTATCGTTAAGGTTATAGATTCGGTTTGTGTGGAGAAACGGGATGTTTGTGATTGATTGTCTGTTAGATATTGACTAATAGTATGTAAATGAGTGAGCTATTGTGGTTCAAGGTTTGTATTTTGTGTTGGTTCGATAGTGTTAGTGTTTGCATAGTTTTCTGATTCGTGTTCTAATTGTGTGCGTACTTCTTCTTTTAAATGAATAATGAGTGCATTCCTAACTAGAGTTCTTCGTTGATCTGAAATCCGTTGTTCTGAAACTGAAATCTCAGGGTATTGTCGTGAAAAATGTTCATGCAGTTGTTGTCTGTAGGTGGTCATATCGGTTTCTAATTTGGTTATGTAAAGATAAGTTCGCATGATAAACAGGTTTACTTCTTTGCTCCATCTCATGCGAACTCTAGGTTTCCCAGCTATGGTGGACGCGGGTAAGAAGGTGGATACCTCCCGCGCAACATTCAAGGCTGGAGTAGGTGAAAGTGTATAAAAATTAATAATGGTGGGTGATGGTGGTATGGGTGCGTATGATGCTGTACTTGGACTAAATGACCCTGCCATTAAACAAGGCTTGTCATCAGGTGAGCGATACATTAGGTTTACCTGGGTCTTCATTATTGCGCCACACGTTCGGTATGTATCCACCATTTATATTATTGTACTTACACCGCAATAGCGCTTAATCTTCGTTTGTGGAAACAGATAATACAGTGAATTTATTAACCTTAAACTGGATTTCATCTCTTAACTCATCCTATATCTCTATATTAATCCAACCATCCAACCAAATAATTATGTTATTTGATATATTACACAAAGCAGGTTAGTTGTAGTATTTTATTAGGTAATTTTCTTTTCTCGATAAATTTAATTGCTAGCAAAGCCAATTGTATCCTAAAAATAATGTAATGTCCATCAGATAGATTTATAAAAAATATTGAACACGTATCTTTTATTTTTTTCTTTCATTCAAATACTTAGGATTTGAAATGTCGCATGACGTCACGACGTGGTACAAAAATCCCACGTAGCGGCGTGATGTAATTAGCCCCCACTCCGTAACTTTAATACGCTATATCTCAGTAGTTTTTGGTAATTTCGACGAAATAAAAATACGGGTCTTAATTTTTTTATTATCTAAGTATAAGACGGTCTAATTATTTTTTTGATTTTCATACCTTGGATACATCCCTATTCTGGACTTTGGTGATTTTGAGCCATACTTCCATTGAAAGACGATCAAAGAATAGAGATTATTTAATATAACCATTAGTATAATGACGCGCACTCTTCGGCGAACGGAGTGGCAAGTTGTCGAGGTGTACCCGCTACACATGCGCGACGTGGTGGCACGCTACGTGCACGTCCACCAGGCGCGCCGCGGCCAGCAGGCGCGCGGCCGGCTCCAGCGCATCCTGCAGCGCGCCCGCTAGCGGTCGCAGCGCCGCGCGCACGCCGCGTGCCACATTGCCACAAAACACCAGCAGCGGCTGTAGCAGCGCGTTAAACGTCAGCGCCAGCGCCGGCTTCAGAGCGTAGTCAGATGCCGTCTGCACCAGCCCCGACGCCGCGCTTCGCAGCGCCAGCAACACGCAGCGCTGCACGTGCAGCAGCACCGCCACAGGCAGCGCCAGCAGCAGCTGCAGTGCCGCCAGCAGCTCGGCCAGCAGCGAGCCAGCCGCGCGGGCCCCGCGCCGCGCCGCACGCTCCACTCGCGTGGGCCGCGTGCCGCCGCACGCCGACAGGAAATCGCCCGAGCCATGTTCGAAGTAGTATAACTCCACGCGGTCCGGCTCTACTGGGAGGTCAGAATTGCACGTGTGTAGGCAGGTGTATCGATAGGTATGTGCCAAGTGAGCGGTGCGGAGTTAAACATATTATCTGCTGAGAAACATTCACTTACTATACTTACGTCAAACATTGACAATGATATTCTCAGTACTAGTAATTACTACCTGCGCCCTGCGGTTTCACCCGAGCAGATATCGGGATAAAAAGTATCCTACGTGTTATTCCAGGTTCTATCTGTGCATCTGTGTGCCAAATTTCATGTAAATCCATGCAGGAGTTATATTGCGCGAAAAAGTAACAAAGATCCATCTATAGGGTGGGCCAAGAATTCGTTAACATTTAAACTTAACACCCCGCGCTAATACAAGCCGCGCGGGGAGCGGGGAGGGGCGTTACCACTAGCTCGCTTCTCGGAAATTTAGTCGCAATGGATCGTTTCACGGGGCCGCAGCGCGCTTATTGTGTGAAACAATTTTATTTAAACAACAGTTTGCTCATTACTGTGAGACGCTTATTTCACGTTGAATACGACTTACACGATTTAAATCAGTGTCCGAGTGCTCCATTAATAAAGAAATGGGTTAAAAAGTTCGAAGAGACCGGATCTACACTAAACGTGAAGCAAACCGGCGGCCCACGGACTTCTCGGAGCGAAGAGAACGTGCAACGAGTTTCCGCATCAGTTCGACGTGATCCAAATTTATCGACGCGCAAACGATCGGCTGAATTAGGACTATCCCGAACATCATTGCGCCGTATTTTGAAATTAGATATGAAATTACATCCATATAAGATCCAGTTAGTACAGGAATTAAAACCTAATGATTTAAATTTGCGCAAGTCCTATGCCGAAACAATGTTAGATCGATTCAATAATTTTGACAACCTCTTATTTTCCGACGAAGCCCATTTCCACCTCAACGGACACGTAAACAAACAGAATTGCAGATATTGGAGCAGCGAAAATCCCAAATCTAAACACGCGAGGCCACTTCTTTCTCCCAAGGTAACGGTATGGGCTGCAATTTCAGCAAAAGGAATCATTGGGCCCTATTTTTTCGAAGATTCTCGCGGCCGTTCGGTTACTGACTTACTGTGAATTCTGTTGAATATGTGAAAATGTTACGGGGGTTCTTGGCACCGAAGCTATTGGAATTTGCTGGCTACAATCGTAACACATGGTTTCAACAAGATGGAGCCACTTGTCAAGTTGTCACACATCCACCGAGTCCCTGCCGGTAGTCAAAGAAATGTTTCCGGAAAAGCTGATTTCCAGACGAGGCGACATCCCATGGCCACCCAGGAGTCCAGATTTAACCCCAGCAGACTTCTTTTTATGGGGTTATTTGAAGAGTCACGTTTACATCCATAAACCAAAAACACTACGTGAACTAAAGGAAAAAATTAGCGAAGAAATGTCAGCGATCTCGCGGTCTCTTTGTCGACGAGTATACGAAAATTTCGGTGCTCGCTTAGAAGAGTGCAAAAATCGAAACGGTGGACATTTAGATGATGTTATTTTTAAAAAATATATTCCAAATAATTAACTTTCTTCTAAATAAATAATTTTAAAAATATGTCAAATAGTTTTCTTTATACGATTTTTTCAATTGTTAACTAATTCATGGCCCACCCTGTATTATGTATGTATAATGTATACTCACACAATTTTACATTTAGTAGACCTATTAGAAGGTCCTATAGTTACCATGGGCGCCGGGCTCAACCCGAGCCCGGCGCCTTAATTGAACCTCCCTGGTTTCTGTTCGATTCTCGAACTTCCTCAGCGCTAATGTATATATTATCAAATTGTATCGAATGCAAGTTTTATCTGATCTGTGATATAAACCTATAGCCAAATGCACTGCATTGTGTATAGATCAATTATAATATTATGGGGCCTACCATTGTCGCATAGTTTTTCAGTGCCGATGTCTCGAAATATCTTCCAGGCTTTGTTTTTTCTCTGTAAAATAATAAAAATAACATTAAGCTATAGTGTGGGGCGCAATAGGCAGCCGGGGCAGGCTCGTACGTACCGGGCGGGGCTCGGGCGCGGCGCGGGCTGGCTCCGGCGGGGCGGCGGGGCTGTGTGCGGCGGGACTGCGCGGGGCGGGCGTCGCGTCTGCCAGCGCGCGCCGCCTGCACATCGCACATGATAT
The DNA here is from genome assembly GCA_037179545.1 of Sesamia inferens. Classification (NCBI taxonomy): domain Eukaryota; kingdom Metazoa; phylum Arthropoda; class Insecta; order Lepidoptera; family Noctuidae; genus Sesamia; species Sesamia inferens. The sequence goes on from CM073931.1 coordinate 33,695,891, forward strand.
CTATACAATCTGTAAAAAAATCCTCGTCCGACCCATAAGGATAATAAAGGTTAGGTAAACACTTGACCAAATCTAATATATAAAATTCTCGTGTCACGGTGTTCGACATTAAACTCGAAACGGCTCGACCGATTTTCATGAAATTTTTTGTGCTTATCCGGTATCTATGAGAATCGGCCAACATCTATTTTTCATCCCCCTAAATGTTAGGGGTAGTCCACCCCTAAATTTTATTTTTTAGATAAAATTTTTAATTTCTATTTTTTTATGATACAACATACAAAAATACATACAATCCCCAATTTTCACCCTTCTACGATCAACCCTTATTTTTAATAGCCATTTTAGTAATTTAATCTATTATTTATATGGTAAAACAACGTTTGCCGGTCAGCTAGTATAATATAAAATTTTACGTAATCATCATAGAAACAATACTAATTAATTTTGAAATAATCTTTTTTTCCCACGAATTAATTCCAACTTCCCTGAAAATTGGTAATTTTTAAAAAAGTGACAACACCGGTAGTAATATGAGCGCGTGCCCTGCCGCCCGCCGCCTGCGGAAGGGTACTGCTTACCGCACATTTATTAAGTTACCTCTTTTTGTGAAATAATATTTAAGTTTAGCCCGGTTTTGTATCCATTAGTAGAATCAGTTATTGATATCTAACATTACCTTCACGGATCGGACAGGGTTTTCTTTACATATTGTATAAACCTTCCTCTTGAATCACTCCATCTATTTAAAAAACCGCACCAAAATCTGTTGCGCAGTTTTAAAGACATAATGTAAAGTGAAAGCGACTTTGTTTTGTCGCTAGAACTACACTACAGAAAAACTGTGAACGTTGTATAAAAAACATAGCAGCCCGCCGCTACACATGCGCGTCGCGACTCGCGCCGCCCGCGGCCGCTCGGTAGCGCTGCAAACGCAATTTTTAAATCTGTAATATCTTCGAAAATATTCATTGAAATCATATGCTGTAAAGGGCGATATAGATCTATATTAAATCAACAATGTATTTAAGGTATTAAATTGAATATGGATTAATGCTGTACCTACTGGTTGAAATCGCTACGAAAATTAGGCGGTATTAGTCGAAAAAAGTAAACGACAAAAAAAAAATATTGTGGGATATCCATATGACACCGCGGACTTTTTTGTATCTAGAGCTTTTTAATGTATACAATATTTTGTAAATTATTTTGATAAATCTCGCAGGGTTCAGCCTGCGTTTCACTACAAACGCGGAAAAATGTAATTATTAGCCCAGTCAAATTAGGGTTTCACCTCGGAATGAAAGATAATAAGCTGCAAATTGGTATGAACCTTTGTTTTGTCATTCTAAATGTTGTCTCAAAAGTCACAATCGTTATCGTGTCCGCGTCTCAAGATATTCAAGGTCAAAGGTCACAAAAATCGGTTTTTCGCGAATATCTGGCTTCCTATCGGTTAAATGAGATTTGCATTTATAATAAAAGTTGTAGGCTATAAAATTCCCTACAACTTTTGTCTAAACTTTTTTTTCATACGACCAACCGTTTTGAAGTTAGAGCGCGAAGAGTGCACATCGTACAGTCATATACGGCCTAATGCAAGGTCAAGCGTGAGTTATGGTTATCAGTACTTTATAAAGTCAATTATTTACTTTTTAGGGTTAGGGAAGGACTTAGAACCTCAAGAATGGGGCTGGATGCTTGAAAATGAAATCCTGGAGCCCATACGAACGTTATTACCTCCAGCACCAGCCGAACTACTAAACGTAATATTTTCCAATTGCAAAAATGGTTGTGGTTCCCGCTGTGGATGCAGAAAATCAGGGCTACAATGTTCTTTAGCTTGCGGCCAGTGCAACGGACAAGCTTGTCTCAACGCTTCACTGTATCCAAGTAATCCCGATGAAGAAAATACATATGATCCCGATATTCTGGAAGGTTTGGAGATGAACATGACAGATAATGAGGATGATGACAATGAATCGAACATTTTTGAGCGACAAGAAGAAGAAGACCACGAAGAAGAAGAATATAATTAGCTTCCATTTCCAATTTCATTACAATTAAAATCAACAAAGATACTTTTGATATTTGAACTCACATTTTGATAAATGTATATTATGCCGTATTTAATAATAAATAAAAATATGTGTAAAATATATACTCTTACTATCATTTTAACTTAAAATAAAACTAAAATATATAATCCAGAATTAATAATATTTTATACTTAAATAGTTAAATATGAATAATTATATATAAATAATCAAGTTACTTACTTTAATTAAATATAAATAATTAATAGTTAGTACATAAATAATGGGCGCTGTTTAATAATTATAATTTCCAAGTAAATAATTGACTTTATAACGTACTGATAACCATAACTCACGCTTGACCTTGCATTAGGCCGTATATGACTGTACGATGTGCACTCTTCGCGCTCTAACTTCAAAACGGTTGGTCGTATGAAAAAAAAGTTTAGACAAAAGTTGTAGGGAATTTTATAGCCTACAACTTTTATTATAAATGCAAATCTCATTTAACCGATAGGAAGCCAGATATTCGCGAAAAACCGATTTTTGTGACCTTTGACCTTGAATATCTTGAGACGCGGACACGATAACGATTGTGACTTTTGAGACAACATTTAGAATGACAAAACAAAGGTTCATACCAATTTGCAGCTTATTATCTTTCATTCCGAGGTTGACCCCTTTTTTTACCTAATTTGACTGGGCTAATATACTACCTACATCAGTGTAGAAAGTTATGGCTTCTGCGTGATACCAACTTTTTAGATTGAATGATGGTTTTGGTTTAGTTGATGGTTATGGTTTGGTATTGGTTCGGTTTAAATGATACGACTTTAATTTGGTTATGATTTTATGGTTTAGACAAAGATAATAATTACTATAAGTGAGAATGCTATGTTGGTTTAATTTGAAAAATGGTTTGTATGGTTTTGGTAAGGTTTGAGTTACGCGATCGACGGCCGAATACGCACTGACTTTAATAATGAATTGTATTAGTTTTATAGGAATGCACGAAAGCTAAAGTGCTGAGCTGTTCGGTTGTATTGCTCCGAACATATTCCCGAACACAAAATGAAAAGAAAAAATATACTAAAATAACCAGGCCATCAAATCACCTTTGACAATAAGTGGTAAATAAATGTAAAGAGAGTAGACATAATAATTATAAAAAAACATAAAAGTACATGGTTTAACATACAATAGGTAAACAATAAGGAAAATGTGTAAAATGGTATTATCCTTAAAAATCATAAAACATTAAACTAAAGAGTCTTCTATTTTCTACGAACGTTCTTTTCGCACAACAGGCATTGTAGCTCTGTTCTTACTACGCAAAACACTGGGCCACCGTTTGGCTAAAAACGAACTCAATTCTATATGGTCACTCTCGTTTTGCTGACGGTCAGCAATAGTCACATTGGTCACATTTCGGGGTTGCACTTCACTGTATACTCTGTTGTTAGTCGACGTAGATGTGGACGCCGCAGACTCCTGTCTATGGTGAGGCTCCGCACGACTGGGCGCAGAACGCTGACATGACGATGTTCTTCTCCAGATCCAGATGATCACCACACAAATGGCGATTCCGAGTAGAACATAGATTATAGTATAGTGGTGAATATCATGAACTGATATATCGTCCACTTCTGCTTTGGTCGATTTTAGGGTCTCGATCTGCACTCTGAGGATCGACAGAGAACTTTTTATCCCCATGTCTTCTGGTATCTCTTCTTCTGTGGGTACTTTTACGCTTACAATTTGGTCTAACTTTGGCACTGCTACATCTGGTGAAAGTTCGATTTGGTTAGATTGTTGCTGCAGCGAGTACAGTGTAAAATCCTTGGCCTTGACAAAACATTTCTGATTCATGCTAATGACCCCTGCCCGGGTCAGCTGATGTGTCGTAATTTGATCGTTACATATGATTTTAATTGTATATGTGTCACACCAGAAATACATGTATTGTGACGTTGAGTGTAATTCTACCCATCGGTTGGCACATATTGACCTTGCTGTCTTGCATTTCTTGTTTATGATGTCAGTTTCACAGATGGGTTTAAAAAGTTCGCACATGAAATATTCACCATGGTACAAACATGTGTTTAGCTCATGAATGGTTGGTGTAAAGTAGGCGTCTTTTTTCAGGTTTACGGCTACGTATTCCGATACTGGTTTGATACTGATCATACTGTCGTTGATTTGTTGTGGAACTGGTATGATTTTATACAGTATGTTACGGGTCGGACAGGGTTTTCTTAACATACTGTATAACTGAAAGCTTTCCCTAGCAATTAGTGGGAAAGTAATTTAAAAAATGATGTATTCTTTTGTGACGCGAGCCTTTGTTCGGAGTAGCTTGTATAGGTGTGGTAAATCTGTTTCGACGTTTTCAATGGGTAGGGCTAGGTCTTGAGGTATTTGGCCGTATATGATTTGTAGCTCTCTTTTGAGCTGGTTTGGTGTCAGTAGATGCAAGCTAATTTGGCCGTGGTATATATCTGAAATGGTATCTGGTATCTGGTAGTATTATAGGATGTTTCATCTCGCTGTCTATTTGGGCATTCCTTAACCTACCACCTACACGCAACATTCCATCTTGGTCTAAGATGGGATGTAAACATAAAAGTTTACTTTTTAAATGCAGTCTTTTATGCTCCCGTAAACATCGAAGCTCAGTAGTGAATTCTGTTCGTTGTACATTTTTAATGATCAGCAGTTTTTGACGACGTAATTCATGTAACGTGAGATAGGGTTGACGGCCCACTTTTGCTGTTGGTAATCGTAATATCCACGCAAAAATACGTATGATTTTTACGACGGAATTATATTATTGTTTATCAAATGATCGGGGATATTAGGTATGGTCATGGTTGGGTCTTCATGTTGCTCTAAGACTTAGACTTAGACTAGACTTATTGTGTTGGATTGTACCGTTTTTCTTATCTATAGGCTGGTTTTATAAATGGTTGGAGGTATTTCGAGAGCTTCGAACGATTGAATCCAACTTGGTCCGTGCCACCACAGATCATGCTTTTTGAGCTGATTGATTCTCAATCCACGACTTGCACAGTCAGCTGGATTTTCACTGGTATTGACATATCTCCATTTGTCTTTTGGTATTATCGTGGTGATTGCTCTTACACGATTAGTCACGAATGATTTCCATCTAGCTGGATCCCCTTGGATCCATCCTAAAACTGCTGTCGAATCACTCCAACAATATATTTCTTGCTTATACCTTGCTAAGCAGGTTTGAACTTTCTTCATTAATTGAGATAACAGGTGCGCACCTATTAATTCCATTCTTGGTATGGATATATCTTTACTACTGGGCGCTAGTCTAGCTTTTGCCGCCACCAAAGTTACCTCGCTGGAGCTGTGTTGGTTATTGACCTTGCAATAGATAACTGCGGCATACGCCTTATTTGACGCGTCACAGAAACCGTGTAATTGCAAGCTATGGTTTCCTGTAGTACCGAGCCAACGTTTTATTTCTATAGTATTGATGTCCTTTAACTCGCCTCTTAGTTCTAGACATTTGGTCTCGATTTCATCTGGTAGTGAGTCATCCCAGTTAAGACTAGACAACCATACCGTTTGAAAAAGCATTTTCATCGTTACGCTTAACGGGGTTAGCCACCCTAATGGGTCAAATAACTGGGATATGTCGGATAGAAGTGATCTCTTGGTTGGTTTGGTTACTGATGTTGCCTCAAATTTTAGGTTAAAGACAAAGGACAATGCCAAGTCTCCATAGTAACTTTGGCTCAATATGAATTTGTGTGTGCAGTGAATATTCTTACGTTTTTTTGTGTGGTTTAATGTCAAAAGTATGTTTGTGATTTCCATTTTTAAATTGAACTTGTAAGAGAGAAGTTATTCAGACATTTTAAATTGGAGGTTATGCATTTCTACACAAAGAAAATTAAAGAACAAATAAACTGATGAATAGTTTTTTTTTTTACCATAATCATTCATTATCATCATCATCAATTTCATTATCAAATTCGATTAACAATTCATCAAGAAACTGTGCAGGGGGTTCAATATTGTTTTGGTGTCGAGCCCACCCTAAATACCATAAAATGGTCATAATGTGGGAACAGCATCCCACAGTTCGTTTGCCTACCTTACAATTGCAATAATATTGACTTATTGCCTCTCTCCCATTTAAATTATTATCAATCAAAACGTACACAAAATATTCTTTTCTTCTTATATGGCGACTTTGAATTTTTGCTCTTCTTTGAGAGAGAGACAATTGCTCTCTTAGATTACCGATTGATGCCTCCCTACACACTTCTATCTTATATTGGCCACTAAAACGGATGCGCTCACCATAGTAAGATCGAGCTTGACGGAGTTGGCAGGTACCACAAGCTATTAAAATCAAATCATGAAAATCTAGCTGGGGAAACTCAGCGACATTGCTGTTATCAACCTTTATATTTGAGAATTGTGCCCTTCATCTATTATATTATTATTTTGTATAATAAACTCACTTAAAGTATTTGTTTGGAACATTTTTTGTTGGATGATTTCTAATATCTGGGCAGCATCAAACCTGTCTGTGAGCGGTGGTCGAAATCTATTAATTAGGGCAGCAGCTACAGAAAAGTCAATCATGACATGTGATGAAGCTCTGTTGTTGAACTCGTGTCGGAATATTTTAAACTGTTGCTTAAAAATCCCATTCACAACTTCAATCACCCATCTGCAGATATTAACAGCCCTAGTGTAGTTTGCTGGCATTGATACATCAGAGGCTGTAGAAGATTGATAAATACTTGATGATATGGGGTGTTTAAGTTCCGTTGAACAGAACGGTAACTTCTTTGCCAACATGGGTGACAGATCTTATTTGTTGATCTAAGCTGTAACAAAAACAAAAATATGTTATTGCAATCAGAATAAAACATCAACCAGCAGCAACACATAAAATCATTGAAGGATATTGCTTACCTGTAGTGATTCGATCTGTTGCTATATCACGCATCTGATAGCGTATTCTCTTTCTGAACGAGACCACACAATGAATGATCGCAACCATATAAAGATTTCAATGCACAATATATTCATTTGGGGCATTGCTGCTTGTTGGATTACACTGTTATTTGGAATCTAAAACAAACAAAATACAGTTATGTTACAATTCAACATTTAGATCGGCTAAAATAGTTGACATTCTATTAATATGAATCGTACTTTACCTCAAAAAGTGAAGTCCATTGCCGTAATAATGCTCGTACATCATCAGATTCAACACAATTCTGTTACTTACGCAAACGCAGAGAAATACGAAAAGAAAACAGCGAAAGAAAACCGAACCGTTCTGAGTTCTCAGAAAACAATAAGAGATTTTGACAGATATGCAATTAACAGGGTTGCCATTACAAGACGATTATGTTATCGATCACAGATGGAAAATCGATTTTTTTAATTTCGTTTTTTTATTATAATCATTGAAACTATTAACTGTAAAATAGGACGAACGTATTAATTAAGAAAATATAAATAAGAAAAAAGAATATTGAGGCGGTAAATATAAGTAAAGAGTATATTTTTTATTTAAAACTATCTAAACAATAAAAAAATATTTTTACAATACAATTATCGATTACAGTAGCAGGATTTTATTTATTTAGAGTTATCGATTACAGTAACAAGATTGGCAACATTTTTGGTATTCAAATCTTGAATTCAAGAACTTAAATTAATTACTTATTATAATGATTTTTTATTGGACACGATTCCGTAAAGTACTAAATATGTTTTTTTAAGTTTGTAGTTTATATTTAAATTGTTGGGAGTAAGAACTTAGTGAAAACGTGAGTTTAATAATAAAAGTTGTGTAGGCCGAAAGTTGGCATTCTCCTTTATCCTGTTGCGGTGTCCATCCCAACCCCAATGTTTTGGTTGAATCTGATTGTTTAAACTCATAAACTTGTTGGTTGCACAAATCTTTATCTAAGTCCGTAACTAGCTGTGGTTCATTTGTAGCCCATTTGCGCAAAGTGAACCCGCCTTTGCTGAGTAGTGTAATGAGGTCAGATTTTAAACGTTTTGCCTGGTCCTTTGAATGAGCTCCTCCACAATAGTCATCCATGTAGAAGCATTCTTCTAATGCTTTTGCTGCGTCTGGGAAATTCCGTTTTTCATCCGCGGCTAACTGATTCAAGCACATCATAGCCAAAAATGGTGCCGGCTTTGTGCCATAGGTAATGGTTGTAAGTTGATAAGTATCAATGGGTTGGTTGGGAGAACCTCTCCATAGTATCTTTTGATAAGGCTGATCTGCAGGGTGCACCATTATCTGTCGATACATTTTTTCAATGTCAGCTGTGTAAAGAAACTGATATTGCCTGCATTTTAAAATCAATTCCTGCAAATCTTGTTGTAAATTTGGCCCTCGATACATGACGTCATTCAAGTTTAGACCTGTTGTGGACTTAGCTGATGCGTTGAAAACTACGCGCAGCTTTGTGGTGGTAGACTCGGCTCGAGTGACGCAGTGGTGTGGTAAATAGCAATCGGGCTTCGTGCTCCTGGTTGACAGCATCATATGGTTCAGTGTAGGTATGATATTCATCTATGAATTTAGTATATTGATTTTTAAGATCTGAATTTTTCTCGAACTTCTTTTCTAAATTCCGGAATTGTGCTAAGGCTATGGTACGGAATGGTTTAGTGGAACCTAGTTGTTTCTTAGTTTCTGGTCTGAATGGTAGGCGCACTTGGTATCTCCCATCTTCAAGCCTCTCCGTGGTTGAGAGAAAATATTGTAGGTATTCGTGATCTTCAGTGGACAATTCGATCTGCTGGTTGATATCTTCGTTTTCCCAAAATCTTCTTAAATCATCCACATTATGAAGAACGACGTTACATAAGTACTTTGGTGTCATGGTCCCACAAAGCAACCATCCTAATTACGTTTGTTGGGCTATTGGTTGATCTTCACTATCACCTCTCAAAATGCCACCTAATGCAATCTTACAGTATACATCTGCCCCAAGGAGTAGGTTCACTGGTCGACTGGCCTACTTTTTTTTTTTTTTTTTTTTTTAAATGAGTACTAAGTCTGCGGACATGGTCGTCCGCACTCTTTTTTATAGGTTTAATTTGTTTACGTGTTTCACAATTGGGCCCGCTGAGGAACTACATTTACCTTAAAAACTATGAGTCCATTAATTACTTATATTAGGGTTACAAATGTATATATTACTATTTTTGTTATTTTATATTATTATTATTTTTTTTTTTTTATTTTTAATTTTTTTTTTTATTTTTTTTTTTTTTTTTATATATGCTTTTTATACGTTTTTTTTTTTTTTTTTTTTTTTTATTATATTACATTCCCTTATTTACTATGTTTTATTCCAACACTATTTTATTATCTATAGCTATAACTTATTTATAGAACTTAACCTACGCCTCACCTCGACACCCGTACAGTCCCAGAGGGGTACACGGGTGCCGAGGCGAGGCGCTATTTTATAACATTATGGTTGTCTATATACTAGTTACATTATGTTAATTATTACATCTAGTTCCTTATCTCTACCCGCGCCCCGACACCCGTGCCCTCCCAGGGGGGTACACGGGTGCCGAGGCGAGGCGCTACTTTATAACATTATGGTTTTCTATATAGTAGTTACATTATGTTAATTATTATATATAGTTCCTTATCTCTACCCGCGCCCCGACACCCGTGCCCTCCCAGGGGGATACACGGGTGCCGAGGCGCGATGCTGTACTATTATTAATGTAGTTCTTATTATTTTACAGTTATCTGGTACCTAAAATTTTTCACACAATCACTCTTTTGTGATTAAGATATTTAGAGATGTTTTTAGCTATCGTCATCAGATTTCTGAGCCACGCTTTCCCTCGCTAAGGGCCCTCGCCGCCCCCATCAGGCCGCCCACGACTGCCACGTCCCTGTGATGCATGGCCATCTTAAGGTTATAATCGATGACCATTTTGGCGGACGCATCCATTGCTTTCCGGGCGAAACGCCCTATGGCGTCGTCGGTGTCGTCCGAGTAGTAGACACAGGTTACCCTGTGTCTTGACACCGCGACTACCGCGTGGGGAACGCTTTCATGTAAGCGGAGCCGCTGGGTTTTGGTGTTGACTATGACGACGCTGTCGTAGGTCAGTCCCTGGGCCTCATGAATGGTCAGGATGCGCGACCCTTCGCCCGAGCCGTACCCCTGGTCGGCGAGAGAGGATTTCTCCCCCTGCGTGTGGCCCAGGAATAGGGTGTTTTCGGCGGTTACCGGTATTTGCGCACCCGTGAACGCTGCGACGCTCAGGGAGTGGACCCGCGACAGCGATGTCATAGAGGAGTAGGTTCCCGGGTATACCTCGCTGAGGGAAAATGGTAGGTCCATGGGGTTCCGGTGCGTGCATAGGAGGTCCCGGGTGACGCTAGCCACCAGATTTGGGCGGGTGTACCTCAGCTCGAAGAGGTTCTCCCTGTCCAAATATGGCAGCTGATTCACGTCGCCGATGAGAACGACTTCGCTCGCTCCAGACAGCCTAACTGCCATCACTATAGCCCCAAAGTGGTTCATTAGGGCTTCGTCGACCATTAGGCGACGGCATCTATCCCTGTTTCTGAACCCGTTTACTAAAATTGAGGCCATTGTGCGCACCCTAGTTCTAGCTCGAGGGCCGTAACGGCTCTCCAGCTGTCCCTTCAGTTGCTTGGCAGCTTCGGCTGTCGTGGTTGCCACAAAGTCGCTCTCCTCGTCGAAGCGACCTATCACCCAGGTTGACTTCCCGCATCCCGGCACCCCGTTTACCCACTCGATGCTGGGTATCGCCCAATGCACCCCCGACTCCAGGTCTCCCGAAACGGACTTTGCCTTTTCGAGAACCCTTTCGTCGAGCATAATCCTGGTGCACTTCGCGACAACCACCACCGGGTCTTCCTTCGGTGTTTTGAAGGTCATTTTCCCTCTGCGCTCCGTCTCCTCCTCATCGAGGGACACGAAACCTCGCGACGCGCAGTATGCCGCCATGTACGACCCCTCCATATCCCCTGCCAAGACCTGGGATCTGGAGTTGTCGTACACCGCAGCGTCCGCTTTCTCGAGCAAGTCCCTCAACAGACCCACTCTCTCGCGTTCGTAGGTCTGGAGGATCTTCTTGCTTGGTTCCTGTAAGACCCTCAACAGACCCTCGTTCTCATTCAGGTAGGTCTGGAGGATCTTTTTGCATGTTGCCAGGTTTACCTCTAACGTGGCCCTGACAACAGCTAGGAACTCGAGAAAGGCGCTCTTCACGTGGTCCGTGGCGCCTGAGGTGACGGCCAGGGTCGGCGGGCTGACTTGCCCCCTCTCCGCCCTGGTTGGTATGGGTCGCGGCGGTTCCTTCCTTTTGATAGGTGGTTTCCTCATCTTTTCCACCGCCCTCTCCAGCCTCTCAGTCTGTGTGGTAGGACTGGTTTTCGGCAGCAGTGCATCGAGGAAGGTTCCGATGGCCTTAAGGTGGGTTTTGGACCGGGCTCGGTCCTCCGGACTGGTGGTACCCGCCTTCGCCTTCCTCGCCTTTTCCTCGGCAGCTTTGCGCTGCACCCTTTCTGCGCCGGTCTCGGCTGTGGTGGGACCAGTCGCGCTGGCTGAGCGGCCCACGGGGGCTTCCAGGAAACTTAAAGTTTCCCCTCTGTCCTCGTAGACCACTACCTCGTGGTATTCTGAGGCCTTCAGGCAGCCGAATCTGTCCGCGACTTCTCCTTTGTCCCAACCGATCGCCATGGCGTCGACGCTTATCTTCCGGGGTGGCATTTCCCCTGTCCGCCCGATCTCCTGGAGCAGCGAGCACGCCTGAGCAAATGGAGTCTCCGCCCTCCACTCGAGTAATGCGATCGTTTTGCCTTTAAATCGCATTAAACGGCATTGGTGGGCGGCCACTTCCACCTGCTGTAGCGCTACGTACTTACTGCGCTTTATGCTCGCTTTGGTCGTGCTCCCGTTGATCAGGGCGGCCAGGCCCGGCGAGATGTAGACTCGGCCTGCAGCGCGGCTTGTTCCGATGCAGAAACTTAGGCCCAGCTTTTCTGAATCCCTGTTCATAAACAGGGCCACCCCGCGGAGTCTGATCCCTGGAGATCCGCTCTCAGCGCATGCCAGCAGCTGTGCCGTCGACATGGCGAGGGGGGGTGGTTGCGGGCCGGTTCCTGCATCTACCGCCGAGAGCACCGCCGCCTGCGCGGGCTGATGGTGTGCCAAGGCTGATGAGGACATGGATGGTTGTGTGGTTGAAGTGATAGGGTTGGGAGTTATTTCACCCCTTGTATCCGTTAAACCCGCTGTTGAGGTCTGCGGTTGATGGCTATTGCTTGTGCTTGCACCCGTGTAGTGTCGTGTTTGACGGGCTGATGGTGGCGGTCGGACTCGACAGCGTGCTGAGGCCTCAGATTTGTTTGGCCCCGCTGCGACTTTGGCGACCCTGCTCACGAATGTCAAGAATGGAGTCCTCGTTGCAGGTTTCTCCAAAAACTTGTGGAGTGAGGACTGGGTTAGCTGGAGTTCGGTTTTTTCCTCCAGCTCCACTCTATCGAGGCAGAACCTCGGACACTCGAGAAGCAGGTGCCAGACGGTTTCGTCACTCGTCTGGTCGCAGATGCACGATGGACTGTCTTTTAGATGGAAACGGTGGAGGTATGCCGCGAATGCACCGTGTCCTGTGAGGATTTGAGTATGGGTCGGCTCCAGGACTGTGCCTCGAAGGGCCCTTTTCGCCGCTAGGACGTCAGGGAAGAACACCTTCGTAACCGAACCCGTACTCGAGGACTGGTATCGCTCCTGCCACCGTTTGACAGTCCCCTCCCGTATCTTCCGCTTGATGTACGATACGGGGACTCTGTCGTAGTCAACTGTCTCCTTTGTAAGAGCCGCCTCCTTGGCTAGCTCATCTGCTCTCTCATTCCCGGCTATTCCCACATGGGCCCTCAGCCAGAAGAGTCTCACCTCTCTGCCTTCCTCTCTAATCTCACGCATGTCGTCCTTGATGTTGAGTGCCAGGTGATGAGTGACAGACGGCCTCCTCAGCAGATCCAGTGACGACCTAGAGTCGCTGAGGATGCTTACGCTGACCGCCTGTGATTCCTTCACCAACCTGACAGCTCTGAACAGAGCGTATAGTTCAGACTGGAAGACAGAGTTGTGGGGCCCAAGGCCAAAGGCACACGACATAGACTCCTTACCTCCTTCCCACCATGTTAGGGCCGCCCCGACCTTCCCTTCGATTTTACTACCGTCGGTGTAGATCTGGGGGCCTGTCAACCGGTGGGTCTCTAGGGTTTCGGGAGTCCAGTCCTCGATGCGTGCGTACTCAGTCGGAATGAGTCGCGCTGGGTGGGGTAGGGACAGGTAATGTAAATTCCCCTCCAGCTCGCATCCGGGTGGGATGTGGTCACGGGAATGGCCCTTTTTGATTTGAAATAGGGCCGCTGCCTCCTTTACGCGAAGGTCCAGGGGCAACTGACCAGACAGCACTAGGGCCGATGTCAGAGACACCGTGCGGTACGCCTTGCAGATCTTCTGCACGAACCCCCTCTGCAGCGAGTCAAACTGATTTCTAGTCATCAGTTTGTCCGCCGCCGGGGCCCATGCACTCGCCGCGTACAGCACGATGGGCTCTATCACCGACACGTAAATCGTCCTGATGATCTCACCATTCAGGCCCCACGTCACCTTCGCCGCGCACGCCAGCTGCTTGTAGATATCGGCAGCCTTCCTGCATGTTGCCGACACGTGCGCATTGAAAGTGAGTTTGGCGTCAATGGTGAGACCCAGCAGTTTGACCTGTTGGACTAGGTCTAGCCTCACTCCCGACATGTACAGGACCGGGTCGTCATACTTCAACTTCCTCGTTATCACCATCGCATTTGTCTTATGCGCGGCGAAACGCAGCTTATTTTTGACGCCCCAGGTCGACACCACGTCGAGAGCGTTGTTGGCCGTCTGCTGTAGGGGACCGGTGGAGTGGTCTGAAAAAATCAGGACGACATCGTCAGCGAATGCCTGGCAGTATACCCCCATGTTCGCCATTTCATGCAGGAGCGAGTCGAGGATCAGGTTCCAGAACGTCGGACCGGCTATCGAGCCCTGGACGCATCCTTTGCTGGTTCCCTTTTCCCTGACCGCTCTGGCGTAGTTTACCTTCACGCTCCGGTGTTCGAGGTAAGAGGCAACGAGTTTATACAAGTTCTTAGGACAGTTTTTGGCCACCATCTGGCTTTTCATTGCCGGCCACCACGCGTTATCGAAGGCCCCCTCTATGTCCAATGATACCAGAAGCACGATCTTTTTAGCTCTGATCTAAGCACGAAGGTGCTGCATTAGGTCATAGAGGGCGTCCTCGGTTCCGCGCTGCGGCATGAACCCGTACTGGGATTTGTGTAGTGTTTGGTGGAAGTGCCACTGGAGTCTGCCTACCAGGAGTTTCTCCACTATCTTACCCAGGACCGAGAGGAGACCTATCGGGCGGTAGGATTTTGGGCTGGTGTAGTCCTCCTTGCCCGGCTTGCGGAGAATGCACACGTGGGCGACCTTCCACTGCCGAGGGAAGTGCGACAGCGTTAGGCATTTATTTGCCACGCCAAAAACACTTCCCTGTCGCAGTTTATTGCCGCCGTGCAGATGTCCGCCGTTAACCCATCCGGACCGGGAGCTTTTTTCGGATTTTGGTCCTGGAGGACCTTTTCCAGCTCCGTGGTCGTGAAAGGTGGGTCGTCGGCGGACAGACCCTGCGGTTGTGCGTCCTCCGCCAGCTGTCTCAGCGCCTTGTGGTAAGGTTGTTCGGCATCCGTCGAGTCATCAGGGTAGAAAGTTTCGGCGAGAAGATCCGCAGACTGTTCTGGGCTGAGTGTCTGCCCTGCGGTGTTTCTCAGAAGGATGGTCTCCTGTCTCCTCGCCGTCTTCCTTAGTACCCTGTAGATGCCGTCCCACATGCTCTCCCGGTCCTGTTTCGTGCAGAACTCCCTCCAGCTCTCCGTGGCTGCCTCAGTTGCGGCTGTATTGTACAGCTCTTTGGCAGCGACGTACTCCTGCACTGTGAACTGCCTCCGGCAGGGTGCCGCGTTCCGGATTCTCCTCTTTTTTCTCACCGCCTCCTTCTTGAGGCGATCTAAAGAGGAGTTCCACCAGGGGGGTTTCGAGCTGTTCTTCCGGGATCCCAGTTTCGGGATCGCCTCCGGGATCGACTGGCCTACTTGGGACCCATTAACTTAATCAAATTTTATTCCGTGGTGTTTGGCAATCTGGGCTTCTCCCAGTTGCAATAATGTCCCTTTGTGCCGATTGGCCTAGTTCTGTTCTGTCTCCTGCTTGTTATGGAGGGAAGTGGAAAAAATATCTTTTTTCTTACTCCTCCGCTATTCTCTTCTGATTAATTTCATTGCGGGACCCAAGACAGTTGAATCGTTTCTCCGGGACTCGTCGAGCTTCATTGCTCGGCGTTTTTCTAGCGGTCTTCACTGTTGATTCTGGCTTTCAGCAGTTGCAGTGGGTGGGAAAAGTGTGGCGGGTTTTGGTCGACTGGTATTGAATTCGGATTGGCTAAATTAATATTTTGGATATGAGGCCACGATGGTTTTACAAAAGATTTGTTTGGTAGGTGTTTTATTAAGTTATTCATTATCAGGACATCTCCTTCTAAGGCGAAGTCGCTATAAATAGATTGTAATCGGATGTTCATGGCTCCCTTGCAACTGTTTTCTTTTTCTCCTACTCCGAATATAGTCCCTTTGCAACGTTGTCTTTGTAATTTCAATACTTGCGCCGCTTTCTCGCTTATTAAAGAAATTTGTGAACCTTGGTCAATCAAGGCTCTCATGGTGTGATATGTACCATCCGATCCCACCACCTTAACTATAGCTGTAGCCAAAAGCGTTTCCGTGATCTCATCCCAGGACACATGGGTTGAAGTCGGTACTGGTTCATTATTATTGGTTACGCAAGATGTACTAGGTATGTGCACAGCCTTATGGTTTGATTTTGCTGATGTGATTGGTTTACTTTTAATTGTGATTGCTTCATGCAGTAACGAATTATGCTTGGCGTTGCACTTGCGACATGTTTTGCTAGAAAAACATAATTTGTCGTAATGGTTGACTAGGCAATTTACGCAACACTTTAGCGTGTTGACAGTTTTTAATTTTTGCTCATACGACATTTGCAAAAACTGGGGACATATCCAAAGTCCATAGTTGTTGTTGCACAATAGGCAGGTTATTGAACTGGAGTGACTTTTCGTGGTGGTACTTGTTTGAAGTCTGCTGGTTATGATTATTAAAATTCCTCCTTTGGTTTGCCTGGTAATTGGAATAGTTCTGTGGTTGAATAGTGGACTTTTGATCAATCAAAATCAAAATCAAAGCATTTATTTCAAATAAACCAGTTACAGGCACTTTTGAATTGTCAGAAGGTCGGTCAGTCAGTAAGGTGAAGCTAGTCGCCCATTCCAAAGAGTAGGTACCTATGGAGAAGAACGGGCAAGAAACTCCATAAGTTGTTGGTTGATTCTTGTTTACGGTGCGATACCTCTAGAGCTGTAAACTTATTTTCAAGAAAATCTAGGAATTCTTCCAGGACTGGTAGCTCCCTAGGGTTCTTCACTGACTCGATATATTCAGCGAACGATTCACTGTCTAGTTTCTGACCCAAAAGAAGTACTAGCAATGGATCCCAGGTGGCGATATCCACTCCCATATTTTGTATGGCATGAAGACATTCTTTAGCGACGTCGTGCAGTTTTTTGAGCATACTTATGGTTGGTTGTTGCATATTGGGAATTTTTAGCATTATGTTCACGTGAGATGTAAAGATTAGTCTGCTGTTGCCATATCTATGGTTTAGTATCTCCCAGCATACTTCATAATTTTAAGAACTAATCTAAATATGGTGTAAACATGGTATGGTTCATGCTGGTGAAACCGCGGACGGACAACAACGCATTCAGTCAACCTCAGCGGTGCACTTGGCCCCGAAGTGCCCCTTCTCCAGGCACCGGAAACCCCGCAAAGCCCGGGGCTGCAGGAGTTTAACCCTCGCTGCAACCCAGCCTACCAGCACTTTGCCACTTGCGGCGATTTTATTCGCCGACGCCACAGGGCACCGAACTCAGACCGCGCCGAGTCCGGTGCCGTCGGTGCGAATATCGCCGGCCCGCATCTTGTCCGGCGGACACTCTCCGCTTCAGGCAACGGCCACCACCACCTCCTCAGAAGTTACGGACTCGTCCAGGCCGGCAATCCGCACCTCTGCGGTTTTAACCGGCCCGGAAATCCGGACGTCCTCGGAGTTGAGGACCTCCCACAATTTGGCGGCCAGAGCATCCGCCTTCTCGGCATTGCCGCTCGCAGCACCAGCTACCTCAAACAGCTTCGCACCTGTGGCAGCATGTCTGATGGTGACGGACTGGAGGCCAAGATCCGACAACTTGATCTTGGCCTTGGCCTCGGTAAGGACCGAGCCGTACGTTACGCCGCGCTCCGCAGCGCCACGCTGAAGCGTGAGCGTCACGGCCACAGAACGCGGGGCACGCACAGTCGGTCCTTTGCGACCGCTTTTGCGACCGCCTTTGCCAGTCCGCCGCGCAGCCTCCGGAGCCGCCTTCGCGGTTTGACCGGAGGCGCGCGCTGGTGCTGTGGCGCGGTGGTGCTCACCCTTAGACCCGGCAGTCGTGGGCTGCTCGCTCTCTGGAGCTCGCTGAGGCGCAGTTCCCGGCGTACCCTCAGCCCTACGCCGTTTGTCGGCTGATTGGGGCGGGCGGAGGTTTTCCTCAGGGAGGCGCTGGGAATGCGCCTCAAGTTGGGCTTTGACCATGCTCCCGCACTGGAGCATGCGCATACGGACAATGCGCTCAAGGCACGA
This sequence comes from Sesamia inferens, assembly GCA_037179545.1. Lineage (NCBI taxonomy): Eukaryota > Metazoa > Arthropoda > Insecta > Lepidoptera > Noctuidae > Sesamia > Sesamia inferens. Next base: position 33,713,811 of record CM073931.1, read on the forward strand.
TGCGCTCAGCTCACCATCCGTACGTGCCGGTCTTGATGCGGGAGCCGGAGCCACTTCGGAAGCGGCAACGGTGGGCGTGTGTCGCTGCTGCTGCTCGCTCAGCGCAGCGACTTGTCGCCGGAGGTCCTCCAGATCATCACGGAGGCGGCTGTTCTCCTCCTGCAACTTTACGACCTCGTCTGAGGCCGTCGTGTTGAGGAGGGTGCCAACCGCCCCCCTGATGTCCACGGCAGCCTCCTTGAGACCGCGAATGAACGTGCTCTTCAGGTTGCCAGATTTTGTTGCAACCTTAAGGACCAGGTCCACCCCATGTCGACTAATGCCGGTGTTCCTCAGGGGTCTGTTCTCTCTGCAACTCTGTTTCTGCTGCATATTAACGATCTGCTGATGCCCGGTATCTATGGGTATGCAGATGACAGCACAGTTGTGGAGAGATACCTGCCGGATGCTCGGGCTAGTAGGGAATCAATCCGGTCCGAAAGAGAGGCCATGGTAGAGCGAACGAGTGTTGCACTTCAGGCAGTCTCCGAATGGGGCAATGCCAATCTTGTAGCATTCAATGCCGCCAAAACGCAGGCGTGTCTTTTCACCGCCAAAAGGAGCCGTTCACCTTGGCTCCTACTTTTCGGAATGTATCCTTGGAGTGTACCGACCGCCTTCAGCTTTTGGGTGTTGAGATTTCCTCGAACCTAAACTTTGGGCGGTTCATTGAGTCCAAGGCCAACGTGGCTGCCAGAAAACTTGGCGTTATCGCAAAGGTCCGGCAGTACTTCACACCAGGGCAGCTTCTAATGTTGTACAAAGCACAGGTCCGTTCGTGTGTGGAGTACGGCAGCCACATTTGGGCTAGTGCTGCTAAGTGTCACCTGGCCACTTTGGATTCAGTGGAGAGGCGTCCGAAGAGGCTGATTGGTGACCTTGATTTAACTCGAGTTGGTCTCCAAAGCCTAGAGCACAGGCGTAGAGTAGCCAGCCTTTCGGTGTTCTATAGGATACATTTTGGGGAGCGTGCGAGGGAATTGCACGATTTAATTCCCCCATCTCCGTTCCACCATCGGACGACCCGTCGTACGGCGAGTTTCCACCCTTATGTTGTTAACACCTCTACGATCCGGACGAAGCGTTTCGCCTCCTCCTTTATACCGCGTACATCGAGGGACTGGAATAATCTGCCGGCGGCGGTGTTTCCGTCGGACTACAATTTGAGTGTCTTCAAGGCTAGAGTGAATAGGCTCTTAATAAACTAGTGCGCTTTACCATCAACGATTGCGTCACTGCTTACCATCAGACGGGATTGCGGTCAAGCGCTGGTTTATATTTTAATTTAAAAAAAAGTTATGGATCCACTAATGCATGAAATTGTTAAAAAATATATATAGATCTTACAATGTACGGAGCATTGCGAATATAAAATATCTAGATTAGGTTTAATAAATTCATAATTGATCAACCGTTACCGTTGGTATCGCATCAAAAGAAGTATTACTGGAAGTACGAGTATATAAATGGATCAACACAAGTTATTGATTTTTGAAATATATTCAGGACTAAAAAGTCCTCGTGGGTTCAAAAAATGTAGCCGTTACGGATCCACTAATGCATGAAATTGCTGAAAATTCTTTTATCGAGTATATGTCCTATCGATGAATATATTTGGCCACATCGCTTAATAGAATGCGACGTTGCCACTCCGCCAGAGAAATATGCAACTGGATCAAAGTTATTCCGGGCTAAAGGTGGAATCTATAATGTTCGGCATCGTGGCTGGATCAACTAAGTGTGCAAAGAGGTGTTTATATATTATAGAGATGTTTATAAATGTAAATAACTAAAAACTTATTACTTCAATAAAAGCCCCAGGCATAAAGGGCGTGACAGCTTACATATTTATGTATTGTAAAAAAAAGTGAATTATATGAACTCATATAACGTGTCAGTAAGCTAATTCCGGAGAAAGAACACAAACATTGTCCTGAGTTAATCAGGGCGACCAGCTATTCTTATCACTTAAATAATCATTTACGGAATAATATGCCTTTGAACAAATGTAGTACAATGATTGCGAGCTGCTTTGTGATTTTTAGGGTTCCGTACCTTAAAGGTAAAACGGAATCATAATCATGAGACTTCGCTGTGTGTCTGTCCGTCTGTCACCAGGCTGTATCTCACCAACCGTAATAGCTAGACAGTTGAAATTTTCAGAGATTATTGATTTCTATTGCCGCTATAACAACAAATTTTAAATAAAAAAAAAAAAAAAAATATTCAAGGTTGGCTCCCATACAACAAATGTGATTTTTATTGCCATTTTTTGCTCCATATTAATAACGGAAATAGATAGACGCTTAAAATGTTCACAGAATATTTGGTTATATATTAAAATTAAATAATTAAAATAAAATAAATATTGAAGAGAGTATATATACCCATACAACAAACGTGACTTTTTTGCCGTTTTTAAACATAATGCTACGGATCTGGTTCGCCAGACCTTACTCCAGCGGACTACCATTTTTGTCGTGATTTGGACAATTATCTACGTGACAAGAAGTTTTCTTCTCAGGAGGCAGTTCTGCTTTCACAGTTTGTGCAGTCTAGATACTCAGAATTCTATCGTAAAGGCATACACGACCTTCCTATTAGAAGGCAGCAATGTATACATAATAATGGTAACTATTTTGATTGAACGAATTAGTTAAAAAATAAAAAAAATATTTAGATTTTCAGTGCTAATCGGCAATTTCAAACTTTAACGCCTATTATATTAAAAAAAATTATATAAATAAGAAACTTGTATATATTGAAATTAACCATAATTTATCTGCTTCTTTATTTTTTGTTTCAATCTACCAAATGTGAAAAAACAACGCCGTAGTAACTTCTTTGAATATTATCGATAACTTTATATCGAAATGATACAAACCCTGCCACAGATTTTTTGTATTGCCATTTAAAAATATTTGCAAACAAACATGTAAAAAGAATAATTTTGCTAAAAACAAAATGCAAACGAAAATTGCAAAACAAAATGCGCTTTATGGCGTAAAAGGACTATTATACTAAAAAATCGCAATAAACTGAGTGTTATAATAATTCGTAACACACACAACACATTGAAAATACCTACCAATAGACGGTATCACGAAAATGAATAGTAGCGAGTAAAATTCAAAAACAGTTTTTGAATGTTTGTACAAGACAAGTTTCACTTAATTTGTTTATTTTTCAATATTTATTTAGCCGTTTTAAAGTATACTAGGGTATTAAATCGGATCTGGCAACATAGACCACACTGGCCACCTACCGGGCAATAGCTGAATATATTTTCTATTCTATTCTATTTTTGTTTATGGCAAAGGTGCCGATGTCGACAATTCTGCCAATGTCTAATGTGATATGAGAAAACCGAAATTTGAGGTATCAATCTCCTGCGAGAAAATACAACTACAGCACTTTTTGGGGCAGACAGATTCAGTCCGTGGAAATTTAGCCATTGGTTTAGAGAGTCCAGGGATATGCATAGAGATGTTGCCGCGTCGCTAACAAAGTGATTGGTGACATATAAAGCCAGGTCATCAGCATACTGAAGAATTTGACAGTCGTTATTGAGGCATGAGTTTACGTTAGATTTATACAGATTGTACAGTAAAGGACTAAGCACAGATCCTTGTGGTAGGCCCTTCCATGACGTCCTGGCATCAAATTTTTCCCCTGGGACTTAAAACCAAAGACCTAGACATAAGTAAACTGCAGATGCACTGTAGAGTTCTTTCCGGTATTCTCAGCTGTTGCAGTTTTAGCCTGAGAATGGGAAGAAGGACATTATCGTAAGCAGAGGAAATGTCTAAGAAGGTGGCGACTACAGATTCATTTTTGGAAAACGATGTGCGAATATCTGATACCAAAACTCCAACACTATCCATGGTACTGAGTCCCTTTCTATAGCCAAATTGACACCTGGGGTGTAAGTCTCTTGATTCTACTAAAAATTCTAAACGGTTTTTGAGCAAGTGTTCAAAAATTTTCGCAAGGACTGATGACTGAGCGATTATGGTATACTCGCTAGCGAATAAACTATTTAAAAACTAGAATGCACTTCGTCTTTCGAACTACGTCCATCAGGCGCTCCAACAATATTGAACTACAAGACGCATATTTTTACCCGAATTCTTGATTCTTTTAAAATGAAAGCGAGGGATCTTTTATTTTGACAATAGGTTGTATGTTTTAAGCACCTTTAAATGATGGTCCCTTTGGATTGAGTACTATCACTTTTATTTTCACAAAGTTCATGAAACAAGTGATCGGGTTACTCAAATCATATGGAAACTCGATTGATATTTTACCTAATTATTTCCGACTGTTGCAAAACGTTTGAAATATCTCGCTGCAAGCATCATGGTTGATGTTTATTGTTTAAAATAAACTTCTATATTATAAACGTCTGCATTATAAACTATGGTCGTATCCATTGAGGGCGTGTATTAAGAGAGAATGAAAGCCATTCAGAACGTAGCACTTCCAGGTTTTTGTATATAAGCTCCTATTTTCGTATAAACGAAATACGTGCGTGTATAATAAGTAGTATCGTGTAGTACGTGCGTGTATAGGCAACTTACGTAAAATAAGTGTGTGCCTGTAGCGCTGAGCACAAGGGCGAGCCGGTCGGACACGCCAGCAGCACCGGGTGCGGCAGCACGTACATGCCGCGCTCGCCACCGCCTGCGCCGTCTCCGCGCCCTCCCTGCGCAGTTCACAACGGTTCGTTACAATTTAGAAAAGCCCTAAATAAGAATTTAAGGCTTTTTACTAGTTAGGGCTTACATAATAAGTATAATATTTTTTTGTTGAAATGAAAGGGAAAATCACGTTTAAAAAATAATCTGCGCTTATACAGTACCACATAGATTATTTTTTAGAAGTGAATTTCCCTATTTTTTATTTAAATAAAAATCATAAGCTACGTTACCTATGTAGCTTATGTATTTGTTAAATAGATTATTTTTTAATGGTGATATTGTCTTTTTTTTTATTAAAAAAAAGAGTTGTCAAGTGAAGTCCACCGACAATGTTTCAAACCACACTTCAGACAAAAGGTCAGCATACGATCGCCGGTAATAATATACACTGTCTGTTCAAAAAGTACCTACTCGAAATTTAGGTATTTGTTTCAAAAAATTATTTATTTATTCGTCTAAATCAATGTGGTCCCGTTCAAAGTAGCTCCGAGGATTTAATACACTAGTGCCAGTGTTTTTCCCATCTTCGAAGAAATCTTGATATTCACTTTTTGATATGTCCTTGAACACTCTCAGCGTTTTTTTTTTTTTAAATAAATTATAAACCAGCGCTTGACCGCGTAGCAGCAGATGCTACACATGTTCTCTTACCCGCTGGGAAAGGTCGGCTATAAATCACACCAGGACCGCGGAAGTCATGGCGCGCGTCGCTGCATCCCTGACCCCCGCAGCGAGGGTTCCCATAAATCTCACCCCGGAAGACATTTGTTGACCAACGGTCAATGTGCGTGAGAACCATAGCGAGTCGTCTAGCACGTGAAGACTGAATTGGCGCGCTTTCTACACCAACCAATAACACGTCGCGGCCTGCCTCGATCCACGAATCAACATCAAGAACGCACGCAACATCGCGTGGACATCAGCAGGACAGCAAGCTGATTTGCTATTGGTTACCCCACTATTATTTAGAGATAGTGAGTATTTAAGTGAGTGCATAGCTTGTAAGAGGTCGGTGTCCATGGCGCGGCGGTCAACACGCCTGCCTGCGACGTGGAGGCCCCGGGTTCGATCCCCGGTCAGGTCATGATGGAAAACGATCTTTTCCTGATTGGCCTGGGTCTTGGATGTTTATCTATATATGTATCTATTATAAAATATAGTATCGTTGAGTTAGTATCCCACAACACAAGTCTCGAACTTACTTTGGGGCTAGCGCAATCTGTGTGATTTGTCCGTATTTATTTATTTAATTACGCGACACGACCTACGCGCTACAGTGAAATCCTGCCGGATGGCAAGCAGTGATGCGATCTTTGATGGTAAAGCGTGCTAGTTTATTAAGAGCCTATTCACTCTAGCCTTGAAGACACTCAAATTGTAGTGTGACCGAAACACCGCCACCGGAAAATTGTTCCAGTCCCTCGATGTACGCTGTATAAAAGAAAAGCGAAACGCTTCGTCCGCATCGTAGTGGTGTCAACAACGTAAGGGTGGAAACTCGCTGTACGACGGGTCGTTTGATGGTGGAACGGAGATGGGGGAATTAAATCATGCAATTCCCTTGCACACTCGCCAGAATGCATCCTATAGAAGACCGAAAGGCTGGCTACTCTACGCCTGTGCTCCAGGCTTTGGAGACCGTTTCGAGTTAAATCTGGATCGCCAATCAGCCTCTTCGCACGCATCTCCACTGAATCCAAAGTAGCCAGGTGACATTTCGCAGCACCAGCCCAAATGTGGCTGCAGTACTCCACACACGAGCGGACCTGTGCTTTGTACAACATTAGAAGCTGCCCTGGTGTGAAGTACCGCCGGACCTTTGCGATGACGCAAAGTCTATTTCTTCAAACGAGGAAAAACGGCGTCCTTTCATGGGTACCTTCAACTTTGGGAACAGGAAAAAGCCACATGGTGCCATAGCTGGTGAATATGGAGGTTGGGGAATGAATACGGTATCCTTTTTGGCCAAAAAATTACGAAAAAGCAACGACGAGTGAGCTGGTGCGTTATCGTGGTGCAAAAGCCTTAGTTTGATTTCCCATAAATCGGAGCGTTTTATCGGATTGCTTCAGGCAAACGTCGCATAACTTCAAGGAAACGGGCTCCTTATTAACGCAAACGTCGCATAACGTCAAGGTAGTAGGCTCCTTATTAACGCAAACGTCGCATAACGTCAAGGTAATAGGCTCTTTATTAACAGTACGACCTTGTGCTAAGAACTCTTGATGCACTATGCCATTATAATCGAACAGTAAGAAAAACCTTGACATTTGATTGCAGTTGATGTGTTTTCGCTCTTGGTGACGTTAAATGCTTCCAGGTGGACGATTGTGCGTGAGGCAACGGGAATCCCAGCGCCCTCACGCCACTAGCCGCCGCAGGAGACACCCTGGTCGGGAGACGACACCTAATTCCTACCCACCGTAGGCGCGGGCCTGCGGGCGGTGAGCAGTGGGCAGCTCGCCGCCCGGTAAGGACCAGGCCCGATTCGACGGCGCGTCGTGTTTCACGCGACGGTGTTTCAATTTGCCAAGATTAACGAGTCCTCCTTCTGCTGGACAGCTCATGGTAAGGTGTACCTTTGGAAAAGAGAAGGTACGCAGTCGATACATATAAAAGTCGAAGGTGGTCGAAGGTTTAACGAGCTTATTATTCTCTTAACTCAATTGGAGAGTTAAGAGAATAGTAAGGTACTTGAAGAGGCCAGGGGTGACTCCAGGGCAACCTGGGATGCCATCAAAACTATTACGGATACAAAGCAAAAAAATACCTCACCAAAGGACTTATTGAGTTTGAGTGAAAATCCTGTAGACTCAGTCGATATAGTTAATAAGTACTTCGCAAGCATAGGGAAATTATTGACAGACCAAATTTGTATTTCCCACGTCACAAAACGTGAACGTCCCGTGCTGCTCTATGGGTGTTTTTGAGGTATCTGAGCAGGAGCTAGAGATTGCTATACTGGGCCTGAAAAGTAACTGTGCGGTCAGTTGGGATAGTATATCTGCATCCGTCCTAAAATCAGCCCGCCACCTCCTGATACCAGGGTTAAAACACATATTTAACCTTGCAATAACTACTGGGACTTTTCCTAAAGTATTTAAGAAGGCCATTGTGCACCCCATTTTTAAGAGTGGTGATCGACACTGTGTCGGAATTTATAGACCAATTTCAGTACTCACTACTATTTCAAAAGTTTTTGAAAAACTTATAAATAAACAATAGAATAGAATAGAATACTCTTTATTATATTATGTAAAAATCGCGTAATCTGGGTGATACGAAAGAGAAATGGCAACTTCAAGATCAACTAAACATATTAAGCGCCAAGTGGCAATCCATCGACAAGATACATTGGGAGTTAAGCTATTTGCTACAAGGGAACGACAAGGATTATGAATCAAAATATGACTATTGGGAACAAGTCTACGACAACCTAAAAGCAGATTTGAATAGAAAAATCTTTGAAACATCTCATTACGAAAAAACAACACCGCAGATGGAATTACCGGAGTTTAATGGAGCTCACAGCAATTGGATTTCTTTCAGAGATTTATTCATTGAGATGATCCATAATAATCCAACGCTAAATAAAACGCAGAAAATGAAGTTCCTAAAATCAAAATTGAAAGGTGAAGCGGAGAAGTTAATTAAACACCTACCGGTGAGTGCTGAGAACTATGACTCATGCCTGAACATAATTCAGCATCGCTACGACAATAAGAGACTACTTTTCACCTCATACATAGACACACTTCTCAATCAATCAACAATCGACAAACCGAACTCAACTAACTTGGAAAATGTTGTACGATACAACGAAAGAGTGTTTAAATGGCCTCGAGAACATGGGCATTGATGTTCCGGTATGGGGTCCACTTATCGTGTACTTACTGTCTTCCAAACTGGATGACGTCACTTACGATGACTACATAAAAAACATGAAACATGCAAGAGATCTTCTAGACCTAAATGAGTTTATGGAGTTCCTGGAATTGCAATTTATAACTCAGGAAACATCAAGAACCAAAAAGTGCGGTCTGAAACAAAATCATTCCACAAATCACCAACATAAAAATTATAACAAGTCAACGAACTATAAAGATTCAGAAAAGTGGTCAAAAACCTACCATGCGTCGCTACGGAAATGTCCACTCTGCAAAAACTATCATGCGCTTAGGCAATGCTCGACATTCCTGGGCATGGATGTCGCAACGCGAAACCAAACAACAAGTAAATTGAACTTATGCAAAAATTGTTTATTTAGTCATGGCGCAAATAAATGCAACTCAACAAAAAGATGCCGCACGTGTAATAATAAACATCATTCACTTCTGCATGATGATAATCTGAAAGGACAACAATCAAAGTCAACCACCTCAACGGCGGCTGAGCGAACATCTAATCACATCAACGGTGAACAAGAAATACTCTTAACGACTCTTCAACTCAAAGTCAAGAACAGAGAAGGAGATTACGTCATCCTTCGAGCGTTACTGGATCAAGGCTCTCAAGTAACTTTGATTACAGAAAACGCTGCTCAACGATTAAACTTACCCCGAAACAAAATGCAAGCTGCTATCACTGGCGTAGGCACTATAATGGGAACGAGTAAAGGGATGATTAAATTAGAATGTAAATCTATCCACTCTGATTATATATTCCAAACGGAAGCATTAGTGATGAGTATACTTATAAACAACCTGCCGAACTCCACAATCAATACAAAGAATTGGCCACACCTGCACAATATTAAGTTGGCCGATCCAGACTTCAATATTTCAGGGCCCATCGATTTACTCCTAGGAGCCGATATTTACTCCAGTGTGATCATAGAAGGAGTACTCAAACACGACAATAATTCGCCAGTAGCGCAACAGACCAAGTTGGGCTGGATACTATGCGGTGCTACAAAGCAATTTAACTGTCTAGTCACTCTAACGGAGCTAGATAAGATAACGAATTTCTGGGAGATAGAAGACATTTCGTCGGAACCGGAAACAGCACCGAAAGACGAATTGTGTGAAAAATATTACACGGAAACGACAGAGCGATTAAGCAACGGGAGATATGTAGTGAAGATGCCGATGAACGCCAATTATGAACAAAACCTTGGCAATTTGAAGCCTCAAGTCATAGCACAATTTCTTCGTTTAGAAAAGAAAATGGCGAAACAAGAACATTTTGCTAAACTGTATCAACAATTCATCCGAGACTACATCGAATTAGGTCACATGAAACCAGTGACAGGAACTGACAGTAGCGTACAAGCCTACCTCCCACACCACGGCGTGGTAAGAGCGTGCTCAACCACTACTAAACTGCGGGCTGTTTTCAATGCATCCATAAAAACGGACTCCGGATATAGTTTGAACGATTTGATAGAAAAAGGGCCTAACCTTCAAAAGGACATTTTATCCCTGATAATTAAATGGCAGACCTATAAATATGTTCTATCGGCGGACATTGAAAAAATGTACCGTCAAATCCTTATTCATCATGATCAGCAACATTTGTAAAGAATAATCTGTAGAGACTCCTCAAGAGAGCCTCTTAGAGAGATGCAGCTATGTACTCTTACGTACGGCACCAAAGCCGCAACATTTATTGCAATGCTCACTCTTCAACAACTGGCTAAAGATGAAGGCATCAATTTCCCCTTAGCCCAAAAGGCACTGCAAAATGAATTTTATATGGATGACGCCATCACGGGACACCATACCATAGAAACGACAAAGTTATTACAAAAGGAGCTTAGTGAACTACTGAAGAAAGGTGGTTTTATTTTGAGAAAATGGTCCACGAATGAACCATCTATTCTTAAAGAACTAAGGAAGGAAGAGAAAATTCATAACAACGACTTTAACTTCGAGCAGCCAGAGTTCAGCAAAACACTCGGTCTCACATGGAATGACGCAAGCGACACATTTCACTTTATTAGCGAAGCACCTGTCGGTAACAAATACACGTCATACACAAAACGCAAGCTATTGTCAGAGATAAGCAAGATATATGATCCGCTTGGGTGGTTAGCTCCAATGACCATTCAAGCAAAACTTCTTTTCCAAAAATTATGGAGTGACAACTATCAAAACATTGGCTGGGAAGAAAAAGTACCAGATATCATAGAAAAGGAATGGCTGAAAATTACTTCCGAGCTGCCAAACATAAACAACATCAGGTTACCAAGATGGTTAAAAAACGAAAACAAAACGATCGAATTGCAAGCCTTCTGTGACGCGAGCGAGAAAGCCTACGCTTGCGTTATCTACAGCCGAACTACGTCACCAACAAGCCACTACGTAACTACGCTACTCGCAGCAAAGACTAAGGTGGCACCACTTAAAAAGAAAACTACCATACCGAAGTTGGAATTATGCGCCGCAGTTCTATTAGCCATACTCATACAAAAGATAATTAAGATCCTTGGAGATTACGATCTAAGGATACAATGCTGGACCGACTCTAAAGTTGTCTTAGCATGGCTTCAAGGAAACCCAAAGAAATACGAAAAATATATATCAAACAGAACTACACAAATAATAAACATCGTACCAGCGATAAACTGGGGTTACGTAAAGACTAACGAAAACCCGGCCGACTGTGCAATAAGAGGACTTCTGCCATCAAAACTGGTCAATTTTACCCTGTGGTGGGAGGGCCCTACATGGCTTAAGGAACTAAAGAAACAAGATGATAACTTAAAAGAAACCTATTCTACAAGTGAGGGTCTTCTAACAAACTGTTATACGATTAATAGTACGGAACCCGTGTCGAACAAAAATGAACTAATTAATTCATTACTCGAGCGGCATAGCAACATGGATCGTATTACAAGAATAATCGCATGGGTAATACGTTTCGCTGATGCATTACGAAACAAAAGAAGGTCGAAGTGTAATGATCTGAAATTAAATGAAATAAATAACGCCTTGGAAGTAATTATCAAAGCAGTACAACGAAATAATTTTGAGAACGAAATAAAAACTCTCAAAGTTAATGGAAAACTTCCTAACAAAAGCAAGATTTTGAAACTCAACCCATTTTTGGACTCGGATGGTGTTCTACGCGTTGGTGGACGTCTATATATCACTCTAACTTGCCCGTAAACACTAAACATCCCATCCTCGTCCCGGGAGAGGGAAGACTGACCCAATTATTAATTGAAAAGGCACATCAACGAACCCTACATGGTGGAGCAAGATTAACGCTAGCTTACACTAGAAACAAATACTGGATCATCAGCGGCAATCGGACTGTCAAGAAGATACTACGGCAATGTGTCCTATGTCGTCGGTACATAACAACTCAAACAGGACAGCTAATGGGCAACCTTCCTAAAGAAAGGATCACTCCGTCGAGGCCGTTTTCACATACTGGCGTGGACTTTACAGGTCATGTAGAAGTGAAGATAAACAAAGGCCGCGGAATAAAAACCTGCGAAGGCTATATAGCCATATTCATATGTATGTGCACGAAAGCAGTACATATTGAACTTGTGTCCGACCTATCAACACAAACTTTCATTGCGGCATTAAAAAGGATGTGTGCTAGAAGAGGCACGCCAAAACATATCTATACCGATAATGGAACCAACATCGTAGGAGCCGCAAAGGTATTAAATGAGGAGTTCCAACATTACAGAACAATGTTATCTTCAGAGTTCTTTAAAGAAATCAACGACCTTCAAATCGAGTGGCATTTCAACGCTCCATCCTGGCCATCGGCAGGAGGACTATGGGAAGCTGCTGTACGGTCAATGAAAACTCACCTGAAACGGGTAATCGGACAGCAGAAGCTAACCTATGAACAATTTGCAACTCTTCTTACACAAATCGAAGCATGCATGAACAGCAGGCCGCTGAGTCCGTTATCTGAAGACGTAGAAGATCTGGACTATCTCACTCCTGCTCACCTTCTTACGGGAAGTCCGACGCTCGCATTACCACTTAATGAACCTGAAGAACTTAAATCTATAGACATCAGAAACAACTGGAAGCTCATAGAGCTTATGCGCCGACATTATTGGGATCGCTGGTCAAAAGAATACCTACATCTCCTACAAAACCGAAATAAATGGCAAAGAACCAAAGAAAATATACAGAAAGGGCAGTTAGTTCTCGTCAAGGAAAACAATTTATCTCCGTGTAAATGGGCTATGGGCCGAGTCGTGGAACTGCACCCAGGAAGCGACAACTTAGTTCGTGTAGTAACGCTGAAGACACAGAATGGAACCTTAAAAAGACCTATAATAAAACTAGCTCCTCTACCTATAAACAAGACATGTGAGAGTACAGATAAACAGATAGAGAGTCCAACTAAGCACTGCAAGGACACGAAAGGAGCCATTAGAACCCAGAAACATGCTAACAGCTTGCTCATGGTGTTACTTGTAGTGTTTACCACGCTATCATGTGGTCAAGCAACACCCTTACAGACTTTTAAAATAACGCATTTAACAGAAAACCAACCAATTTACTTTGATCCTATTGGAAATATTCAAATTATTCACGATGAATGGAAGCTTCTAGTATACTACAACCTAACAACTTTCTGGCAAAGCACAACGGAGGTCGAGAAATTCGTGAATCGTTTAGATGAACTATGCGACACGATGATGCCTAACGAACCATGTCACTCTACGATACAACAACTTAAATTCGAACTGAACCAGTTGAACGAATATAACGTATTGTTACGGTCTCAACATCAACAACGAAGGCGCCGTGGGTACATTAATGGCGTAGGAAACATTGCTCGAACCCTGTTTGGTGTCCTGGACAGCGATTTCGCCGAAAAATACTCCCAAGACATTCAAAATATCAAAACGAACGAGCAATATTTACTAGAGTTGATAAAAAATCAAACATCGATTATTGAAGGTGAAAACAATATCATCAAGAAAAATGAAGACTTTGTAAAAAGGCAACTAGAAGTAATTCAGCAGTTCATGAACGAAACAAAATATAATATTGCAGTATTAGACAACAAATTTCGAGTCATGCAAACAATGAATGACGTCAATGCTGGAGCGCTAACTGCCAGCTTATTACTCACTGCATTGAGCAGAAACCAACAAATGCTACTAAGTGCATTGACGGATATCTACAGAGGACATCTGGATATGAAGCTATTCACACCGGCGCAACTATCAGAACAACTCAATTTCATTGCCGGAGTTATATCAAAAAAATTAACGCTACCTATAAACAGAAAAGGAGCAAACACGAAAGATATTTATAATATCATATACATATGTCAAAGCACGGCTAACCTACTATTCGAACTACATATCCCGTTACTAAGTGATGACGAATATACATTATATCGCAATATACCTAGACTGCACACAACTAATAATTGTCAGATGATAGCAATAACAACAAAGTACATCGGAGTGAACTTCGTAAAAAATACTTACATACAGATGGAAGAGGCTGATCTCCAACAATGCACAAGAATGGAGGCGGACAACTACATCTGCCACGCCTACATAACTATTAGCAACTTGCATGGAACTACGGCATCTTGCGAGGCAAAAATGCTTAGTCAGAATGTAAACAACATCACATGTGATTGGGTACCACAGCAATGCTCTGACCAATGGATAAAACTACAGAGACCAAACATATGGCTGTATAACTGCATCAATGAGTGTATGCCGCGAATGGTATGTGAGAATCAAATTACAACGCTGACAATTGTCAAGTCAGGACTCATGGCCCTTTTTTTTTTTTTTTTTTTTTTTTTTTGCCGGGGTGGAAATCCTCATAGGATGCCCGCCGCCCTGGGGTGGGCGACGGGGTATGTCAGACTTTTACTGACTAAAACCACCCCGGTGTGTCTTCTATCACGAGCGCGCGTGGGGCCGCGGGAGTCTAAATTCTTCCGCGGCCCCACACCCCCGTGCTGGCCCGGTCTGTCCGGGCCTCGTCTCCTGCACGGGGTAGTGGGGTGTTAAACTACCCCGTGCATCGCCTCAAAGGCGCGCGCCGACACTCGCGCGCGCCTCCACCTCGGGGTCCATCAACGGGGGGCGGGGACTTCCCCATGTCCCTCGCCCCTGGACCCATTCATGGGGGGCGGAAAAGGGCGTTATCCGCCCTTCCTCGGCGCCCGGTGCGTCTTCTGCGGCCCGGGAAGGGAGTTGATATCTCCCTCTCCCGTTCCGCAGCTTCCTTCTGCGACATCACGTCCTCGCAGAAGGACACCACCGCGTCCCACGACTCTGAGCTGCCGACCATCCTCCGCACTACTGCCGGCAGCGTCAGGTCGCCTCCTACTTCATTTGTGAGGACACGGCGCTGCTCCTCCCAAGCTACACACTCGGAGAGCGTGTGCTGCGCCGTGTCCTCCCCGCATTGGACGCAGTGGTGGCACCGAGCGTCCGGCTCCCTGCCTAAGCGACGCAGGTACTTGCCGAAGCAACCGTGCCCCGACAGTACCTGCGTCACCCTGAACGACAGGGAGCCGTGCCTCCTCCCGAGCCAGTCGTCGAGTACTGGCCGGATCGCCTCGACGGTAGCAAGGCCGGCGGTAGGGCGCATAAGCCTCTGCCGCCAGTCCGCCACCAGGACCTGACAGAGCTCCTCTCGGCGCAGCTCTATCTGCCGCTGCACCGGACTGGAGCCCCGTGTCCGCTCTTCCTCGCGCCATCGGTACAATGACGCGAGTACTTTCGCCTCTAGGTCCCAGGGCGGGGATCCGGCCAGGACCCAAGCCGCCTCGTAGGATATCGTGCGATACCCGCGGACGACCCTGACGGCCATCGCCCTCTGCGGCTTGTGCAGAATGGCGAGTGTTCCGGCCGTCAGGTCCATCGCCCACACAGGGGCCCCATATAGGGCCATGGACCGCACGATTCCTACGTATAACCGCCTACAGGCGGCGCTCGGGCCCCCCATGTTGGGAAGCAGCGTTGATAGCGCGCCTGCTGCACCCATCAGCTTGGGTGCCAGCCGCCGGAAGTGGGGCCCGAATTCCCACCGGCTGTCGAGCACCAATCCCAGGTACTTCATGGTGAACTCGACAGCTATCCGGGCCCCACTGACCACGATATGTGATCCCGGCGCCGGCGCACGCCGGGGGCCATGGAAGACCATGGCCTCCGACTTGTCAAGGGCCACCTCTAGGCCCAGGCGCCGGATGCGGTTCACCACCTGTGACACCGCAACCGTGGCTATCAACGTCGCTTCCCTGTACGAGCTCCCCCGGGCAGTGACAAGCGTGTCGTCCGCATAACACGTCAAGTCTGCGCCCGACGGGAGCTCGCCTCTCAGCACCCAGTCGTAGCCGATGTTCCACAGGAGCGGTCCCAAGACCGATCCCTGTGGAACACCGCACGACATTTGATGCCGACCGGCACCGTCACGTCCCCGATAGATGACGCATCTGTCCTCCAGATAAGCCCCTACTATGCGGCGGAGGTAGGGAGGCACCCGATGGTATTTCAGGGCCTCCCTAATACAGCTCCAGGGTAGGGTGTTGAAGGCGTTGGAAATGTCTAAAGACACCGCCAACACCACCCCACCCCGGGACACCGAATCCTCCGCCAGGGCTCTCACGCGCATGATGGCGTCTATGGTGGAGCGCCCCCGGCGAAAACCGAACTGTTTCTCGTCCAGGTTCGGCCCCTCTCCGCACAAGTGGCCGACGAGGCGATCTGCGATTATGCGCTCAAAAAGTTTGCCCGCCTCTTCGAGCAGCACTATGGGCCGATACGCGGACGGCGAGTCCGCGGGGCGCCCCTCCTTCCTGAGCAGGACCAGCTTCCCCTCCTTCCACACACTGGGAAACTGACCCTGCTCGAAGCATGCCGTGAAGAGCCCCCTCAGCTGGGGCTCTAGCTCCTTCAGAGCAAGGACGAGAGCTCGGCCAGGAACTCCGTCGGGTCCGGGCGCTTTATTCTTGGCCCGGAGCCGCGACACGGCCGCTCTCATCTCTGCTTGCGTCACCACGGGGACATCGGTGCCCTCTTCTTCTGGAGAGTCTGTGACTGAGGGTGAAACCATCGCCGGGGGAACATGTCCCGCCCGCTCAGGGAAGAGGGTGGATACCACCGCCTCCAGCAGCTGGGGGTGCATACTTTGCACCAGTGGGGGCGCCCAGGGACGCAACTTGCCCCGTACCCAACGGTAGGGGCGCCCCCACGGGTCCCGATCTAGGGACCCCAGCAGCTCTTCCCTGGCCCGCGACTTGGAGTCGCCGATGGCCAGCCACAGAGTCTCCTGGGCCGCGCGGTACACCCCATACCGCGCGACCTCCTCGACGGGATCCCGTCGACGTCGTCTCCGGTAGCGCGTGTACTGGCGGCGAGCCGCGACGCACTCGACGCGCAACCGCGCAATGTCGTCGTTCCACCAGTACACGTTGCGCCTTGTGGACTGTTGGCGGACGCGGGGCATGGACGCGTCGCAGATCTGCGTCATCGCCCCGCGAAACCGCAGCGCCTCCGCTTCGACGTCGACGGGCCCGTCCGTCGCCGACTCCCAAATCCAGGACTGGACTATGGCAGCTTCCTCGAGTAGTTCCCTGTCGAGGCGCTTAAGCGCCCAGCGCGGGCCGTCGTTAATCGGGGCTCTTGGATGGCGGCCGCTCGCGGTCTGGGCGGAGACGTCGAACCGGATATAACGATGGTCCGACAGCGTCTCCACCTCCACGGCGACATGCCAGTCATGAACACGGCTGGCGACAGAAGGGCTAGCGAAAGTAACGTCTACTATCGACCCGCCCCGCTGCCGCACGCACGTGTATACCGAACCACTATT
The DNA here is from genome assembly GCA_037179545.1 of Sesamia inferens. Lineage (NCBI taxonomy): Eukaryota > Metazoa > Arthropoda > Insecta > Lepidoptera > Noctuidae > Sesamia > Sesamia inferens. Next base: position 33,731,317 of record CM073931.1, read on the forward strand.
CAGGACGACCAAGCCGGTCGTCACCACCCACTCCGCTAGCACCTCACCGCGAGGGTCAGTGACCGGAGATCCCCACGCCGATGACTTGGCGTTGAGATCCCCGAGCACCAGAACGGGACGAGGGTGATAGCGGCCTACGACGGTGCCCAACTCGACAAGGAACCCCTCGAAGTCGGCGAGACTCTTGTTGGGGGAGAAATACGCCCCCACGATGACGATGCCGCCCGTGACCGCAGCAACCCAGCCGCGGCCCCGAGACGGGTCGATCAGAGTCCCGCCAATAATGGCCACCGAGCCGTCAATGCATCCCAGCCAGTCGTCACGGGCAGGGATGAAATACGGCTCGGCGACCACAGCCACTTGGATCGACCACTGCGCCATGCTCTGGAACAAAAGATCCTGAGCTCTGGCGCAGTGATTGATGTTGCCCTGGAGGAAACGGAGTTGTGCCATTATTGACACTCCATTCCCTCGGCAACAGTCCTGGGCCGGGAGTCGACCGCGGAGCTGTTAGCCTGCGGGGGAGGCGAGATTTCCCCGGCAGGCTTAGAGCTCCTCTTCTTCTTCATTGTGGCCTTCTTGCTGGCAGGCGCGCCACAGGCCCCTCCGCCCACTCTGTGTCCCGCTGGCTTCCCTGCAGCCGAACATAGGCTGCAGTTGAGCGCCGCGGAACACTGGGCCGCCTTGTGGCCGGGCTGACCGCAGCGATAGCAAAGATCGCTACGGTCGACCTCAGCGGTGCACTTGGCCCGGACGTGCCCCTTCTCCAGGCACCGGAAGCACCGCAAAGCCCGGGGCTGCAGGAGTTTAATTCTCGCTGCAACCCAGCCTACCAGCACTCTGCCACTTGCGGCGATTTTATTCGCCGACGCCACAGGGCACCGAACCCAGACCGCGCCGAGTCCGGTGGCGTCGGTGCGAATATCGCCGGCCCGCACCTTGTCCGGCGGACACTCTCCGCTTCGGGCAACGGCCGCCACCACCTCCTCAGAAGTCACGGACTCGTCCAGGCCGGCAATCCGCACCTCTGCGGTTTTAACCGGCCTGGATATCCGGACGTCCTCGGGGTTGAGGACCTCCCGCAACTTGGCGGCCAGAGCGTCCGCCTTCTCGGCATTGCCGCTCGCAGCACCAGCTACCTCAAACAGCTGCGCACCCGTGGCAGCATGTCTTATGGTGACGGACTGGAGGCCAAGATCTGACAACTTGATCTTGGCCTTGGCCTCGGTAAGGACCGTGCCGTACGTCACGCCGCGCTCCGCAGCGCCACGCTGAAGCGTGAGCGTCACCGCCTCGGAATGCGGGGCGCGCACAGCCGGTCCTTTGCGACGGCTTTTGCGACCGCCTTTGCCAGTCCGCCGCGCAGCCTCCAGAGCCGTCTTTGCGGTTTTACCGGAGGCGCGCGCTGGTGCTGCTGAGGCCGCCTTGGTGGCCTTAGCGGCTTTGCGGGCCTTCTTACGACCCACGACTGTCGCCCAGGTCTCACCCTTAGACCCGGCAGTCGTGGGCTGCTCGCCCTCTGGAGCTCGCTGAGGCGCAGTTCCCGGCGTCCCCTCAGCCCTCCGTCGTTTGTCGGCCGCTAGGGGCGGGCGGAGGTTTTCCTCAGGGACGCGTCGGGAATGCGCCTCAAGTTGGGCTTTGACCATGCTCCCGCACCGGAGCATGCACATACGGACGATGCGCTCGAGGCACGAATCGCTCAGCTCATCATCCGCAAGTGCCGGTCTCGGTGCGGGAGCCGGGGCCACTTCGGAAGCGGCATCGGTGGGCGTGTGTCGCTGTTGCTGCTCGCTCAGCGCAGCGACTTGTCGCCGGAGGTCCTCCAGATCATCACGGAGGCGGCTGTTCTCCTCCTGCAACTTCACGACCTCATCTGAGGCCGTCGTTTTGAGGAGGGTGCCAACCGCCTCCCTGATGTCCGCGGCAGCCTCCTTGAGACCGCGGATGAAGGTGCTCTTGAGGTTGCCAGATTTTGTGGCAACCTTAAGGACCAGGTCCACCCCGTCCAAGGCCAGCTGACTAAGGGCCACCGCCGACGGTTGCCCCCCTTCCGCCGATAGAGCAGCGCGTCGCTCTCGAGCGCGTCGGGCCATTTCAGACACTTCGTCGGCCGCGACGGCTTTGCGCTGCTCCCTCCTGGCAGCGTTGAGCTCCGCCTTCGAGCTCCCTAGCGAGGCGCAACTCTCGCCACCAGGGTCCTCCGAAGTGACCCCCATGTCACTTTCTGCTTCGCTGGCCGCCGGGGTACGCACGAACCTACCCTGTCCGTTCCTCCGCAGCCGCGAAGCAGTCACCCCTCTCAAATTCTGCCGACCTCTCCTCGCAGTCGGCACCTTCGGGGCCGGCAGGCCTTCTTCTTCAGAGGTCAGCTCTGCCGATCCACCTTCCTTCTGATCAGGGTCGCGTGGACGCTTCCTAACGGATGACGGTACACGCGGCCCTCTGTCCACATCCACTCTGCCATCATCGCTGCCAGTAATATTAACGACAGCAGGGGCCTGGTCGCCTACCCCTGCGCGTTCTTCGGAAGCCAATTTTACATTCGCAGGCCCGGACACCTGCGAACGCCGGGCGTCAGCCGGATCGCAAGACAAAACATCATCATTATCCGACATATTCATTTACGATAATGGGTGGTACGCACATCGCTTCCCCAAGGCGATGCGGCCGCTCTTTTTGGGAGGTTATTAATCCTCCTGAGGCCAGCGGATGCCTCCGGTGCAGGTTATACCGCCCGCTGCTCGGTATCTAGGAACTAACTTACTACTACTTATATTTTTAGATTTTTTAATTTTGTATTTGATTTTTTAAATTTTATATATTTTGTCTTTGATTTCCTTTTTTTTTTCTCTTATTTAAACCTAAACCTAACCTATATGTAACTTAAAACCAAACCTAACCTATATCTAACCTAACCTACCCACCACCCGGCACCGTGGCTCCAAACCTCCAATGGCCACAGGTACCCGTAGACCGCAGGTTGAGGAGAAACCCACGGTCTTCTCCAACTCGGTCACGCGACGTGACCCCTAGACCGCGGACTGTCAAAACGGCCCGCGGTCTACACCACCTCGCTCCCTATTCGTGCGCTCTGCTGCAGAGCTGCAGAGCGCAGTTAGGGAGCCCTCGGGAGCGACTCCTCCGCTCCGGCAGAAATTCGCCGCGGACAGCAATCTCCTCCTGCACAATAGTCACGAAGAGATTGCTGCCCTCGCCCAGGGTGCACCGGCCCAGCGTCTGCTCGTCCTCGGGTCTCAAAACCAGAGGACCAGCAGGCACTGAGCACTCGGGGAGGTTTTCTGCCACGCACCCCAGGACTCATGGCCCTAGGTCAGGATTGTTTACTACAACACAAAGACGATACAATGTACTCACATAATGTTTTTAGTAGCTATACAAACATTGGAATGACTTTGGAGATACCAACTATAGATCCACCAAACGACATGTGGAAAACGTTAAAGTACACAAAGATAGTGCTACCTAAACTAGAATTATCAGAAGAACATAGATTACTGGACAACCAGATAATCACACAAAAACAACGAGAAAGCCTACCGAACGAGTTAAGTATCCACGACATCGGCAACTATACGATAAGCTCTCTGCTGGTGGGAGGAATCGTCGTCGCTATTGGAGTATGGCAAATAAGAAGACATCTTGCCACACGTAAGAAAAGCGATATAGCGCAGGCACTTTCTACAAAACCTCGAAAGAAGTCACAAGATTTAGAATTGGAGGAAATTACTACCTACGCTGCAATAGATCGGCATTCTAAGAACCCAATAGGATGTAGATTTGAACTATAATATTTCTTTTAAATAATTGTATTTCCCTTATTGTTTTAATGCTTTATCGTTTACTTTATTTTATACTTTATTTAACTTGTAACATATTTTGTTCCTTTTTATACTTTATTTACTTTGTAACATATGTTGTTAACTGATCTATGGATACCTTTCCCTCGGGAGCATGTACGAGCCAATAATGCTCGTACAGCAAAATGCTATTGTATAATGAACTTGAACACAATGTAATTCAGTCGTAAATATACCTCCGTCACGCGGTCAGGTGTAAATAAAACAAGTGCGGCTCAAAACTGGTGGTTTTAGTGTTACTCATTAATTACCTACAACAACTTTGGGGTATCGTCAACAGCGAAATAACCCCAACATCTTCCATGTAGAATCACTCTTGCACGCACATACACATACATTAATCCATGTAAACAGGTGGCTTAGTTCAAATCAATTCTTTTTTTTGTTAATTTTGGTATGCTTAGAATGAATTGTTACTTTTTCTTTAAATTTTAAATTAAATATATTATTTTGCTTTATTACACGATTTATTATTTGGTACGCTCCAATAGTCCTATTTTATTGTCTAACCTAACTTGGAAGGCGCTGGTGGCTGTGATACAGTGATTTAATTCATAAGTACAGGCACCAACGACACATTATTTTCTGTACCTACTTTTTTTTGAAGTGAAACTTCTTTAGGCACGCTTGACTTGGGGAGTAAACTAGCGAAAGCGTTACGAAAAATGATAGGAAAAAAAATTATGAAGGCGAACGGAAGCAGAGTATAGTCCTATTTCGTCTGTAATACAAACAAGGAGTTGGCTCATGTAAATATTGCATGACCTGTCGAGTATGAAGTTGTGAGTTCGCATCTCGCCGAAGGCAATATATATTTTTTGGATCTTTTTAAGATTTGTTAACAATTGAGTCGACTATGAAGTTGTGAGTTCGCATCTCGCCGAAGGCAATATATATTTTTTGGATCTTTTTAAGATTTGTTAACAATTGATTACCTAAGAGCACAAATAAATTTATAAATTTCGTTCTGTTCTGGCCTTTATATTGTTTTATATATTTTTGCTGAACATTTCTGATATAATTGAAAGTATAGAAGCTTTAAGATATCGTCACAATACGATAATTGGACACAAAGTACAAATTGCTTTCGAGCCTCATAAGCTCAATTATTAAGCTAAGTACCTTGATTGATTAAGAACTATGAATTTCTTCGAGAACATGACGCTGCGAACACCCCCCGACCCCCCTCATTGATTACCTCACCCCCCCGTGGATTATCTCGGGAACCAGAGGTCGTGGACTACCCGAGTTTGGGGTCCCCTGAATCAGGAGGAGGAGCCCGACCTTTTGGCCCCGAGGGAATCCACTCCCCCCTCTCCCCCTCCCCCCTACCCCCCGCAACCCCACGAAATCTACCCCCCCCCTTTAGTTACCTCACCCCCCGTGGATTATCTCGGGAACCAGAGGTCGTGGACTACCCGAGTTTGGGGTCCCCTGAATCAGGAGGAGGAGCCCGACCTTTTGGCCCTGAGGGAATCCACTCCCCTCCTCTCCCCCTCCCCCTCCCCCCGCAACCCCACGAAACCTATCCCCCTCCCCGACCCCCTTTAGTTACCTCACCCCCCCGTGGATTATCTCGGGAACCGGAGGTCGTGGACTACCCGAGTTTGGGGTCCCCTGATTCAGGAGGAAGAGCCCGACCTTTTTGCCCCGAGGGAATCCACTTTTTTTTTTTTTTTTTTTAAATTGGAGGTCTATGCAAAAATATTAATTTATAAATGAAAGCATGAAATAAATTTAAATATTTATAGAAAACTAATATATGTATATGTATATACATGTATATATTGTACACACATATATATATATATATACATACAGATGGTGCAAAAGAAGTTTCACTTCAGTCGTGTGGTCATAAGCACACTCGTTTTTTTAGTTAAAATATTATTTGTGTACCTTGAAATGTATATTTTTTGAAAATAAAATTTATTATTATTATTAAACAGGGAGCCGGACGCCCGGTGTCACCACTGCGTCGACTGCCGGGAGGACACGGCGCAGCATACGCCGGCAGAGTGTGCCGCTTGGAAGGAGCTGCGCCGTGCCCTCATCTCTGAAGTAGGCAGTGACTTACTTCTGCCGGCCGTAATAAAGTCGGTGGTAGGTAGCGAAGAGTCCTGGGATGTGGTGGTTTCCTGCGCTGCAAGCTGCGGAAAGGGAGAGGGCGATCTCGTTCTCTGCCCCGGCCCACAGTCGGAGTCCTCTTCCAGCCCCCCTAAATGGGTCCAGGGGCGATAGACTCGGGGACATCTGTCGCCCCCCAGGACCGTGACCCAGGACCGACCAGGAGGTGGCGGCGCGAAGTGTTCCACGCGCGCCACTCTTAGACGTCACGGGGGGAGTCCTACACCCCACAGCCTCCCCTGATCCGAGGAGGCCCACGTCGGCGGGCCAGCACCAATCAGGGGTTGCGGAAGCAGTATTAGTTCTCGCAGCCCCCGGTGTAGGTGTGAATCGGAACACCCGGGTGGTTTTTAGCCAGTAAGAGTCTGACAGACCCGGTTGCCCGCCTCAGGGCGGCGGACATCCATAAGGATTATCCACCCGGAAAAAAAAGGGAGGCCGTGGCGTGTGATTGGCCGATGTAGAGAGCGCGCCAATTCACAGTTCACGTGCAAGACAGCTCGCTATGGTTTCTAACGCACATCGACGATGGTCAACAGATGTGCTTCCGGAGTTTATATAGATTTATAGGCACTTCGCGATGTATGGCAGTGACGGGCCGCCCTTACATCTGCGATCCTAGTGTCATTTATATGCAATCTTCTCAACGGGTTTCCAGTGCGGGTCGCAGCTACACCCGCCATGACGGCGGTGATTCGAATGTGATTTATAGGAACCCTTCGCAGCGGACCGTCGGAATTGTGTAATTCCTACGGAAAATGGTGTAAAAATAATTGGAATCGATTCAGTTGCTTATTCTGAACAAACAATATTCAGGTTTCGTAAAAGGAAAAAATAAAGTTATATATATATGTTCGGAGCAACACAACCGAACAGCTCAGCACTTTAGCTTTCGTGCATTCCTATAAAACTAATACAATTCATTATTACAGTCAGTGCGTATTCGGCCGTCGATCGCGTAACTCAAACCATACCAAAACCATACAAACCATCTTTTAGATTAAACCAACATAGCTCTGTCGCTTATAACAATTATTTTGTCTAAACCATAAAATCATAACCAAATTAAAATCGTATCATTTAAACCGAACCAATACCAAACCATAACCATCAACTAAACCAAAACCATCATTCAATCTAGAAAGTTGGTATCACGCAGAAGCCATAACTTTCTTCATGGTCCTTCGAGCATAAGGGCCTCGGTTCGCGAAGTTTAGTGAAGTGAAGTGTTTGTGTACCGGGACCTTGTAACCAGTGTGTGAAGTGTCTGTAGGGATAGTTAGTAGGCAGGCAAATCACGTTGAAGGAGAATTACCAGTTGTGGAGCGTAAGCAGCACATAAGGTCAGACCAAACCATTTTTTATATCCTTTTTCTTATCAATTTATTCGTTTTTGAGAAAAATGGAGCAGTTAGCAATCAACCAAACTGAAATTTATGACTCTCTAGTCAAACTCTTAACCAATATCAAGAAAGACGGGGCAGACCGCAAAACCATTGATTACTGCAAACGAAGGTTAGAGTTGTTAGAAAATTATTGGAGAGATTACCAGGACAACCATAGGAAATTATGTGAGTTTGCAGAATTTGATCATGTGTATTTTACCAAAAATTGTTTCGACAAAGCGGAGAAAGTTTATAGGTCGATCAAACAATTAATCACCAAAACCATGGAGAACCTGTTACCGAAGCAGCAAGGCATCAACCAGCCGCTGGCAGAAGTCAGGACTACCAATCAACCAGGGGAGTCGTCTCATTCTCAGGCATCCCTACAACAGCGCAGTGAGCTACCCGTACCAGAGGATAACAGCAAGTTAGAAGGATTAATTAAAAAGCAAACTATTAACTTCAGAGCGTTTATGAGAACAGTGGCGCTCATAGAAATTGACCAATTGGAAAGCAAGTGGGAGTTCGACGATGCTTTGAAATCTCTTCAAAGTCGGTGGACCATTATCGACAATCTGCACTGGGAGATAGAAAGTGAAAATGGAAGTGAAGATGTTTGGTACCAGGACGAGTTTACCAGATACGAGCAAAAGTACAACGAGTTGAAGAAAACGATCAGCGCAAAAATGTGGTCCGTATCTCATCGCGATAAATGTACGCCACAAATGGATATCCCGACCTTCCAGGGTAACTACCACCAGTGGACTTCTTTTAAAGATTTGTTCACGGAGACGATCCATAAAAACCCATCATTATCAAAAGCACAAAAAATGCAGTTTTTGAAAAGTAAAGTGTCTGGTGAAGCTGAGCGTCTGATACACCATCTTCAGATTAGTTCTGAAAATTATGAAGGATGCTGGGATATACTTAACCATAGATATGGCAACAGCAGATTAATCTTTACATCTCACGTGAACATAATGCTAAACATTCCCAATATGCAACAACCAACCATGAGCATGTTCAAAAAACTGCACGACATCACTAAAGAATGTCTTCATGCCATACAAAATATGGGAGTGGATATCACCACCTGGGATCCATTGCTAGTACTTCTTTTGGGTCAGAAACTAGACAGTGAATCGTTCGCTGAATATATCGAGTCAGTGAAGAACCCTAGGGAGCTACCAGTCCTGCAAGAATTCCTAGATTTTCTTGAAAATAAGTTTACAGCTCTAGAGGCATCGCGCCGTAAACAAGAATCAAACCATCAAAAGTCCACTATTCAACCACAGAACCATTCCAATTACCAGGCAAACCAAAGGAGGAATTTTAATAATCATAACCAGCAGACTTCAAACAAGTACCAAAACGGAAAATCACTCCACGTGTCGCGTTCAATAACCTGCCTATTGTGCAACAACAACCACGGACTTTGGATATGTCCCCAATTTTTGCAAATGTCGGATGAGCAAAAATTAAAAACGGTCAACACTCTAAAGTGTTGCGTAAATTGCCTGGTCAACCATTACGACAAATTATGTTTTTCTAACAAAACATGTCGCAAGTGCAACGCCAAGCATAATTCGTTACTGCACGAAGCAATTACAATTAAAAGTAAACCAACCACATCAGCAAAATCAAAGCATAAGGCTGTGCACACACCTAGTACATCTTGCGTAACCAATAACAATGAACCAGTACCAACTTCAACCCATGTGTCCTGGGATGAGATCACGGAAACGCTTTTGGCTACAGCTATCGTTAAGGTGGTGGGATCGGATGGTACATATCACACCATGAGAGCCTTGATTGACCAAGGTTCGCAAGTTTCTTTAATAAGCGAGAAAGCGGCGCAAGTATTAAAATTACAAAGACAACGTTGCAAAGGGACTATATTCGGAGTAGGAGAAAAAGAAAACAGTTGCAAGGGAGCCATGAACATACGATTACAATCTATTTATAGCGACTTCGCCTTAGAAGGAGATGTCCTGATAATGAATAACTTAATCAAACACCTACCAAACAAATCTTTTGTAAAACCATCGTGGCCTCATATCCAAAATATTAATTTAGCAGATCCCGAATTCAATACCAGTCGACCAGTGGACTTACTCCTTGGGGCAGATGTATACTGTAAGATTGCATTAGGTGGCATTTTGAGAGGTGATAGTGAAGATCAACCAATAGCCCAACAAACGCAATTAGGATGGTTGCTTTGTGGGACCATGACACCAAGGTACATATGTAACGTCGTTCTACATAATGTGGATGATTTACGAAGATTTTGGGAAAACGAAGATATCAACCAGCAGATCGAAATGTCCACTGAAGATCACGAATGCCTACAATATTTTCTCTCAACCACGGAGAGGCTTAAAGATGGGAGATACCAAGTGCGCCTACCATTCAGACCAGAAACTAAGGAACAACTAGGTTCCACTAAACCATTAGCCTTAGCACAATTCCGGAATTTAGAAAAGAAATTCGAGAAAAATTCAGATCTTAAAAATCAATATACTAAATTCATAGATGAATATCATGCACTGAACCATATGAAGCTATCAACCAGGAGCACGATGCCCGAGTGCTATTTACCACACCACTGCGTCACTCGAGCCGAGTCTACCACCACAAAGCTGCGCGTAGTTTTCAACGCATCAGCTAGGTCAACATCAGGTCTAAGCTTGAATGACGTCATGTATCGAGGACCAAATTTACAACAAGATTTGCAGGAATTGATTTTAAAATGGAGGCAATATCAGTTTGTTTACACAGCTGACATTGAAAAAATGTATCGACAGATAATGGTGCACCCTGCAGATCAGCCTTATCAAAAGATACTATGGAGAGGTTCTCCCAACCAACCCATTGATACTTATCAACTTACGACCATTACCTATGGCACAAAGCCGGCACCATTTTTGGCTATGATGTGCTTGAAACAATTAGCCGCGGATGAAAAACGGAATTTCCCAGACGCAGCAAAAGCATTAGAAGAATGCTTCTACATGGATGACTACTGTGGAGGAGCTCATTCAAAGGACCAGGCAAAACGTTTAAAATCTGACCTCATTACCCTACTCAGCAAAGGCGGGTTCAATTTGCGCAAATGGGCTACAAATGAGCCACAGCTACTTACGGACTTAGATAAAGATTTGTGCAACCAACAAGTTTATGAGTTTAAACAATCAGATTCAACCAAAACATTGGGGTTGGGATGGACACCGCAACAGGATAAATTTATCTTTAACCTAAAATTTGAGGCAGCATCAGTAACCAAACCAACCAAGAGATCGCTTCTATCCGACATATCCAAGTTATTTGACCCATTAGGGTGGCTAACCCCGTTAAGCGTAACCATGAAAATGCTTTTTCAAACGGTATGGTTGTCTAGTCTTAACTGGGATGACTCACTACCAGATGAAATCAAGACCAAATGGCTAGAACTAAGAGGCGAGTTAAAGGACATCAATACTATAGAAATAAAACGTTGGCTCGGTACTACAGGAAACCATAGCTTGCAATTACACGGTTTCTGTGATGCGTCAAATAAGGCGTATGCCGCAGTTATCTATTGCAAGGTCAATAACCAACACAGCTCCAGCGAGGTAACTTTGGTGGCGGCAAAGGCTAGACTAGCGCCCAGTAGTAAAGACATATCCATACCAAGAATGGAATTAATGGGTGCGCACTTGTTATCTCAATTAATGAAGAAAGTTCAAACTTGCTTAGCAAGCTATAAGCAAGAAATATATTGTTGGAGTGATTCGACAGCAGTTTTAGGATGGATCCATGGGGATCCAGCTAGATGGAAACCATTCGTGATCAATCGTGTAAGAGCAATCACCATGATAATACCAAAAGACAAATGGAGATATGTCAATACCAGTGAAAATCCAGCTGACTGTGCAAGTCGTGGATTGAGAATCAATCAGCTCAAAAAGCATGATCTGTGGTGGCACGGACCAAGTTGGATTCAATCGTTCGAAGCTCTCGAAATACCTCCAACCATTTACGAAACCAGCCTAGAGATAAGAAAAACGGTACAATCCAACACAGTAGTCTTAGAGTAACATGAAGACCCAACCATGACCATACCTAATATCATCGACCATTTAATAAACAAATATAATTCCTTCGTAAAAATCATACGTATTTTTGCATGGATATTACGATTACCAACAGCAAAAGCGGGCCGACAACCCTATCTCACGTTACATGAATTACGTCGTGCAAAACTGCTGATCATTAAAACTGTACAACGAACAGAATTCACTACTGAGCTTCGTTGTTTACGGGAGCATAAAGGACTGCATTCAAAAAGTAAACTTTTATGTTTACAGCCCATCTTAGACCAAGATGGAATGTTGCGTGTAGGTGGTAGGTTAAGGAATGCCCAAATAGACAGCGAGATGAAACATCCTATAATACTACCTCATAACCACCGAATAACCACATTAATAATTAAATATGCTCACGAGTTGACTTATCATGGAGGAGCACGACTTACATTAGCAAATATTAGGCAAAATTATTGGATAATCAAAGGATATATGGCTACAAAGAAGTTTATAAGGCAGTGCATAACCTGTAAGAAGCAAGAACCAATCCGACATCATCAGCTTATGGGTGACCTACCAGAATTCAGAGTTAACCCTGAAAGTGCCTTCTACCATTGCGGTGTCGATTACACCGGCTTCGTGGATGTAAAGGCAAACAAGGGAAGAGGCATAAAGACCACGAAGGGTTACATAGCCCTTTTCATATGTATGGTGACGAAAGCTGTGCATTTAGAACTCGTGTCTGATTTAACCACCTCAGCATTCTTAGCCGCAATACACAGGATGGCCGCACGACGCGGAGCTCCACGTCACATATATAGTGATAATGGAACCAATTTTGTTGGAGCAAACAGAAAATTACAAGAAGAATACCATCACCTTCAGAACGTCTTCAGTGAAAAGTTCTTTGCGGAAATAACAGAATTAAGTATTGAATGGCATTTTAATGCACCTTCTTGGCCTCAGGCGGGAGGACTTTGGGAAAGAGCCGTGCGCAGTCTCAAGCACCACCTCAAACGTGTGATTGGACAACAGAAATTAACGTTCGAAGAATACACCACATTATTATCAAAAGAAGGAAGCTTGTCTGAATTCACGACCACTTTGCGCGCTATCGGAAGACCCTGAGGATTTAGCATTTCTCACACCAGCTCATTTCATAACAGGACGACCAGGCTTAACCATAATTGAAACGCCAGAAGATGCCAGAACCAGATGGCACTTAGTGCAAAAATTATTCGACGATTTATGGAAGAGAGGGAAAACAGAGTACTTGACACAGTTATCAACCAGAAGAAAGTGGATGAGAAACCAGCCGAATATCAGCGTAGGTGATTTAGTGACGATCCACGATGAGAATCTACCAGCAGGAAAGTGGCCAATGGGTCGAGTAATGGAAGTTCATCCTGGAAAAGATGAACTAGTCAGAGTAGTGACTCTAAAAACCAAAAATGGCTACATAAAGCGTCCTATAGTAAAACTGTCCGTTCTACCTATAGAACAACCAGATAACCTAGGCACGCAAAAGGACCAACCATTAAAACGCTCGGAAACCATACCAGTCAGAAAAGAATCTAACTACCATCAGCAGTTTAGAACCAGAAGCTACCCTAAACTAGCGAACATTGCACTATCATTAATATTATTCTTGAGCATCTTATTACCTACCACGGCTTCATTCAACATTACACAGTTCGACACCAATAAAACTTTATATTTTGACACAGTAGGAAAGGTGCGATTAATTCGAGATAATTGGAAATTGGTTACCTACTACAACATGGCACCATATTGGCAAGGGGACAAGGTAATTAGCGATTTCACTAATTATCTAGAAGATAGTTGTCAATCAATAGCAGAGACGAGTCATTGTAAGATGATACTCCTACAAATACGTCACGATTACAACGAACTACAGTATTACAACCAGCTGTTGCTTAGCCAGCATTATGACGCACGCTTGCGAACCCGACGCGGCCTTATCAACGCGGTCGGGTCAATTGCAAACTCACTATTCGGTGTATTGGACGAAAGTTTCGCAGAAAAATATAAGCAAGACATTGAACTTGTACATCGTAACCAACATCACCAAGGTCAACTATTTAAGAACCTGACGTCTATAGTTGAAGCAGAACACAATATCCTACAAAGAACTGAAAATCTGATAGAGAAACAACATAAAATCATAAATAAACATTTGAATGAATTGAACAAAAACAGGAGTAAGCTGCAGCAGGAAATCAATGTGATGTCGACACAACAAGACTTCACATCGATATCAGTAGCCACCATAAACATGATGCAAAACCTTAGAAGAATACAAGATGCGCTAATCGATACCATTTCAAATATATACCACGGCCAAAATAGCTTGCATCTACTGACACCAAACCAGCTCAAAAGAGAGCTACAAACCATATACGGCCAAATACCTCAAGATCTGGCCCTACCCATTGAGAACGTTGAAACAGATTTACCACACCTATACAAGCTTCTCCGAACAAAGGCTCGCGTCACGAAAGAATACATCATTTTTGAAATTACTTTCCCACTAATTGCTAGGGAAAGCTTTCAATTATATAAAATCATACCAGTTCCGCAACAAATCAACGACAGCATGATCAGCATCAAACCAGTATCGGAATACGTAGCCGTAAACCTGAAAAAAGACGCCTACTTTACACCAACCATTCATGAACTAGACACATGTTTGTACCATGGTGAATATTTCATGTGCGAACTTTTTAAACCCATCTTACATTTGGAAAATGATGAAAACTTCTGTGAAACTGACATCATAAACAAGAAATGCACGACAGCAAGGTCAATATGTGCCAACCGATGGGTAGAATTACACTCAACGTCACAATACATGTATTTCTGTTGTGACACCTATTCAATTAAAATCATATGTGACGATCAAATTACGACACATCAGCTGACCCGGGCAGGGGTCATTAGCATGAATCAGAAATGTTTTGTCAAGGGCAAGGATTTTACACTGTACTCGCTGCAGCAACAATCTAACCAAATCAAACTTTCACCAGATGTAGCAGTGCCAAAGTTAGACCAAATAAACCACATTGTAAGCGTAAAACTACCAACAGAAGAAGAGATACCAGAAGACACGGGGATAAAAAGTTCTCTGTCGATCCTCAGAGATCGATCCTTGGCGCGCGACAGTGTTGGCTGTTGCTTGGCGAGCGAGGTGCGCTTGCGGAACATGCAAGGTGTGCTTGCGGAGTGCGGAAGGTGCGCTTGTGGAGTGTGCAAAGTGCGCTTGCGGAGCGCGCTTCTAGCTGCTTGGTGAATCGCGTCAATGGCGTGTAGCGCTGCTGGAGCTGCGTGCGGCGCAGCCGGAGCTGCGTGCGGCGCAGCCGGAGCTGCGTGCGCTTTGCGGAACGCCAAAGGTTTCAAGACTTGAGCCTCTACTCTGCAGGCGATGACAAGATTTCAGGACAGCATCTACTCTGCAGGCGATGAGAAGGTTTCAAAATACCCAAAACGTTTGTGGTAACGTAATGGGGTTTTATGAGAGCTCCGAGATGTCTGGTGTGCAACGGTTGATAACTGCCAAGTGGCAGGTGTTAGCGAGAAATTGCCACAATCCGGTGAGTCGTACTATTTTTATTTTGATTCAGTGGCCGAATGTTCCCTTGTCAAGCAATCTGTAATTTCATTGCTGTACGTACACACGCGCCAGTATATATACATTGTACAAGGTTGTGCCAGTGTGTTGTGTACTGAACCATTTCTTTGCGACATGATAATAAGAGTTATTTTTGGAAATTTTATTTCTTGTACTACCCGATTATTGTTTGTTATAATGGACTGAGAAATTTTAAATCATGGTTTTAAAATTATGATGTCTGATTTGTCTTTATTTCGAAACTAAAGTTCACTGTGATCTATAGTTACGAGCTCACTTGAGCTTCTGATAGTATGTGTGGCTAGACTATTAAATCTTCTCAAGAGAACAAGCGGTAACGAACATAGAAATGAGTGCTATTTACGAAAAAATTAAATTTGATAGAAGTGTGCTAAAGTAATGAAATTTAATAATGGTGAGTTGTCTGATGGCGATCGTTACCTATTGAAATCGTTGATTGGAAAAAGAACTTATAAGTACCCCACGATCGCATAAGTACGAAAGATTTTTCCAAGTAATGTCTGCTGAGTTAGATTTTCAAAATGTAGAAGATGGTGAGGAGGGTGCCTCCGCCAGCAAATAGAACACGTATCATGGCTATGTGGTCGCGCTGCACGCACTAGTCTGTAGTCGTAACTGCAACTCAGTGAGGAGTTGTTCAGGGGGCGATGGGCAGCTAGTGATGTGGCGGGGACCTGGGTCTCGGAGGAGACTATTAGTTGTACGGTCATGTGTTGACCTGGGAGTCGTGGACTCTAGAGTTGGTCGTATCACAAGAGGTGATGACGATATTTGTGTCAACTATGAGTTGTCACTAGCTACTGTGGTAGCGAACCATGGTGTGTTTTCTTTTTGATGATTATGATTATGATTTGATAATTATGAGACTTGGAGGAACCTTTTGTTTTCTTTTTGAATTTTGATAATTATGAGGCTTGAAGGAAGCTCTTGCATTTAAGTTGTTAAAATGATTAAGCTTGTTTGGTTTTCTAATAGTCATTGTAATTAAACGTGACATGTGACGGTCAGGTTGGCCGAGTTCTCAAAAAATGCTTCAAAGTCGGTTTTCTGTGTTTTTTTTTTTAAATTTGTTACAGACATGCACGAGGATGTGCAAAGGGAAATATCGAAGTTTGACCGGAATCGCCGGTTTGCCTGGTGAACCGGATCCCGAACTCCGGGGCTGAGGGAGCTTCGGATGCGACTTGGATTGGCGTTGGGATGATGATGATGATGATGATGATGCACGAGGACGTGCAAATCGTCAGGCTGGCCGTGTCGGAGATCGTCGATTTAATTTTAATAGAAGTTGCTGATTTGATTTACGTAGTAGAGGGGCGAACGCTTGTGACGTCATTTTGTGATGGCGTCACATGGACAGAGTTGCTTTGGAAAGTGGGGTTTGGTCGAACGTGGACTTTGCATCGAGACGCGGACCAAGGCACATCTCCGAACCGAAACTGTCGGTTTGCCTATTCAAATTGTTATTATGAAGATTGGAGGGTATATCTACACGTCGTGCTTCAATTCAAAACTCACCTACGAAACGGAACCTGTACCACCACACCAAGATGATGTCGACCCTACCGCTCTGCCGTCGCTGTCTCCGACATATAAATGAATAAATATATATATATATATATATATATATATATATATATATATATATTTATTCATTATATATATATATATATATATATATATATATGTATAAATGTATATATACACACATCAAAAGTGTCTAGGGATCAAGCATTTTTATGCGGATTTCTTGAGATTGAGATGTGGCTTTGTAATAAATTTATGATTTTATAAATTTATATGGATCCTTTTTGGTGCATTTCATAATTTGGATCAGGAACTGTGAATCAAATTCGAGTAAAAGATGAAAATCAGCTGTCAATATTTTCCCTATAAAAACATACAATGCATTGAAGACATTATTAGTGCTACTGTTTCCCTACTACTGATTAAAACCAACGTTATTATGGAGTGGCGACGTCATTTAAGCAGGGAAGAAATGCTCAGAGCCGTGGGAATGATAGAAGCTGGTTCCCGGCAACGTACTGTGGCTTTAGCTCTGAATACAAGTCAGAGTGTTATCAGTCGACTTTGGACACGTTACCGAAGCACTGGTACCGTGGCTGAGCGCCATGGAGGACGGTATCGCTGCACCACACGGAGACAAGACCGATACATTCAAATCTTAACTCGAAGAGCTCCAACAATAACCGCCATGATGTTAGCCGTGAGGCTTCATCACTCTTCAGGGAACTTAATTAGCGACCAAACAGTCAGAAACCGCTTGCATGAAGTGAACCTTCATTCCCGAAGACCGCTACGGGTACCACCTATAGCAATGCACAATCGTAGGATTCGATATCAATGGGCTCTTGAACACAGAAATTGGGCAGAAGAACAATGGCGTTTCGTGTGCTTTTCTGATGAGTCTCGTTTTGGTATGAGACCGGATACAAGACGTATACGACACTGGAGAACCCCTGGACGCCAACAGCGATTAAAATCCTGCCAGGAAGTCCATCCTTATAGTGGTGGAACCATCATGGTATGGGCGGGTATTTGGATCGGCGGAAGAACTGAGTTGATTTGGATCAGAGGCAACCTCAACGCTCAAATTTATGCTGAGACGATTGTATCAGACGTCATCGTTCCTCTACAAGTGCAAATCGGTCCCTTATTTCAGTTAATGCATGATAATGCACGACCGCACACCGCAAGAGTTGTAAGACAGACTCTCGCCGCAGCTAACATCAATGTCCTGCCCTGGCCTGCTCAGTCGCCAGACTTGAACCCGATTGAGCATGCATGGGATATGCTACAGAGAAGAGCTCTGCCGAATATGGAGGGTATCCAGTCGCAAGAAGACCTTTTTTTGTTGTTGCAACGAACATGGGCGGCCATTCCACAGCGTGATTTGGATGAACTCATTTTGAGTATGCCAAACCGATGTTCTTGTGTTGTTAGTGTTCGCGGTAGAAACACGGATTATTAATTGTTTAAGTTACCCAATAAAATTTTAGAGAAAACTGTTATTTCAGTCTTTTTTCGAACTTTTGTGTTAGTGGTTCAAATGTCAAATATCCCTTTGTCGGAGATCGTCGATTAATTTTAATAGAAGTTGGTGATTTGATTTACTTAGTAGAGGGGCGAACGCTTGTGACGTTATTTTGTGATGGCGTCACATGGACAGAGTCGCTTTGGAAAGTGGGGTTCGTCGAACGGTGACTTTGCATCGAGACGCGGACCAAGGCACATCTCCGAACCGAAACTGTCGGTTTGCCTATTCAAATTGTTATTATGAAGATTGGAGGGTATATCTACACGTCGTGCTTGAATTCAAAACTCTCCTACGCAATGGAACCTGTACCACCATACCAAGATGCTGTCGACTCTACCGCTCTGCCGTCGCTGTCTCCGACATCAGAAGTTGGATGAAGAACTACACTGCTCACAATCTCGTTATAAATCAAGGAACAGAATAACAGTCACTTTCTGCCATTATGAGTGTAGTTGTTCATTGTCTTTGTATGAGCTTCTGTAAATGCTGGATGTACGGGCAGTGAGGCTGGAAGTGAACATCATGTCACGAGGTGCGCTCAATTGCTGGTGCATTGATCGCTCCGCGTGATGGTCCGCTGCAAGAGTGCGCTGCAGGCGTGCAAGTGCTGGCTGATGCAAGTGCGCTTGCGGAGCGCGTAAGGTGCGCTTGCGGAGCGCGCAAGGTGCGCTTGCGGAGCGCGCAAGATGTGCTTGCGGAGCGCGCAAGGTGCGCTTGCGGAGCGTGCAAGGTGCGCTTGCGGAGCGCGCTTCCAGCTGCTTGGTGAATCGCATCAATGGCGTGTGGCGCTGCTGGAGCTGCATGCGGCGCAGCCGGAGCTGCGTGCGCTTTGCGGAACGCCCAAGGTTTCAAGACTTGAGCCTCTACTCTGCAGGCGATGAGAAGATTTCAGTACAGCATCTACTCTGCAGGCGATGAGAAGATGTCGAGATACCCAAAACGTTTGTGGTAACGTAATGGGGATTTATGAGAGCTCCCAGATTCCTGGTGTGCAACGGTTGACAACTGCCAAGTGGCAAGTGTTTGCGGGAAGTTGCCATAATCCGGTGAGTCGTACTATTTTTATTTTGATTTCGGTACTGAATGTTCTCTTGTCAAGCTATCTGTAATTTCACTGATATACGTACACACGCGATAGTACGTATACAGGGTATGGGTAGTACCAGCGCTGTGTACTGAACCATTTCTTTGCGACATGATAATAAGAGTTATTTTTGCAAATTTTATTTCTTATACTACCCGTATTCTTTGTTATAATGGGCTGAGAAATTTTAAATCAGGGTTTTAAAATTATGATGTCTGGTTTGTCTTTAATTCAAAACTAAAGTTCACTGTGGCCTATAGTTACGAGCTCACTTGACCTTCTGATAGTATGTGTGGCTAGACTATTAAATCTGCTCAAGAGAACAAGCGGTAACGAAGATAGAAATGAGTGCTATTTACGAAAAATCTAAATTTGATCGAAGTGAGCTAAAGTAATGAAATTTAATATTGGCGAGTTATTTGATGACGATAATGGCGATCGTTACCTATTGAAATCGTTGATTGGAAACAGAACTTATAAGTACCCCACGATCGCATAGGTACGAAAGATTTTTCCAAGTAATGTCTGCTGAGTTAGATTTTCATAATGTAGAAGATGGTGAGGAGGGTGCCTCCGCCAGCAAATAGAACACGTATCATGGCTATGTGGTCGCGCTGCACGCACTAGTCTGTAGTCGTAACTGCAACCCAGTGAGGGGTTGTTCAGAGCGCGATGGGCAGCTAGTGGTGTGGCGGGGACACTAGTAGGTATGGTCGCACTGCATGCACTAGTCTGTAGTCGTAACTGCAACTCAGTGAGGAGTTGTTCAGGGGGCGATGGGCAGCTAGTGATGTGGCGGGGACTCTGGTAGATATGGTCGCACTGCATGCACTAGTCTGTAGTCGTAACTGCAACTCAGTGAGGAGTTGTTCAGGGGGCGATGGGCAGCTAGTGATGTGGCGGGGACCTGGGTCTCAGAGGAGACTATTAGTTGTACGGTCATGTGTTGACCTGGGAGTCGTGGACTCTAAGAGTTGGTCGTATCACAAGAGGTGATGACGATATGGGTGTCAACTATGAGTTGTCACTAGCTACTGTGGTAGCGAACCATGGTGTGTTTTCTTTTTGATGATTATGATTTTGATTTGATAATTATGAGGCTTGGAGGAACCTTTTGTGTTTTCTTTTTGAAATTTGATAATTATGAGGCTTAAAGGAAGCTTTTGTGTTCAAGTTGTTAAAATAATTAAGTTTGGTTGGTTTTTTAGTCATTGTAATTAAACGTGACGTGTGACGGTCAGGTTGGCCGAGCTCTCAAAAATGCTTCAAAGTCGGTTTTCTGTGTTTTTTTTAAATTTGTTACAGACATGCACGAGGATGTGCAACAGGAAATATCGAAGTTTGGCCGGAATCGGCGGTTGGCCTGGTGAACCGGATCCCGGACTCCGGGGCTGAGGGAGCTTCGGATGCGACTGGGATTGGCGCTGGGATGATGATGATGATGCACGAGGACGTGCAAATCGTCAGGCTGGCCGTGTCGGAGATCGTCGATTAATTTTAATAGAAGTTGCTGATTTGATTTACTTAGTAGAGGGGCGAACGCTTGTGACGTTATTTTGTGATGGCGTCACATGGACAGAGTCGCTTTGGAAAGTGGGGTTCGTCGAACGGACTTTGCATCGAGACGCGGACCAAGGCACATCTCCGAACCGAAACTGTCGGTTTGCCTATTCAAATTGTTATTATGAAGATTGGAGGGTATATCTACACGTCGTGCTTGAATTCAAAACTCTCCTACGCAATGGAACCTGTACCACCATACCAAGATGCTGTCGACTCTACCGCTCTGCCGTCGCTGTCTCCGACACCTTTATTAGGAAAATGGCAAATTTCTTTATTAATGCAAAGGTGACTTGGTTTATCGTTACTGTGACAAACGAAAACACTTTATTTGATGAATCCTTAAGGAAAATTTTAATTAATATCAATCAGGAGAAAAGTTATTGCAAAAATATATGTTGATCCCTAGACACTTTTGATGTGTGTATACATATATGTCGGAGATCGTCGATATAATTTTAATAGAAGTTGCTGATTTGATTTACGTAGTAGAGGGGCGAACGCTTGTGACGTTATTTTGTGATGACGTCACATGGACAGAGTCGCTTTGGAAAGTGGGGTTCGTCGAACGGGGACTTTGCATCGAGACGCGGACCAAGGCACATCTCCGAACCGAAACTGTCGGTTTGCCTATTCAAATTGTTATTATGAAGATTGGAGGGTATATCTACACGTCGTGCTTTAATTCAAAACTCACCTGCGAAATGGAACCTGTACCACCACACCAAGATGCTGTCGACCCTACCGCTCTGCCGTCGCTGTCTCCGACATCAGAAGTTGGATAAAGAACTACACTGCTCACAATCTCGTTATAAATCAAGGAACAGAATAACGTGAGGCTGGAAGTGAACGTGAAGTTACGAGGTGCGCTCAATTGCTGGCGCAGAGATCGCTCCGCGTGATAGTGCGCTGCAGGAGTGCGCTGCAGGAGTCCGCTGCAGGCGTGCACGTGCGCTTGGACGCGGCGCTGTCGCGACAGTGCTAGCTGATGCTTGGCGCGCGACAGTGCTGGCTGTCGCTTGGCGCGTGACAGTGCTGGCTGTTGCTTGGCGCGCGACAGTGCTGGCTGTTGCTTGGCGCGCGGCAGTGCTGGCTGTTGCTTGGCGCGCGGCAGTGCTGGCTATTGCTTGGCGCGCGACAGTGCTGGCTGATGCAAGTGCGCTCACGGAACATGCGACGTGCGCTTGCGGAACATGCGAGGTGCGCTTGCGGAACATGCAAAGTGCGCTTGCGTAGCGCGCTTCTAGCTGCTTGGTGAATGTGAATCGCATCAATGGCGTGTGGCGCTGCTAGAGCTGCGTGCGGCGCAGCCGGAGCTGCGTGCGCTTTACGAGATGCCCAAGGTTTCAAGATCTGAGCCTCTACTCTGCAGCCGATGAGAAGATTTCAGGACAGCATCTACTCTGCAGGCCATGAGAAGGTTTCAAAATACCCAAAACGTTTGTGGTAACGTAATGGGGTTTTATGAGAGCTCCGAGATGTCTGGTGTGCAACGGTTGACAACTGCCAAGTGGCAGGTGTTTGTGGGAAGTTGCCATAATCCGGTGAGTCGTACTATTTTTATTTTTATTCCGTGGCCGAATGTTCTCTTGTCAAGCTATCTGTAATTTCATTGGTATACGTACACACGCGATAGTACGTATACAGGGTATGGGTAGTACCAGCGTTGTGTACTGAACCATTTCTTTGAGACATGATAGTAAAAGTTATTTTTGCAAATTTTATATCTTGTACTACCCGATTATTGTTTGTAATAATGGGCTGAGAAATTTTAAATTCGGGTTTTAAAATTATGATGTCCAAAATCAAAAACAAAATTGTTTAATTCAAATTAACCATCCGTTGGTGCTTTGGAATAGTTAATGTCGGTCAGTCCAAGAAAAGTGAAGCTAAATTGCATGTTCCAAAGCGTAGAGATCTCTATGGAGAAGAACTTGCAAGAAACTCCATGGTCTGGTTTGTCTTTGATTATTTCAAAACTAAAGTTAACTGTGGCCTATAGTTACGAGCTCACTTGAGCTTATGATAGTATGTGTGGCTAGACTATTAAATCTTCTCAAGAGAACAAGCGGTAACGAACATAGAAATGAGTGCTATTTACGAAAAATCTAAATTTGATAGAAGTGTGCTAAAGTAATGAAATTTAATAATGGTGAGTTGTTTGATGGCGATAATGGCGATCGTTACCTATTGAAATCGTTGATTGGAAACAGAACTTATAAGTACCCCACGATCGCATAAGTACGAAAGATTTTTCCAAGTAATGTCTGCTGAGTTAGATTTTCATAATGTAGAAGATGGCGAGGAGGGTGCCTCCGCCAGCAAATAGAACAAGTATCATGGCTGTGTGGTCGCGCTGCACGCACTAGTCTGTAATCGTAACTGCAGCCCAGTGAGGGGTTGTTCAGAGCGCGATGGGCAGCTAGTGGTGTGGCGGGGACACTAGTAGGTATGGTCGCACTGCATGCACTAGTCTGTAGTCGTAACTGCAACTCAGTGAGGAGTTGTTCAGGGGGCGATGGGCAGCTAGTGATGTGGCGGGGACTCTGGCAGATATGGTCGCACTGCATGCACTAGTCTGTAGTCGTAACTGCAACTCAGTGAGGAGTTGTTCAGGGGGCGATGGGCAGCTAGTGATGTGGCGGGGACCTGGGTCTCAGAGGAGACTATTAGTTGTACGGTCATGTGTTGACCTGGGAGTCGTGTACTCTAGAGTTGGTCGTATCACAAGAGGTGATGACGATATGGGCGTCAACTATGAGTTGTCACTAGCTACTGTGGTAGCGAACCATGATGTGTTTTCTTTTTGATGATTATGATATTGATTTGATAGTTATGAGGCTTGGAGGAACCTTTTGTGTTTTCTTTTTGAAATTTGATAATTATGAGGCTTGAAGGAAGCTTTTGTGTTTAAGTTGTTAAAATAATTAAGTTTGGTTTTCTAATAGTCAATGTAACTAAACGTGACGTGTGACGGTCAGGTTGGCCGAGCTCTCAAAAATGCTTCAAAGTCGGTTTTCTGTGTTTTGTTTTAAATTTGTTATAGACATGCACGAGGATGTGCAACGGGAAAAATCGAAGTTTGACCGGAATCGGCGGTTTGCCTGGTGAGCCGGATCCCGAATTCCGGGGCTGAGGGAGCTTCGGATGCGACTTGGATTGGCTCTGGGATGATGATGATGATGATGATGCACGAGGACGTGCAAATCGTCAGGCTGGCCGTGTCGGAGATCGTCGATATCATTTTAATAGAATTTGCTGATTTGATTTACGTAGTAGAGGGGCGAACGCTTGTGACGTTATTTTGTGATGACGTCACATGGACAGAGTCGCTTTGGAAAGTGGGGTTCGTCGAACGGGGACTTTGCATCGAGACGCGGACCAAGGCACATCTCCGAACCGAAACTGTCGGTTTGCCTATTCAAATTGTTATTATGAAGATTGGAGGGTATATCTACACGTCGTGCTTTAATTCAAAACTCACCTGCGAAATGAAACCTGTACCACCACACCAAGATGCTGTCGACCCTACCGCTCTGCCGTCGCTGTCTCCGACATATACATATATACATTTATACAGTATGTTAAGAAAACCCTGTCCGACCCATAAGGATAATAAAGGTTAAATAGTCACGTGACCAAATAAAATTTGAAATTTTGCATAATCATCATAATAACAATACTAATGAATTTTGAAATAATCTTTTTTTCCCGCGAATTTGCTGTAACTTCACCAAAATTCGTCAAATTTAAAAAAAGTGTAAACACCAAGGTTCTTTAGTGGCGTCAGTGTGTCTAGCCGCCGACGGCGGCAAAGGAATAATTACAGCTGTACTATTTTTTGAGTAATAATGTTTTGTTTTTATCGCTATTAATCGAAACTTGTACCTGGTCGAATGATATGTTGTAAAAGCATAGATTACCTAATGGTAAAAGTACTTTTTTTGATTATCGATTAATTACTAATAACAATATTGTAACACCAAGTACCCATTAGTAAATAGGAACTAGAAAGGTCTTATGAAATACGATTTTAGGAAAATATTATAAACAATGTAAAGCATTTAAGTTCACCTGATTTAAGTTATGTGAAAGTTCTAAAATCTAAAGAATGCCATGCGATGTTGAATCAATGCGTGAGATTGCAATACTAAATCGATACCAAAAATCGTTATGAGTAAATCCATCAATATTTTGAATACTTTCACACCTCTAGTCAAAGGGTACCGCCGTGCAGCTAGAGTACCTATTTTTATGAAATAAAAATCATTTTTATTTTAAATTTATTAGTTTCGCGTAGACATTGCGTCCGTGTAGACGTATCGTTTATTGTGTGATCATATCGTTTTCTAACGTAATGTAACATGCTGATGGAAGGTAGTAACTGCAATTAGCTGTGTTGTGTTGTGATCAGGTGTTGGACGATTCGGATGTGACTACTTATTGGTCAATGTGGTTCCAGCATGACGGTGCCCCACCATATTTTTGCCGACCTGTACGTGAGTACCTCCACTATCAGTTCGGCGAGCAGTGGATTGGTAGGGGTGGATTAACTTTGTGAAACACCGTGCTAATCTCGTGCGACGGTGCCAGGCTTGTATCTTTCTTAGTGAACGAAATATGGAACAACATCTCCGCCACAGCCATTGTGCTCATCGAATGAAATGATACATTCGGAGGGTCAGACGACCTTCCTACTTAAAAAAAGTTCTTTTCACGAGCTGCCTAAGTAGGTATCATTGTTTCTTTCGAGAGTTGATAAACGTGGTTAAACTACCAATACCTACATGCATGAGGTCAACTGAGGTCATGACCTGTGCCTGTGTTGCCATAAAATTACCTATTTATTTTATTTAAGTTATTTATTTTTAAGGGGGTATTTTTTTTTTAGTTTAGCCAGGTTATGTATGCATTAGTAGAATCAGCTAACGATACCTAACAATACCTTCACGGGTCGGACAGGGTTTTCTTTACATACTATTTATCTATACTAATATATAAAGCTGAGCAGTTTGTTTATTTGTTTGAACGCGCTAATCTTAGGAACTACTGGCCCGATTCGAGAAATTCTTTTTGGGTTAGATAGGCCATTAATCCAGGACGGCTTTAATATAACATCACGCTGCGACCGACCAATAGGATCGAAGCATAACTAAACCACGCGAATGAAGTCGCTGGCAGCCGCTAGTGGTGTATATACAATTTTATTATACATAATAAAAAATATTCTATTCTATTTTATTATTTTCGATGTTGAAATTAAGGACAATATGAAAAGTGCGTAATTAGAACCTGATCTGCTGCCAAGCAGATAACATTGAGTCTTTTCTTCTGCACTACCATTTCAATAGACTTGATTCCTTTTGCCCTCAACTGTCAGTCGACCATCTCTTGGCCGATTACAAAAGCGTGCTTTTGTCGAACGCCATCAGATGGTCGATTGGTTCCGCCGTATGCGTCAGACAGAAACAATCATTAAAACCTATATTTATCCTGCTCAAATTTGCACAACATGCGGCTAATACAACAAGTACGATAGACGGACTCCAACCATTTTCAATACAAATACTAAGAGATTTGTGGATACTCTTATCTTTAACACTCAGGAGAAATTGCTGGCCTTAGCTGGAATCCACGGAGACAAAACACAATTCCAGAGAGACAAAATTATACAACACGATACCAGTGATGAAGACAAGATGAGGTCTTCACCCTTGCCAGTGCGCTCGTGCAACCGTGATAAAACTTAGTGTCTAATAGTGTACGTGTACCTAAATAAGTAACGATTGTCATCGAATAGAATCGCGTAACGTGCGACGAAACGTGTATCTGAGCAGAGTTCGTTACATGAGTCGGACCGTTTGATTGGGGACTCAAATTATGATTTAAATACAGAACAAGCTACAATAACTGATCGTGCGGGTAGATCTCAACATTTTTATATTCCGAACTTGTTCCTACCTTACGTAATATTGATGATTGGTGTGTGAAGATCGGTCGCGCTAAAATTTTAAACAAAGTGATTATGAATGCTTGTCGCGTACCTAATTGCTTGAAAGGTAACGCGCGATCGTGGTTAAGCCATGATGAATGGGTAACGAATGACCTATAAATTTAAGTCATTGTACCCGCAAAAGATTAACTATGCTCAAAAGCTTCATGGGATCATAAACACTACGCCAGATAATTTTCTATCTTACGCGAAGTATGCGTGTCATGCAGTACTTGAATTACATACGGTAAAAGAGCTAACTGAAGAGCTACAGTTTCAAATTGTAGTGCACGGTACCGGGGAAGTGCGGATGCGCGCGGCAGCCACCAGTTTCGTTTCGGGTCACTTATATTGGACCTACCCGAAAATTTGGTGAAAATCATGGTTTGGATAAATTTGCCTCACCTAGTGGTAGCGCTGAGAGACATCGTTTCCGTGGTTCTACTGTAACGGTAAGCAGGTGTTCCGTTGCAGCCGTATGAGACATTGTACGGATGGGTGCCCCGGAAAGCGAGGTGATTTTAATAATTTGCAGTGCCCTGAGTTGATAAATAATAAACACTAGTCAGGCATGAGAGAATGGGCTCAACGACGAGTGACGAGCTGTAGTTTGACGACTAAAATTTTCCCGCTTGCAAAATTTCGTTAACCCCCGGTTCATAAAACTTATCCAAAACACTAAAAATGTCAGAATGAAGAATCAATGAATGAAGTCAGGCCTAGTAGCAAGTCAATTGTTTAGAGTGAGTAATGTTTGCGCTATAGTCGCACGCGGTGTTTTGGCAATTATGCCGTACATTTTGTCTATTAGGAGAGTTCATACATGTTCCGAGAGATTTCCAGGGGTAGGGAGAGGGGGTACCCCCTGGGTACGCCCATGACCATACCTGTAGTCCCAAAGGCTTAGGCAGTATCTAATAGTACCACCCACATTACGCCAGTTATGTTTTGAAGTACCATGTAATAGTTTACGACCTTACTGCATCAATAGAATGGATAGAATACTTAGTTTAAAATATCTTATTGTTATTTGCATGGTTAAAAAAATACCTAACATAAGTATGACTGCTGGATTGCTTGCTGTGTCAGGCCATTGCTTTACCTACAGACATTTTGACTAATAAAACAGCAGACAAATTGGTATTTAAGTAAATGTTATTTACTAATGTGAATCCTCATAAAGCCATGCAACATGATTTTGTTTGTCATAAAGGCATGCCACTACAGCATTGTATTGGCTTATATAACAATCAATTATATTCTTCATAGAAACATAAGGTGTTATCGTCAATTTAATGCGAACCCGGTGGTTTCACTAGATCACCCACGGGCCACGGCGCCGTCGCTGACAGTAGAGGGGTTAAAGA
Source organism: Sesamia inferens (assembly GCA_037179545.1). Lineage (NCBI taxonomy): Eukaryota > Metazoa > Arthropoda > Insecta > Lepidoptera > Noctuidae > Sesamia > Sesamia inferens. The sequence goes on from CM073931.1 coordinate 33,759,502, forward strand.
TCATGTGTGGTGGTGTGGGTGAGATGTGGGACATTGTGGGATGGGTTGTACCTGGGAGCGCGCGAGCGGGCTAGAGGCGGCGGGCAGGCGCGGCGAAGTCTGCGCCGCAGCGGACGCGCCTCGCGCCGGGGACCGCTTGCGCCGATGCTTCTCCACCACCACCTACCCGACGATGGATTATTCCACTTTTTTTAAAAAGTTTATAAAATAATGCTTGTCAGCAATCACACCTGATGGTAAGCAGTGATGCCATCGTTGATGGCAAAGCACGCTAGTTTGCTAAGGGCCTATACACACAAAGTGCTGCTAAGTGCCACCTGGCCACTTTGGATTCAGTGGAGAGGCGTGCGAAGAGGATGATTGGTGACCCTGGTTTTAACTCGAGACGGTCTCCAAAGCCTAGAGCACAGGCGTAGAGTAGCCAGCCTTTCGGTGTTCTATAAGATGTATTTTGGGGAGTGTGCGAGGGAATTGCATGATTTAATTCCCCATCTCCATTCCGCCATCGGACAACCCGTCGTACAGCGAGTTTCCACCCTTACGTTGTTAACACCTCTACGATCCGGACGAAGCGTTTCGCCTCCTCCTTTATGCCGCGTACATCGAGGGACCGGAACAATTTGCCAGTGGCGGTGTTTCCGTCGGACTACAATTTGAGTGTCTTCAAGTCTAGAGTGAATAGGCTCTTAATAAACTAGTGCGCTTTACCATCAACCATTGCGTCACTGCTTACCATCAGGCGGGATTGCGGTCAAGCGCTAGTCTAAAAATCAAAATCAAAACATTTATTTCAAATAAACCAGTTATAGGCACTTTTGAATTCTCAGAAGGTCGGTCAGTCAGTAAGGTGAAGCTAGTCGCCCATTCCAAAGAGTAGGTACCTATGGAGAAGAACGGACAAGAAACTCCATGGACACTCTTTTAAATTATCAAGCTATTCATACAAATATTTGATTACATCATTCATTTTGAAATCAATCGTGTGAGAACGATGCAGAAATATATTGTACGCTAAGAGCCATTATGGAAAACACACAAAAAGAAACACAACAACAAAAAAGACTAACCCAACAAATAGATGCCTTACAGCAAGTACATTGTGCTCACACGTGTGCCATGCAATTATACAATACTAAAAAATTGAATCTCCACAATGCAAAGATAGTTATGTCCAAAGTTCAGCAGCTCCAACAGTGTTCCCGAATGCTAAGTTTAACTCCTGTGTAGCTGCACCAGTGCCGAATGCCCCTGTCAGCGATGCAATTCCGTAAGGTACAATATGCTTGGCTACATAGTGTGTACTGGCTTTGAGTGAAAAAAATAAAAAAATAATAAACAATTACAAATTAAAACTACAAGAGGAAAATCAAAGAACAATCAGTGTAAGTATAGAAATCGAACGCAGCTACACTATAAAATGCTTTCTGACACAACTTACGTTTAACGAAGGATTTGAATTTATTCAGGCTCAGATCTTGAACCACCTCTGAAAGTCTATTGTAAAATGTATACATTGGCATCTAAAAGAACCACCTATTTTCTTGAGCCTTGTTGTAGGGACAATAAATTTGTGCCTATTCCTAGTATTTATATTATGGACATCACTGTATTTTTTAAACAATTTTATATTTTTATGAGCATACAAGTACAAAAGATTTTCATAAATATATTGAGACGGCACGGTCAGTACATTAATCTCTTTAAATTTTTCTCTGAGAGAGTGTCTCGGACCTAATTTATAAATTGCACGAACAGCTCGTTTCTGTAAAACAAATATTGTTTGAATATCAGTGGCATTTCCCCACAACAGAATGCCGTACGACATTACGCTATGGAAATAGCCAAAGTACACTCCGTTTAGTGGACTTTGGCTGTCTCAATATCGGTCAAATTACGAATTGTTCTAACTGCGTATGCAGCAGAACTTAGTTTTTTTGACAATTTTTCTATATGTGAACCCCATTGAAGCTTAGCATCCAGAGTTATACCCAAGAACACTGTGCTGTCTTCAGATTCCAATTCTTCGCCCTTTATCAACACTTTAGTTTTCACCTGCCTAACGTGAGATAGAGTAAGCTTAATGCATTTGGTTTTTTTTCCTTTAAAAGTAAATTATTAACATTAAACCAGTGGACTACTTTGGAGATCGCGCTATTTACATCATCAGTGACCTGCTGCTGACGTTTAAGTTTAAATAAAAGTGAAGTGTCATCTACAAACAACACTATGTCGTGATTATCCTTTAGGAGTCTGTAATTTATAAAAAAAAAATCTGTGTTAGATAAAACAAGTGCGTGTCGGACTCACGCACAAAGGGTTCCGTACCATTGATTTATGAAATTAAAGGAATTAAGTAATTTGTATGAAAAAATTAAGCTAATAAGCGGTTTACGATTTACGAGATATTAAAAAAAAACTACTTACTTGATCTCGTTCAAAACAATTTTCGTTGGTAGTTTTTATAGTAGTGTACATCATATGTTTTTTTTAGATTTTTCATTTTCTTATTTTAGAAGTTAGAGGGGAGGGACTAACTTTTTTCCACTTTGGAAGCGTCTGTCACGCAAACTATTCGATTTAGAAAAAAAATATTTTAGAAACCTCGATATCATTTTTGAAGATACTATCCATATGTACTCGTAGATATCGCAAACCGGTATGTGTTTGATGAATAATAATATTGTGTTTCAGTTCTAAGTATGTGGAGCCCCCAATATTTGTTATTAATCTTTTATTTTTACAAGAAAATCGAATCAAAGGCTTTTTCGTTGTCCACAAACGCCAAGCAAAGGGGTAGGTTATACTCCTCGGCCTTCTGTATAACCTGTCGCAGCATATGTATGTGGTCTACTGTGCTGAAGCCCTTTCGGAAACCGGCTTGTTCGGGCGGCTGGAAGTCGTCAAACCTGCAGGCGAGACGATTCGTGAGGACTCTTGAAAACAACTTATAGATATGACTCAGAAGTTAGATGGGTCTGTAGTTTTTCAAAAGGGTGTTGTCACCCTTTTTGAAAAAGTGTACCACCACTCTTCTGTGCCATGCCTGTGGCGTTTTTCCCTTAACTATGACGGACGTACGGAGGACGGGTCTGAGCAGTTGTGTTGCGATGTGTACCGGGTACGATGCGCCTAATGTTGTTGTGTTGGGAGTTTGGTCGTGGAGGGTCTTCAGATCAATCTCCCTTTGGCGCAGCATCGTTGGTCGTGTTGTTGGGTTTAACATTGCATCACCTTGCTCAACTGCCGTCTTCCTTCCTATTCGCTCAGTTTTTAGTGAATAGGCTCTTAATAAACTAGCGCGCTTTACCATCAACGATCGCATCACTGCTTACCATCAGGCGGGATTGCGGTCAAGAGCTAGTTTATATATATTAAAAAAAAAGAAAAAGAATTAAATAACTTCTGAAGGGCCCTAAGGATCGGTTCACCACCCGCCTTCAGTAGCTCTGCCGTTATTCCATCATCGCCCGGTGCCTTGTTGTTTTTAAGCTGTTTCAGAGCCAATCGAATCTCCTGCAGGCTGACGTCCGGGATATCTTCAGTGTAGTGTCGGGTTAATCTTGCTCTAGGGTCTTCAGCAAGATTTAATGCGGGTCTTGTCGTTGAAGTGTAGAGCTGTCCATAGAAATTCTCGACTTCCCTCAAAAGCTCGGGCCCGGACGTTATGATCTTGCCGTCGTCAGTCTTCGGCTTGCTTAGCCGGCTATGTCAGATCCCTAGCGAAAACTTTAGAGCTGTTTAGCTTTAGAACTGTTTCGCTCTATAGCCTCCGTTATACGCTCGGTATTATACCGACGTAGGTCGCGCTTCAGAGACTTTGAGATCTGCTTATTGAGCTGCCGGTATCTGCAAGCATCACTCGACGAACACAAAATCATCTCACGTCTGTCCTCCATGAGCTCGAGAGTGTAGTCCGAGAGCTTTTTAGTTCTATTTGTACAGCGGGTCTTAAAATACTTAGTCCCGACCGTACGGACAGCTTCTACAAACCCGTCATTGTATTCGTCCACGTCGACACTTAGGCATTCGAAGCGATTTTGGAGCTCGAGCTGGAAACCTTCGGAGTTGTGGATCTGGATGGGTGCTGGCCGGAGCGTGGACTTCATCAGGCGAGATCTTTCGGACACTATGTTCAGATTCAATGTGCCTCTGACCATACGGTGATCGCTGCCTTTTTGTCGTCAAAATGAAGTCTATCTCATTCTTAGTGACCCCGTCGGGACTGATCCAAGTCCACTTTCGCTGTCCACGCTTTTTGAAGAAGGAGTTCATCATAAAGAGTCCCTCCTTCTCCATGAAGCCAGCTAACATATGGCCTCGGTGGTTCCGACGCCCAAATCCAAAATTTCCCAGTCCGAGCTCTTCACCGCTCCGTTTTCCAAGTTTAGCGTTGAAGTCCCCCATGATAATGCTGTAGTGAGTTTTAGAGCTATGTATGGCTTTAGAGATGTCCTCATACATAGTCTCTACTTCATCGTCGGAGTGTGGTATACCTGAATGACCTTCAGCGAATACCGTTTGGTTATTCTGAGTACCAGGAACGCCACCCTGTTCGACACACTCTCGATCTTCACTACATTGTCCACAAGGGACCTGTGGACGAGGAACCCGACACCACCTTGGGACTGATGGTCGCCCTCCCGGAAATAGAGCAAGTTACCGGATTTAAGGATTATAGAGTCCTCACCCTCTCTTCGGACTTCAGATAATCCCAGGACACTCCATTGCATCTTGCTCAATTCTTCCTCCAGTTCAATAACCCTCTCGTCGGTCCGCAGTGTGCGCATGTTTAGTGTTGCCAGGTCGATCCGTCGTTGTTTGTGGTAGCCGGATCTCTTCCGGAGATTCTTCGCACCCCTTGCCCCGCCGTTACCTTGGCCGCTACCACAATGACCAGGAATAGCGGAGCTGCCGGGGACTAGGGGCCTTGGCTTAGTCGTGTGCATCATTTGGGGGGTTTGCCATAATCCCCACGCTTGGGGGTTGGGGATCGCAGGATTTGATATTCCACAGAAGAAGCGCTTCTGCCCGCTTCCCTGATGCGAGTTCCCTTAGTCGCCTCTTACGACACCCACGGGAGGATATGGGTTGGTACTATTCTAAGCCCGGCACCACACGGGGCCTAAATGATACCTGCCATAATTAAATAATTCCGCACAATGCAACATTGTCGCACAATATTGCCGCAAGCGCCGTCTAAATAACACCTTTTGTGATTATTACTCTAATCGGTGGTGGCAAGTTATTCCATACTTTGGATGCCTCATAGCGAAAGCTAACTAAAAAGCAGCCGTACCCTGAGACTGAGTCGAGAGTTGTGAGCATTGCCTTCTCCCGCATTCCCGTCTACTCGCAACCCAGCTAAAGGTCATATCACACTTAAACGACCCTGCTTCAACACCGCTCCCACCCAATACCTGCTCAATTAAGACGACTGCTCGCAATCCGCGCGGTGAGCTAGCAGGCACCCAGCAGTCCACGCGGCGAAAGCCAGTAGACGGCCAGCTTTCCACCCGCCCACCGCTCTCACTTTTCGCGATAAACACAGTTTTCGACTCACAACGTGCGTACTAGCAATTATTGCTATTGCACTTGAATACGAGAGAAACGCAAGAAATAACAAACGAAGATTTTGACCGTTCAGTCGGCTGCCTTCATCAACCAACGGCGCTGACAGCGAGTTAATTTATTGTGATATAGTATGTAAGTACCTACCTATTATTCTATGTGTGTTACCAATATATAGGGGAAAGCAGGTAGGATTCGTACACTTTTTATTCTAAGCCTTGCAAAAGAAAAACGAATAGCAGTTGCAAAACTATTTTAATTCCTTTGTATAGCTACATTATCAGGCTTCATATGCAGTGTTGTTAAATTTTCTTAGAAGTAATTACCGCCGAGATATAACGACTTTATCAAAAAATGGAATTCGTACGAAAGCTCCCCATACGCGGGGTAGCTTCGTACACAGCATGGGGACGATTCGTAGGTAGCGAGGAGCCTTCGTACACAGTAATAAAAACTAGACTTTACTGAAAATTAAACATTTATTGAGATCCTGAAAGAAACAAAACATCTCTCAATCTAGATTTCTAATATTTACGTTAACAAGTTTTAATTATAATCAATAGGTAAGTCTTTTATTGCGATTATACTCAAGGAGATCACTTTCGAATTTAAAGATGCTGGATGTTCTTGTTGTAGAAGCACATTTAGATTCCGACAGCACCTATAGAAATCACGTTCGATATATATAAACTGTCCCTTCATCTTTAATATCGGGAAAAATAAATTTCTATGTCCCTGGTTTCTTTCTCATAAAAGAAATTTTGCATTCTGTGGGACTGTATTTGATTTTTACCTGTCCAGCATAATGTTTAACAGATTTTTTTCTCTCAAACTTTACCAACACGAAGCTTTTTTATGTTTTCTGCCATAACCGGTTCTTTCTTTTCAGCATCAGATCTATCAGACAAGTCGTCGACAGGAGAACAAGAACTTTCTCTTTAATATATTAAATCATCTTCATCTTCACTATCAGTCTCAATTGATTCCCCATTCTTCAGCTTCGCAAGTAGGTTCTGTCCAACAGACGAATCTCTTGCGAACACTTTGGAACCTTTGTTCCGCTCGATAGCCTCTTTAATACAATTTGTATTAAATTGGCGTATATCGCGAGTCAGAGACTTTGAGATTTGTCTGTTAAGGCATCTGATACGCGAAGCGTCATCAGGGGATTTTAAGACCACTTCCCGTCTTTCTTCCATTAGCTGACGGGTGGGACCGAAGATCTACTTCTGTCCTTATGAAGGGAGGGTTTTGAAGAACTATGACCCAACCGTTTGCAAAGTGTCCACAAACCTGTTGTTATAGTGGTCCACATCTACGCATTCACCGAGGTATTCAAAGCGATTTTGCATTTCGATGTGAAAGCTTTCGGGGTTTTGGAGCCGGGTTGATACTGGACTTTTGGCTTCATAAGTCAAGAACGTTCGAGCCTAATGTTGAGGTTCAAGATGCCTCTAACAATGCGGTGATCACTCCCTGTTTTAAACGCATAGATCACGGAGACATCGTTGAACATTTGCCTTCTCATTGACATTATGACGTCTGTCTCGTTTTTGGTCTGACCATCGGGGCTAATTCAGATCCACATGAGGTATAATGGTTTCTTGAAAAAAGAATTCATCACAAAGAGTACTTCCTTTTCCATGAAGTCCATTAGCATCTGACCTCGGGGATTCCGATTTCCAACTCCAAATTGCCCCATTTTCGTCTCGTCCGCCTCTTGCATGCCCAGTTTTGCGTTAAAGTCCTTCATGACAACAGTGTAGTGGGTTTTAGAGGTAGATATGTCTCTACTGAAGACTTCATGCATAACCTCACTAAACAGTACGCGGTACAGTACAGCTGATTTTCGGGTCTCAAATCGAAATGTGATGCGAGAGTATGGTGCGGAGGACTGCGTGTAACCACACAACATCGAGTAACATTATACATTTCCGAAACTGCAATGGTTAATGAGAAAAAACGGAGTGTAAGAACTTAAACGGCCGCCATTTTGGTTCAAGTTATATTCCGAGTACTGTATATTCCTTTGGATACCCTTGAAAGATGTAGTGAAGAATGTTAATTCCGCTTCATAGGATGGACTCTTAAATCGGCAGTAGACTGTAGTCTTAAACTACTGTAACTATTATTTTAAAATATGCTTGATCATACAATGAACTGTGAAATACTTGTATAAATAATACAGTTGTAATATCACGTTCGAAGAGTAAGCGGTCAAACTTGCTGTGATACTAAATGCACCACTATCAGTGATATTTATACTCCAAAAAACACTAGAAGTAGTTAGGTCCACGATCGAAGATATTAGTGATAGTAATAAATAAAGACCCGCTTCTTGAGTTTTTATTCGGGTTTGAACCCGTTTAAACCCAAAAAACCGGGTTTTAACCTGTTTCCACCCATTGGGTTTAAACCCTCTGCCCATCTCTAGTTTTAAGGTTCTTGGCACAAGATAAAAGGGACTTTTTGATTTGGAGCAAGATTAGACTGTGCAGTTTGCTCTTAAGAGGACTTTGCTCCAAAGCTTGCAGGCAACTAAGGGAGTCCGTGAAGATGACACCAAAGTGTATACTATGGGCTTCTATAAATAAACAAGCTTCCAGTATGGCTACGCACTAACCCATAAACACTGATGACTGTTTAGGGCATCTAAATTTGTTCTAATCTAAGCTAAAACTGTTCCGGAATGTGGTAACCTGCAAGTAGGAGCCGGTGTCATCGTGAGGACCGGCGTCTGGCGCGCGCACGCCCGAGCCCGCGCTGCTCTCGGCCGGGCAGTGCGTCGATACAGACATATCCAGCTCTGTTAACCGACATACAAATGTAATCCATATATTGCATTGATACTTCTACGTGTAATAAATAAATACGTAACGAAAGAGCAAGTAATGAGCTCAGTTGGCCTTACCTAAATTCGTGTTTACCAATTCGATTTCTTTAGCTTCTACGCCTCTCTGTGCTGTGCTAGTTGTGTAATTGGACACGTATTTTTTAGACGACAGGGTCATTATACTATTTTATTGATTCGATATAATATCACATAGCTTCACACCGCTTCTTTAAACAAACATCATATCACCAGTTAAAGTATAATTGAATTATGTTATGACAAGTTCTGAATTGTCAAGTTCAACGATTGTCATAAATGTCAACATGAAAAAAGAGGTCCTAGCAGTTACTGTATGCTAATGGATTGAAGATTACATTTATCTTCAATCCATTCGCAGACAGCAGAGCCTCTATCGCATCGGTGAAGACCTGCACGGCAAAATATCTGTGATTGTGTTATTGTTCCTTGTCTTGCACCGCGGCGTATAAGGCCTCTATCGCGGGAAGAATGACCCTGTCGATAGAGGCCACAGACTTGGCTTGGATCTTAGTTTTCCTAGCTTCCCAATCCTCGACGCTTCGCCTCACACTGAGAAACGAGGGTCCCGTCTTCTCGTTTCAATAAAACTGCAACTTGGACAGATCCATATAATAATTTTATTCTTCACAACAGGTAACAGCCAATATATTATACTTAAATCGAATACATAACGGACGGACTCCAATATTTCTTAACTATTCCGAGTGATTCGGATGACAACCAAGAACTGAGCGTACTGGCTCTAAAAATGCTTATTTCTAATTTCAATCCCGCCACCACTTTGACGAATTAAATGAGGGTACTAGAGAGTTGGCGTAATTTCCGGTTTCGCTCTTTCTAGATAACTATATGAAATTTAAACAAAAACTGATCATTAAAATACTAATAAATGTTCTTAATATTTTAGAAAGAATCATTACATTACATTCGGGCATCCTACTTAGTGCAGCCTCCTGGCGCACTACAGCTAATATCAAGAATTCATAAATAACATAATATAGAAGTACACAACTTAGATTCTATCGGACTTTCTACTTCAATAATATACAACAATAACAAATACTATTCAATAATATATTACTTAAAATCTCAGTTGATTATCAAATCAAGAAAAAGAATCATTACATTAAATTACCTTATTTAATTAATCATAATTTAGAACATCTACTTCAGAATCGCACAGTTCATTTCTTGTAATCTGGGTTAATAATCAGAATTCAATGAATAGTGCACACTTTGTTTTTAAATATGCCAATATTATGTATATGAATGTCAAATGATGGTGCATTTGAATGTCAAAATAATTAATATAAGAGAATTTGGTTAACAGAAAGGAGATTGTTTGTTCTGATGCCATAAACACATATGACAATTAATAAATTAAATGACAAAATGAAAGTGGCTGGGCTATTTATCGACCTCAGCTCAGCTTTTGATACTATTGACTATGAATTATTACTGACTGACTTAGAACATTACAGTATCGAGAGGCAAATCCTTAATTCTCATAAGATCCTACTTACATAATAGAAGAATGTCTGTGTAGGCGCCCCAGTAAAGCACGTACATCTACCGCGCATTTGTCACGGCTTATTCAACAAACAAGGTCGGCATACACCACAAGTAAAATTAATCTCCGACTAGTGTATGACTAGGAAATCTACGGGACTTACCTGGGACTCAGTGTGCTTCGTCGCGAAGTGAAGTCAGGCGAGGTCGACGCGCGCGCCGACTTTACAATGACGTCCGAAGTCTTCAGTTCACTGACCGTCCCATACCAGTCTGCACACCAAGTTCCCTTAACAGGCACCAAAGCTCACCAACGTAAGAAGTTATTTAACAGTGTCAAACACGCCCGACAAAGATCGCAAATGAAACCACGTTTCCGATTCAAATTCAACTCAATTTACAGACGCACTGTTACGTTTTATAGTTCAAATAAACACTTCAAAACCCGGGCAACAATCGCGACAAACTATACAAGACGCGCCGGTGGTATATCTAATTTCCCGAAAATCATTCGACCGAACATGCGACGCACGCGAAGATTATTCGTCAAGAGGTTCAAGCAACGGCCCCGTACGCGGCGGGGTCTAATCAAGTTGTTATTTTCAAGCAACGACCGCTACCGGCGCGGTTCCAAAAACGTTGTTATATTTCAAGTTCAAGCAACGGACCTTCTTCCGGCGAGGTCGCAAGACGTTGTGCTCAATAGTGCGGCACCGTTCACCACAGACAATACTAATCGCGCTGGCCCGCCGATCGGGCATCTATCGACTCGACTAACTAGCAATCGGACCCGATCGATAAAACTAGCGCGAACAATGTCTGTAGAAATTAAAAGCATCGATAGCTATTTAGAATTAAGAAAAACATTATACAAATTATGTACAAAGTTGAGAAATAAACAATTTATTTATTTATTTTATTTATTTATAGAAACAATCATGGAAGTTGTATACACGTCTAAAATCACAAAGATACAACGTGGTGTACCTCAAAACTCAATTTTGGGGCCTATTCTATTTATCATATTTATAAATGACTTGCTGAACTTTATGCATCACACTAAACTTAATGTAAAACTTGTCTTTGCGGATGACACTAACATAATAGGGGCCAATGACTTAAAAGAATTGACCCAAGCTGTAAACGAACCACTTAAAAATCTTTACGATTGGTTTACAGTTACCTTTTGCTAAATACAAGTAAAACCAACATTACTTTATTCAAGACAACAACTCGTAACAACGACAATCTAGACGTACAAATTGATGGAGACAAGATTGACTTAGTAGACAAAGTCAAATTCTTAGGTATTAACATAGATGTGAACTTAAATTAAAAACATGAGCTAGCTGCTATTGACTCTTCTATTTCATCAGCATGCTATGCACTCAGGAGCCTTAGAGATATTTTACATTTAAAGCATCTAAAGGCTAATTATTATAGTGCTTAACGAAGCTAGATTGAGGTAACAGTTACAATTATACGTGTCAGAAAGCATTCATCTTACAGAAATGTGCTATAAGGACTTGAGTAAGGATCTCACAAACAGAATCTTGTAGAGAGCATTTTTTTAAAAGTTGAATGTTTTGACAGTACTAAGTTTATATATATTGGTTATTCTTTGTTACTTTGCCAAGTATATTCATCAGTATCAATCACAAGAGGAACGTAAGGTAAGAGAAAGCACATGAAGAAAGGAGTTTAAACACAAGTTGTCACCAAATTTTAACGTGGTCAGGCATTGCTCCAGCTACCAAGCAGTTGAATTGTTCAATAGGTTACTAACTGATTTGAAATTGTTAATATATAATAGTCATTTATTTAAAAATAAATTAAAAACCTTGTTGGAAAGATGTTTAGTTTATAATCAGTATCAGAATTCATGTCAAATGATACAAAATAAAGAAAGTACCAGTGAACACGCTTTAGACTCAATTCCTTAACTTTGACTGTAACAATGCATTTGACATTATTTTATATATTTTTTTTCTTGTAATCATATCTGACATTTGTTTATATATCTATTGACACACTTAAGAATAATTGATTGACTTGTTAAGTTTGTCTGTGATTATTTATTTTATTATTTATGTACACACAATAAAATATTCAAATCGACATTTTTAATTTTTTTTAGCCGCATGTGGTATTTCTATTTTAATTTTATATGCAATATTCAACACAATGTAAATTGTTATGAATGGGTTATTGACGAAAATGAAATAATAAAAATAATGAAATAATGACAACTAGTTTGCCTCTTCATTCTCGTTTTCCTAAGCCAGCTGTCAATGGTTTGAGCCCTACAGGCCGGGTCGAATTCGGGAACTACATTATTTTAAATTTTAAAAATTGAAATGAATTTCCACTTGGTTCTCCTTTGAAGTCGGGGAGCAGCTTCAACAAGTCTTTTGCGGCCAACATACTCGATGTCCTACGAGCCTTCCTTGTTGTGGCCTCTTCGCTAGAAGTAGAAGTCGTTCTCCTTTTATTCTTTGATTGCCTCCTAGGCGGAGTAGTTGGAGGTGCCCCTCCTTTTTATCATCCTCGCTTGGTACCATGGCTGAAAATAAATTGAACCGAGTAGAAATCCATACCCCGATTATCCAAATCAGTACAAAAATATTCATTGCTAATAGTTTCATAAGCTTTAAGCCATTAATTTTATCCAAGCAACTACTGAACATAATCCACTCAGTCCTCACAATAATCTAGTGGACAAACATAGTCCACTCAATCTTAATAATAATCCAGTGGACAAACATAGTCCACGCAATCTTGACATTAATCCCGTGGACAAACCTAATCCACGCAATCCTGACATTAATCCCGTGGACAAACCTAGTCCACGCAATCCTGACATTAATCCCGTGGACAAACCTAGTCCACGCAATCCTGACATTAATCCCGTGGACAAACCTAGTCCACGCAATCCTGACATTAATCCCGTGGACAAACCTAGTCCACGCAATCCTGACATTAATCCCGTGGACAAACGTAGTCCACGCAATCCTGACATTAATCCCGTGGACAAACCTAGTCCACGCAATCCTGGCATTAATCCCGTGGACAAACCTAGTCCACGCAATCCTGACAATCCCGTGGACAAACCTAGTCCACGCAATCCTGACATTAATCCCGTGGACAAACCTAGTCCACGCAATCCTGACAATCCCGTGGACAAACCTAGTCCACGCAATCCTGACATTAATCCCGTGGACAAACCTAGTCCACGCAATCTTAACAATAATCCAGTGAACATACATATTATAGTTACAGTATCTGATCTGTGTCTAAAAATATCTGTTCAAACCATACCCTCAATTATTATGTTCATAAAAATATTTATTCTAAACATCTAGGTACCCAAATTACATACAGTTTCCTGTAGTTATCACGAACAACAATATTAAGGAGTCGCCTTAACCAAATGTTCGCCGCGATAAACCACAAAATGTGAATAAATAGCATTGTCAAGGAGTTGCCCTGACCGAACGCTGCCCAGAGTTGTGACAGATCTTATCCGTTGATCTAACCTGTAACAAAAACAAAATTATCTTATTGCAATAAGAAAAAAACATATGAATCAGAAGCAATACATAAAATTGTTGAAGGATTGCTTACCTGTAGTGGTGTAACCTGTTGCTCTATCACACGTCTGATAGCATTGTCTCTTTTTGAACTGGTATCCAAGGCGTGAGACCTAAGACGACGCAATGAGTGACCGCAACAAATACAAAGATTTCGATGCAAAATAATTGATTCAGTTGAGGCATTGCAAGTTGTTGGATTACATGTTTGTTCAATTAATAACCAACAATAATGGCAAACAACACTGTCATTTGGAATCTAAAACAAACAAAATACAATTATGTTACAAATCAACATTTAGCTGAGCTAAAATAGTTAACATTCTATTAATATGAATCGTACTTTACCTCAGAAAGTGAAGTCCATTGCCGTAATAATGCTCGTACATCATCAGATTCAACTAAATGACGTTGCATTCGGTAAACATTCATACCACTATTAACACAACGTATTTGATGAGACATTGTCACAAAATGTGTGGTGTTATAAATATAACACAATAAGTCTGTTACTTACGCAAACGCAGAGGAATACGAAAAGAAAACAGCGAAAGAAAACCGAACCGTTCTGAGTTCTCAGAAAACATAAACAATACGAGATTTTGACAGAAATGCAATTAACAGGGTTGCCATTACAAGACGATTATGTTATCGATCACAGATGGAAAATCGATTTTTTTAATTTCGTTTTTTTTATAATAATCTATGAAACTATTAACTGTAAAATAGGACGAACGTATTAATTATGTAAATATAAATAAGAAAAAAGAATATTGAGGCGGTAAATATAAGTAAATAGTATATTTTTTATTTAAAACTTTCTAAACAATAAAAAAATATTTTACAATACAATTATCGATTACAGTAGCAGGATTTTATTTATTTAGAGTTATCGATTACAGTAACAAGATTGGCAACATTTTTGGTATTCAAATCTTGAATTCAAGAACTTAAATTAATTACTTATTAAAATGATTTTTTATTGGACACGATTCCGTAAAGTACTAAATATGTTTTTTTAAGTTTGTAGTTTATATTTAAATTGTTGGGAGTAAGAACTTAGTGAAAACGTGAGTTTAATAATAAAAGTTGTGTAGGCCGAAAGTTGGCATTCTCCTTTAATTATTCTATGAACGTATGTATAATATAAAGTATTACGTACAGCATGAAAAGCTGCAAGTATTATAATTTTATTTCATCGTCTAGGGCGCATTCCTTCGCAAGCTGATCGGCTCTCTCGTTACTCAATATTCAATCATTTATTGCATTCCATAAAGAGTACATAACAGTTGGTATATTAAAATATAGAATCAACTATATACCTGTCGGGCACGGCAATTATAATATTTTGTTTTTTAATAAGAGAGAGGATGAAGGCGCTCTTGTTAGGTTAGAGGTTTCCGTGCGCAGTTTCTGGCCTGCCATCGGACGCGTCCCCAGGTGGCGGATAGGGGAACGGCCCCCAGATATGGGGGTTACCGGTTTACCGGCGCGGACCAAAACCAGAAGTGGGGACCGCTTCGGCGGTCACGCGCGGCGGGTCGGCCACCACTCCAGGTGGCTGACGTGACCCGGACTCCGGGTCACCGTCGGGCAACCCGGTCTCCTCACTGAGAGGAGCTGGGGGCCCCGTTTGTCTTCGGGCAAACGAGTGGGGCTAAGAGGAAGGACACCTCGCTAAAAAACCCTTGGCTGCTGCGTCTTCTTGCACACGAAGACGTACCCAGCCGGGCCCCTCCCTATGGAGGGCCCACCGTGGGCCTGCCTTCGGGCAGGAATCGCCGGCGGGGGATTGGTCGGCAGGCATGCTACTTCCCATGACCCCGCCACTAAGGCGATGTCGGTGTGCCGCTGTTGGGTTTAGTGGGTATTTCCGGCTTCGGCTGGGCGAGTCCCACACACGCCCTTCGGGGTATGGTGCGTAAATGCATTCCCACAGCGTCAAAAAAAAAAAAAAAGGTTAGGTTAGGTTGGGGGGGGGGGGGGACCCCCACAGTGCTGACTTCCTCGCGTGTTCCCCGGGCAACGCCGTGTCTGACCACCGTAACGGAGTGGCAGACCGGTGGCTAACAAGCGCTGTGACGTACGCGATCTGCGAATTTTTATTTTACTTGAGGGCGATTGCGTACATTGTGGATTTTATTTTATTGTGGGTTTTTATTCGTAGTGGGTTTTATTCTGATTTTATTGTGGTTTTATTCTGATTTTATTGAGGTTTTTATTCGAGTTTTTATTGTGGGTTTTTATTTTTTAATTGTGGTTGTTGGTGGACTTGATGCCGAAACCATTGCGGAATGCCTCCGGGCGTTTCGCCCCAAAAGGCCCTTCTCAGGGCCAACCCAAAGGCCCTTCTCAGGGCCAACCAAAAGGCCCTTCTCAGGGCCACCCGGACGAGTTGTCTGCCTCAGAGGCCAGTCGCGCACCATCCGCGGCTAGCCTCTGCATGAGTGTAGCAGACGAGTTCTCGGACTCGGATGTTGAGTCCGTGGTCCTGGACTCGTCGGTGTGTGGGGTGGTTGCGGAGAGCAGCCTGAAGCGGGCTTACTTGAAGCTCGGGTCCGAGGGTTCCTCGGATTCGGGCAAGAGTAAGCCCAAGAGGAAGTCGAAGACGAAGGCTGCTTCGCCTTCTACTTCCTCTCAGGCCGGCACCCACGATGTGGGTCTGGCGGTCGCCCAGCGCCAGCTCGGCTTGGACAGACGGGCCGAATCCGAGCTGGAGTTGGAGGAGCAAGTTGCCGCGAAGGAGAGGCAGGTGCGTGCGGCCAAGGCGAGGGCCGGATACGGTTCGGCCCTCGTCTCCTTCGAGGGCCTCTCCGTGGCGGAGCTAGCTCGGCTGGCGAAGGAGGACATGGAGGAGATCGTTGAGGTCGCCTCCAGGTCCTCAAATTTGAAGGGTACCTTCCAGAAGGCCCTTAAATGCCGTGCAAACAGCTTGCACGGCATTGTGTCTGAGCTGACGCAACGCTCTGCCTCAGACGAGACGCGGCAGCTGCAGGCGAGGGTGGATCGCCTGCAAGCGGAGGTCAGCCAGCTTCATAAGAAGCTGGCTGAGGCTACGGCCCCGCCCCCGTCGGCAGCAGCCCCGTCGGCAGCGGTTACCGCCCCCTCCTCCTCCAACCTTGAGGAATTGTTCCGCAAGGTGATCATGGAGGAGAGGGCGTTCACTCGGGCCTGCTTTGCGGGCGTTGAGGACAGGCTCCTGCCCGAGAAGCGCCTCCGGCCGCCTTTGGCGGCGGACAAGACGCCTACAGTGGCTCCCCAGCCCGCGAAGCCCTCCAAGGGCAAGGGCAAGGGAAAGACGTCACCGGGGGCTCCGCCTACCCCCGGTACGAGTGCGGGCGCTAAACCGGGGCCGGCTACCATTGCGGCACCCGCCCCCCAGGTGCAGGAGGGAGACGCCCTCCTCCCTTCCACCACCCCAGCCAACCAGTCGTGGTCCGAGGTGGTGAAGAAGGGGAGGAAGAAGCCGAACAAGGCCCCGGCCTCCTCGGCGGCTGCTGCGGCGGCTGCCCCGGCAGCTACTCCGGCGACAGCCCCGGCAGCCAATAAGGTACAAGTCGGCGGGAGGAAGCTGGTTCCTCCCAAATCCGCGGCGGTCACGGTGACCATCGTCCCCGAAGCCGCCGAGAGGGGCGTCACCTACGAGTCCGTCCTGAGACGGGCTCGTGCCGTCGCGGACCCCGCCGAGCTAGGGCTCGGTGCCTGCCGTCGGACCCAAACCGGAGCTCGTCTTTTCGAGTTTCCGGGGAAGGACGGTGGCAAAAACGCCGACCGAGGGAGGTGCTTGCCGACGTGGCGAAGGTCGCCAGGAAACCACCTCCATTGAGGTGACCGGTCTAGATGACTCGGTCACCAAGGAGGAGGTGGTGGCGGTCATCGCCAAGGTGGGAGGCTGTGAACCCGCAGCGGTGGCAGCTCGGGACATTAGGCCCGGCCGCGGTGGACTGGGCTCTATCCGGCTGGAGTGCCCAGTCGCCGCAGTGTTGGCCGCCCAGGCTAAATGCCAAGGGCGGCTACTGGTGGGCTTCAGCTGGGCCGTGATCCGGGTGCTTGAGGCAGCGCCGATGCGCTGCTTCTGCGCTGCGCTGCGCTGCAGTGTTGCCAGCCTTAGTTGAGTAATTCGTAGGTGATTTACCGGAGTATTATATACTTCCACAACAACTCGAATTTAATTTTTATTTTATTAAATTAGTAGATTAATAGGTCTTTTACTTGAATATCAACTGGTGGTAGGTTAGGTTAGGAACGGACGCTGTTAGTGTCATCTGACGGGGTCTCTTAGGGTGACACTTTCGGCTGTCATCTGTTGGTGTCAGCTGACTTTGACGGCTGGGGTGTTGCTTGTAGGTGGTAGGTTTTTGTGGTAGATTTAGTAGCTTTCTGGGGTAAGTTTAGTATTTTCAGTGGTAGGTTGGGTAGGTTTAGCAGTGTTTAGTGGTAGGTTTCAGGTGGTAGGTTTAGCAGTTGTCAGTGGTAGGTTTTTTTTTTTTTTTTTTTTTTGTCAAGTAGGTTTAATAAGTTAGGGATGGCGGACGATGATGATGGCGAGTCTTTTAGGGAGACCCAGTCATCCATAGAGGCAGTGCTGGATGAGGAAATGACCAAGCGGGAGGAGGAACTGAGGTGTCTGGAGGAGCTACGGCAGGGCATAGCCTTTGCGCCGCGGAGATCCCTGATGCGCACTCCTCCATCTAGTTTCAGTGCGGCTATGGAGGCGGCGCCACCGGCGTCGGGGGCACCAGCATTATCGGGGAAGAGAGCACTATCTTCTCCGCAGGAGACCCAAGGGCCTACGCGGCGAAGGGGACATGCCGTGTCGGCGGGGGCACCGCCGCCCATCAGCGGGATTCTCGCGGCACAGCCTGCTACGGGCCAGTTGATTTCTTTGGACTCCCCCAGGGAGAGCTCCTCCCAGGAGGCTCTGTGCGCGCCGGCAAAGGATGGGTTGGCAGCGTGCAGTGGGGTGGAGCTTTTAGATAAAGTGTATACGGCGGTAAAAGGGATCAGCGGGGTGACTAATGCCTCTAATAAGCTCAAGCTGTCGGACAAGGGCCAGATCTCCGGCTTCAGCCAAAACATCTTGGCGGTCGTGGCAGTCCTAAACCTGCGGTTAGCGGAAGCTGAGCACAGCGTGACTGCAATGAAGCTGCAGGTCGCCTCGATGGAGCTGCAGCAGACCAGCGCAGCTCCGGCTAGGGGGTCCGGGACGGCGGGACCGCTGGCTGCAGGAGGCTCACGGTCTGTCATGGACTACGCGGCGGTGTTAAAGCTGTCCAATGGGAAGCCCGCTATGGCAGTTGAGAGGCGTGGTCCGGCAGTCATCTTCTACCCGAACTCAGAGGACATTAAGTCATCCGACGGCACCCTTAAAGAATTGAGGGAGAAGGTGCAGCCAGCGGCGAGCGGCATTAAGATTCAGGGGGTGCGCAGGGTGGGCAACGCGGGTGTCGTCGTGCAGACGGCATCGCCAGCGGCCGCCCAAAAACTGAAGGCTGCGACACCTATTACCCTAAGGGCGACAGATCCGAAGGCGAGGAAGCCATTGGTCGCCCTTAGGAATTTAAGTGGGGACCCGGCGGCGGAGGAGGTCTTGGAGGACCTACACCGGGTGAACCTCGCAGAGGACCCCGCCTGGCCTTTGGACAGACTCCGCCGCGAGGCAGTATTCGCCTTCAAGAAGGGCCGGCGAGGAGGGCGTAGCACGACCATCGTGTACGAGGTCTCGCCGCCGCTCCGGGAGAAGCTCCTCGGCCTCGGCAGGGTCTACGTCGGCTGGGATGCTGTCGAGGTCTGCGATTTCGTCCGGGTGACATGTTGCTCCAAATGCCAGCAGTATGGGCATCCAGAGAAGCATTGTAGGGCGGCGGTGATGACCTGCGGCAGATGCGGCGAGAATGGCCACAAGGCGGAGGAGTGTCAGGCTGAGGGGCAGTGCTGTGCCACGTGCAAGCGCTTTAAGCGTCCGGAGGCAAAGTCGCACAGGACAGCGGCAGTCGACTGTCCGGCACGTGTGTACGCGGAGAGGCAGGCCATCAGCATGACCAACTATGCCTAAGCACGCCTCTATTAAAGTAGGGCAGTTGAATCTCCAGGGCTCGGCGGCCGCCACGAAGGAGTTGCCAGCTGTTGCTGGGACTCTGGGTCTGGACATCGCTCTGGTGCAGGAGCAGTACGGCGACTGCAGGATAATCCAGAGTGGGCCGAGATCTAGGGCCGGCATAATGGTGGTCAACCCGAGGGTGGCTGTTACGTTCCTGGGGAGCCTCAGCAATAACCATTGTGCGGTGGCCCATATAAGTTCAGAAGCTACGGGACTAGATCTGTATGTGATGTCGGTATACTGCCAGTACAGCCACGATATTGCTGTTCACCTGCAGCAAATGTCGAGAGTCCTCGACCAGCTGACGGGAAGGCATGTGCTGGTAGGGGTGGACAGTAACGCTCACTCGCCGCTGTGGCACTGCGAGCGGAGCCAGTGCGTGGGGAGGGGGCCAGAGACGGAGTACAGGAGGACCCAAATGGAGGGCCTTATACTCGGTAGGGGACTCCTGATCCACAATGTGGAGGGTCAACCCCCCACGTTCTCGGGACCAAACGGACAGTCCAATATTGACCTGACGCTGTCGACCAGGGGCTTGGCGGTGACACAGTGGACGGTGCATGAGGGGGTGAGCGTTAGTGACCACCAGCTGGTCACATACAGGGTCAGCATGGGTGCCGCACGGACATTGGGTCGGGCTGGGCGGCAGGCCGAGGTGACCATGCCGTTCCGGGAGAAGGGGGTAGATTACGAGCGTTTTCGCAGTGTGCTCCACCATAGGATGGGTAGGCTTCAGACTTGGAAGCCGGCACATATAATCTGCTCCCAGTACTCGGACTTGGTCACTGGGGCTGCCGAGGACTGCCTCGGGAGGCGTGCCAGGAGGGAGACCGGGGGCTATGAGTGGTGGACTCCGAAACTGGAGGACTGGCGCCACAAGGTGTACCGTGCTAGGCGGACCTGGCAGCGAGCGCGAAGGATGCGGGATGTCATGGAGGCGGACAAGCTCGAGGCGCTTCGCGCGACGAGAGCCTCTTACAAGGCTGCCATGAGGGAGACGGAAATGGCGTTTTTCCGGGGCATTGCGGAGTCAGGGAACGACGACCCCTGGGGGCTTGCGTACAGAGCCGTGTCGGGCAGAGTGCGCCCCCCCGCAAATGTCATCCAGGCCATAAGGCTCCCTGATGGCAGCCACTCCATGACGGCACGGGACACCGCGGAGGGCCTAATCGGCATCCTGTGCCCGGATGACGACCCTGGCGGGGACACTGAGTACCACAGAAAAGTCAGGGCTGTGGCTGCGTGCTCCCCGTCGGGCCGGGATTCGGATCCACCCAGTGGGGCGGCACTTGAGCGGATCATCAAGTGCCTGCCCAACACGGCCCCTGGACTCGACGGCCTCACGGCTCGTATTATCAAGCACGCGTGGAGGGCAAGTGGAGCAGAAATGCTCCTCATGTTCTCTGCGTGTATACGGGAGGGGGTTTTTCCGGACATGTGGAAGGTGGGTAAGCTCATCGTCCTGCCGACGGGCAACGATCGACCTCTGTCGGATCCGAAGGCCTACAGGCCAATAACGCTTCTCCCCATTTTGGGGAAGATTCTTGAGCGACTAATAAATTACGTGCGCGCCCTGCCTCCACCGGGGAATTTCCAACGACCAGCACGGTTTCTCGAGGGGCAGGTCGACGGTCACGGCGCTGAACGCGATCCTGGACCGGGCGGCGTGCTCCTCAGAGAAATACGTGCAGGCAGTATTATTAGATATTTCGGGGGCCTTCGACAACGCCTGGTGGCCCATGATAATTACAAAGGCCAAGCAGGGTGGATGCCCGCCCAATATATATAAAATCATAATTAATTATTTTACTAACAGGCGGGTTGGCCTATTTGTGGGCGACCAGGCGGTGTGGAAGCGGTCCACTATGGGCTGCCCCCAGGGTTCGGTACTCGGGCCAACATTGTGGAACCTCCTGCTAGACGACATCCTGAGGCTGCCATGGCCGGACGGAGTTTCGGCAGTAGCATACGCGGACGATATCACGGTCGTAATCGAGGAGCCGAGCCGGGCGGCGATTGAGCGTAAAGCCCAATTGTCGCTCGAGGCGGTGTCCGCTTGGGGGTGGCGGAACCGTCTCCAATTCTCGGCCAATAAATCCCAGACAATTTCGTTAAAGGGAAAATTTAAACGCCCCCCTACGGTGCGTATGAGCGGCGCCTCGATCGCGAGTGTGGGACAGGTCAAGTTGCTGGGCGTTGTTATTGATGAAGCGGGCTCCTACGTGCCGCATGCTAGTTTGGCCGGCCAACGGGCTGTGAACGCCTTTGGGAAGATGTCGAGGGTCTCGGCGTCTTCCTGGGGCGTGAGGTATAAGGCCCTAAAGGTCCTGTTTGCAGGGACCTATGTGGCTGTCCTCACATATGCTGCGGCCGTATGGTGGCGGAGAGTTTATTGCTATGCAGTGCGGAGTACGCTGCTCCGCACGCAACGCCCGGCACTGGTGCTGCTGTCGAAGGCCTATAGGTCAGTGAGTACCGCGGCACTGCCCGTGCTGGCGGGTGTGCTGCCGGCCGACCTGGAGGTTTGTCGTGCAGGACGAATCGCGCAGGAGTGTTCCGGAATGTTTGGCATGGAGCGCAGGGAGGGGATCAAGAGGGTGAGAGCGGAGGTCGTTGCCCAGTGGCAGGAGCGGTGGGCTTCTTCCAGGGACGGTAGGGAGCTGTACTCCTTCTTTCCGGACGTGGCTCTGCATCTGGCGCTAGGGTGGGTGGAGCCGGAATATGTCACATCACAGATACTAACAGGACATGGGAGTTTCAGAAGCCGGTTACACGCAATGTCGGTATCCGACGTTGCCGTATGTTACTGTGGGCTGGCGGATGAAACTCGGGACCATGTCCTGTGGGACTGCACCCTCTATGAGGAAGAGCGAGAGGCCATGTTGTCAGACTGGTCCAGACACGTGATTGGTCCGGTTTACCACCAAGACCTGGTAGCGGACGCGGACGCGGACTGCGGTCATTCGCCCACAAATGGCACAGAAAAAGGAAGGAGTTGGAGCTTGGTGCAGAGCGTGAGGTCAGCTAGGCATAATGCTGATGCGGCTGCAAATTTATTCTGGGACTAGCTGCTCGGGTGCGAAGTCACGTATTGTGTCGTTGCACGTCCCAGTCGGGAGAACTAACACGAGCAGACGGACAAACCACTAGACTGTACAATGGTCCGTATGCCGCAAGGCGGGAAGGACCTGTACAGGACAGTCGGGGTTCCAACATCGGCAAGGGCCTCCCGCACCTTGCTGGCGAACAACGCGGACGCGGCGCACGGGGCAGCCGTGGCCTGGGACGCCTTCTTCTTGCCCCTTTTCACCACCTCTGACCACGGCTGGTTGGACGGTGTGGTGGAGGGGAGAAGGGCGTCGACCTCTCGAACCTGCGGGGCGGGTGCCGCGATGGCAGCCGGCCCCGGTTTAGCGCCCGCACTCGTACCGGGGGGAGGCAGAGCCCCCGGCGACTTCTTCCCCTTGCCTTTGCCCTTTGAGGGCTTCGGGGCCTGGGGAGCCGCTGTCGGCGCCTTGTCAGCCGCTAGCGGCGGACGGAGCCGCTTCTCTGGCAGCAGGCGGTCCTCTATGCCTGCGAAGCAGGCACGAGTGAACGCCCTCTCCTCCATGACCACCTTGCGGAACAATTCCTCAAGGTTGGAGGAGGAGGGGGCGGGAACCGCCGCTGCCGACGGGGCCGCTGTCGACGCGGCCGCTGCCGACGGGGCCGAGGCCGACGGCCCCCAACCTAACATTTTTTTTTTTTTTGTTCTCGCTGGGGAAAATGACAATTACGCATCCCCACCCGTCGGGGGACGGGCAGGGTATGTGGGACTCCCCGGGAGAGAGCCTCTCGGTATACCCACTAAAAACCCCAGCGCAACTCCGGCATCGCCATAGTGGCGGGGGAGTGGGAAACTAGCACAGCCTCAGCTACCTCTCCCCCGCCGGCGAAACCCGCCTAAGAAGGCGGGCCCTCAATTGCCCCTCTTAAAGAGGGGCCGTGGCTCCCGCGTAGTGAGCGGTGCAGGGCGGGCGCGGGCACCCGTGCCTGACGCCCGCCGCTCACCTCAGGGCGGGAGAAAGCGGGCGAAATCCCGCCTTCTCCTGCCCCTACGCCGCCTACTGGCCGCCTCCCTATAACTGCTCCCGCGGGAAGTGAGGAGAGTGTCATCTGCGTAGCAGATGACACTCGTGCCTCGCAGGAGGGTTCCCCGCAGGAGCCAGTCACAACCGACGTTCCACAGAAGAGGCCCTAGAACGGACCCCTGTGGAACGCCGGTTCCCACAGTGTATCTCCGGAGCTGGCCAGCCCCGTCTACGAGGAGGACAGCACGGTCCTCCAGGTAGCTGGCCAGGAGGCCCCGCAAGTAAAGGGGCACTCCGTGAAACCGAAGCGCCTCCAGGATGGTGGAGTGGGGGATGGAGTTGAAGGCGTTGGCAATGTCGAATGACACAGCCAACACTCCATCCCCCACTCCTACCGCCTCTGTCACCTGGCCCTTGAGACGGGCCAGGGCGTCCACTGTCGAACGCCCAGCTCGAAAACCGAACTGGGCGTCCGACAGGTTCGGTCCCACGCTTCGAAGATGACACTTCAGGCGGCCGGCGATGATCCCCTCGAACATTTTACCGACCTCATCGAGCAAAACGATGGGCCGGTATGCCGAGGGGGAGTCCGCCGGCCGTCCCTCCTTGTGGAGGAGGCACAACTGGCCTTCCCGCCAAGGTTTCGGGAACCTCCCCGACGCGAAGCACGCGTCGAAGAGGTCCCGAAACCTTCCCTCCATCTCGGTGACCGCGATGGCCACCACCCTGGCGGGAACGCCATCCGGACGTGGACGCGGCGGCGGCCCGACTGAGGGGGTCATTGACCGAGGTGTGCAACGCCAGCATGCCTCGGTCGAGACGTCCACCTCCCCGACGCGCCGTGTACTGGTGGTCGGAGGAGTTGGCGGAGCTGCGGGCCACCTGCGTGGCGGCACGGCGGGCCTACACCCGATCGCGTCGGCGGCGCCAACGGGACGAGGCCGAAGAGGACCGCCTCTACTCCACATACGTGGGGGCGAAGGCGGCCTTAAAGTCGGCCATCGGCGCCGCCAAGGACGCGGCGAGGGCTGAGCTGCTGGAGGGTCTCGACAACGACCCATTCGGGAGGCCATATAAGGCGGCGCGGAACAAACTGCGTCGCATTGGTCCCCCGGTTGCCGAGACCCTCGAACCAGCGCTCCTGGATGGGGTGGTGCGGTCCCTGTTTCCGCGCAGGGATCCACACTTCACCCCATCAGCGATGGGCCCGCCAAGAGCAGCGGCTCTACTGGAGGAGGAAGCTCCTCCTCCTCCGGTTTCAGAGGAGGAATTTGGCGCGGCGACGCTCCGTCTCAGCGCCAAAAAGACGGCTCCTGGCCCCGACGGCGTTCCCGCCAGGGTGGTGGCCATCGCGGCCACCGAGATGGAGGGAAGGTTTCGGGACCTCTTCGACTCGTGCTTCGCGTCGGGGAGGTTCTCGAAACCTTGGCGGGAAGGCCAATTGTGCCTCCTCCACAAGGAGGGACGGCCGGCGGACTCCCCCTCGGCATACCGGCCCATCGTTTTGCTCGATGAGGTCGGTAAAATGTTCGAGGGGATCATCGCCGGCCGCCTGAAGTGTCATCTTCGGAGCGTGGGACCGGACCTGTCGGACGCCCAGTTCGGTTTTCGAGCTGGGCGTTCGACAGTGGACGCCCTGGCCCGTCTCAAGGGCCAGGTGACAGAGGCGGTAGGAGTGGGGGATGGAGTGTTGGCTGTGTCATTCGACATTGCCAACGCCTTCAATTCCATCCCCCACTCCACCATCCTGGAGGCGCTGCGGTTCCACGGAGTGCCCCTGTACTTGCGGGGCCTCCTGGCCAGCTACCTGGAGGACCGTGCTGTCCTCCTCGTAGACGGAGCTGGCCAGCTCCGGAGATACGCTGTGGGAACCGGCGTTCCACAGGGGTCCGTTCTAGGGCCTCTTCTGTGGAACGTCGGTTATGACTGGCTCCTGCGGGGAACCCTCCTGCGAGGCACGAGTGTCATCTGCTATGCAGATGACACTCTCCTCACTTCCCGCGGGAGCACTTTCAGGGAGGCGGCCAGTTTGGCTTCGGCGGGCGGATCCTTAGTGGCGGGGAGGATCCGCCGCCTGCGCTTGAGGGTGGCGCTGCACAAAACGGAGGCCGTGTTCTTTCACGGCCCCCGGCAGCGCCCCCCACCCGACGCCCACATTTTTGTGGAGGGCGTCAGGATCCGGGTCGAGGCCCAGATCAAGTATCTGGGCCTCATTGTGGACAGCAGGCTGCGCTTCGGCCCGCATTTCAGCGGGCTGTCGACGCGCCTGCTGAAGGCTGCGGACGCCCTCTCATGGCTCATGCCGAACATGGGAGGGCCGAGCACGCGGTGCCGGCGTCTGTACGCCGGCATTCTGCGGAGCATGGCCCTTTACGGGGCCCCTATTTGGGCGGACTCCCTCCACCTGCCGGGAGAACCTCACCGCCCTACGGGCGCCCCAAAGGGCCATCGCCCAGCGGGTAGCGCGGGCCTACCGCACGGTAGGTTTCGCTTCGGCATGCGCTCTGGCGAGCACCCCGCCTTGGGAGCTCGAGGCCTGGGTGCTCGCCAGAGTGTACGAGTGGACGGCGGGGCGCAGGGCGCTGGGCGATCGTCCGGCCCCGGAGTTGAGGGAGGCCGTCCGCCGGGAGGCGAGGGACGCCATCGTCCAACATTGGACGCGCGACCTCGCCTCCGCGGTGTTCGGCCGTCGCGCCCTCGACGCCATCGGGCCAGTCCTGAGGGACTGGCTCGACAGACGTCGCGGGTTCCTCTCCTTCCGTCTGGTGCAGGTACTCTCCGGTCACGGCTGCTTCGGCAGGTACCTGCACCGGATAGGACGAGAGGAGACGCCGTCGTGCCACGGTTGCGGCGCGGCGGAGGACACGGCGGACCACACCCTCGCGGTGTGCCCGTCGTGGGCCGTGCCGCGCCGCGATCTTGTCGCGGCGGTAGGAGGGGACCTCTCGCTGCCCGCCGTCGTCAGAGCGATGGTGGGGAGCGAGGGGGCCTGGGCGGCGATGGCCTCCTTCTGCGAGGTCGTGATGTCGCAGAAGGAGGCCGCGGAGCGCGAGCGGGAGGAGGATCCCCTCGCTCCGGCGCTCCGCAGGCGGCGTAGGGGCAGGAGAAGGCGGGATTTCGCCCGCTTTCTCCCGCCCTGAGGTGAGCGGCGGGCGTGAGGCACGGGGGTGCACGCGCCCGCCTTGCACCGCTCACCACGCGGGAGCCACGGCCCCTCTTTAAGGGGGGCAAATGAGGGCCCGCCTTTCTAGGCGGGTTTCGCCGGCGGGGGAGAGGTAGCTGAGGCTGTGCTAGTTTCCCACTCCCCCGCCACTATGGCGATGCCGGAGTTGCGCTGGGGTTTTTAGTGGGTATACCGGGAGGCTCTCTCCCGGGGAGTCCCACATACCCTGCCCGTCCCCCGACGGGTGGGGATGCGTAATTGTCATTTTCCCCAGCGAGAACAAAAAAAAAAAAAAAAAAGGTTAGGTTGGGGTGCAAGTCGAAGAGCCTCCTCGTGGCGCACCCTGGGCAACGCCAGCCCCAACTGCCCACCGCGTTCTGGTGGACTCTTGGGCCTGGCGGCTAATCTTCACACGGGGAAGGGCAAGGTTTCAGTCACCGATCATCTTTAAGATGGTCGGTGATGGGAACCTGGCCTATTGGGGTTTGCATGCATCCACTTCGGCTCTGATTAGCAGAGTGCTGTAAGTGGATGCATGCTTGGGGCATACCGTAATCCCTTCGGGGACCGGGGACCGTCGGGGCATTTGCCCGGGTCAAGTGGAAGGAAAACCACGAATAAAACCCTCGCACACCGTAATCCCTAAGGGGACCGGTGACTGTCGGGGCATTTGCCCGGGTCGCGTGGAAGGAAAACCACTATAAAAACCCTTGAGGACCGCGGGTCTCTTTTTAGCCCGCGGTTTGGGGGCACCGTGGCGTTGGTCGTCTTGGCCGCGGTGCAAGGGGGTGGGTAGTTTTAGGTTAGGCTTAAGTTAGGATTAGGTTTTTATAAAAAATATACAAAAATACAAAAAAACTTACAAAAGCGAAAACCAAAGAGAAAAATACAAAATTTGAAAAAAACCCAAAAAAATCTAATTAGTCTTAAGTTAGTTTGTAGATACCGAGCAGCGGGCGGTATAACCTGCACATAAGGCATCCGCTGGCCTTGGGAGGATTAAATCCCTCCCAGAAATAGCGGCCACATCGCCTTGGGAAAGCGATGTGAGTATTTTCCCAAATCGTAATATGGGAAATGTCTAATGCGACGAATGCGATGTCGAGCGATCCGGCTGACCCCCGGCGTCCGCAGCTATCCGGGGCTGCGGATGTTAAATCTACGACCGAGGAGCGCGCAGGGGTGGGCGACCAGGCCCCTGCTGTCGCTGATGTTACTGGCAGCGATTACGAATGCGAAGAGGTGGACGTCGAAGTAGGGTCGCGGGGATCTCCCCCAAAGTGGCTACCACGCGAGCCTCCTCCGACGAGAAGAGAGATGTTAGAGTTGCTGAGAAGAGTGCTGCAGGTTGATGCCACCGACATCGCCGGACGATCGTCGGAGGTGACGGTGTCATCAAGCGAGGGGGCACGCGACACGCCGTCTGCCCAAAGTTGTGGCAGTAGGAAGGCCGCACGGAGGTGGGCAGACAGCGAATCTGAGCTCGAGGGTGCTGGGCCCGGCAGGTCGGACAAACCAGCACCCAAAATTTTACGAACTGGTCCTGGCAAGGGAGGTCCCCAACATTCGGTGGGGCTCTCCCAGGCCAGGAGGCTCTTAAAGGAGATGCCCCTAGACTCGGAGTCCTCGCTGTCGGACTCCGACATGGAATTGCAACAAGCAGGACGGGACGACGAATGTGGTCCCCCTATGTGGTCGGACAAAGAATCCCGCCCAACCGGACGTGACGAGGATTGTGGGCCCCCTATGTCTGCGCCCCCTGTTCTTCAGTCAATGGCTGAGGAGGGGGCGACGAGAATTGAGGGGGTCCTCAAAAAGTCCAAGAATTTGAAGGGCACCTCTATAAAGGAGATCAGGGAAGCGTCGCTAGTAATGATCCAAGCGGTCCGGTGGCTGGCCTCCAAAAAAGAAGATGAGGAAATGCGTCGGCTCCGGGCCGACAACAGGCGCCTGCAAGGGCGGGTCACGGTCTTAGACCAACAGGTGGCCGCTCTGCGCCAGGCTATGTCCGAAAGGAGAAGCCCGCGCTCCAAAAAGACATGGCCCCAGGAGGCAGTCCCGGAGCCGGTCTCGCAACCCGTTCCCACGGGCCTTACGCGGGACGATTTTGTAAGTGGTATGGAGGTCCTCCAGCGCGAGCTGATGAACCACGTTGGCAGTGTCATCAGCGCGCGACTAGAGGGCCTCGATAAAGACGGCCGCCTCTTGCCGGCTAAAACTCATCGTCCCTCGCTGGCGGCTGACAGTCAATCGAGCCAGCCCCCAGCGAGGGAGAGACGGAGTATGGACGAGACTGAGCCGGCGACACTTATGCCGCCGCCGGCTAACCCGCCTAAAAAGGCAAAAAAGACCAGACAGGCGAAGCCAAAGGCGCCGAAGGGACCGAGCGGACGCGGGGGGGCTGAGGCCAGTCCCGCGCCTGAGCCGGCACGCGCAATGACCCAGGTCCCCGGGAGTTCCCGGGACGTGCAGCCCCTGGTGCTGGAGGGGGAGTCTTGGGCCACGGTGGCTAAGAAGGGGAAGAAGAAAGCCACCACTGCCCCTGCCCCCACTCCGGGCCAGAAGACAGCCCAGGAACCTGGCCAGAGGCCAGGCCCGAAGCAGCAAGGGCCCAAACCGGCGGGCCCCAGCTAGGCACCAAGGGTGCCAAAGAGTCCCGCAATTGTGGTGACCCTCAAGCCTAAGGCTATAGAGGAGGGCACCACCTACGTAAACGTCATAAGGAAGGCGAAGGCGGCCATCAATCTGGCCGAGCTCGGGGTGGGTCTGGGAAAAATAAGGAGGTCCATGACGGGGGCCTCCCTCATGGAACTCTCGAAGGAGACCTCCGCCTCCCAGGCTGACACCTTGGCAAAAAGGATGGCTGAGGTGCTTGGGGAGGTTGCCGAGGTGACCCGCCCCACCAAGATGGCGGCGCTCCGCGTGTGTGGGCTAGAAGAGTCCCTCACACCAGAGGACGTGAAGGGGGTCCTGGCCGAGTTGGTCAATTGCCCGCCCGACCAAATTCGGATGGGCAGAATCGTCCCGGGAGCGAGGGGCATGGGCTCAGTCCGAGTCTCATGTCCCGTAGAGGCCGCAAAACAGCTGGCGGAGAGGGGTAAGGTGGACGTAGGCTGGAGCGCCGCCTCCATCCAAATGTTGGATCAGCGCCCAATGCGCTGTCGAAAGTGCATGGACACGGGGCACACTGCGGCGCTCTGCCCGTCCACCAAGGACCGGAGCAAGCAATGCTTCCGCTGTGGCCAGGAGGGCCACTTCTCGATGGGCTGTACGGCCCCCATAAAGTGCGCGCTTTGCACGGACAGGGGCCTACCCAGCGGCCATAAAATGGCCGGCTCCGCCTGTAAGGCGCCACCGGTCCGGGGCACCGATGGACACTACTAATGCCAGGTAGGTCCATCGGTGTCCTCATTCCGCAGGGACGCCTCTCGCTGGCAACCATGGTCCAAACCATGGTTGAAAGCGAGAGTGCAGGGGAGGCTGCCTCCTCCAAGAAGGAGGCAGCGGAGAGGGAGCGGGAAGAGATTGCCAAGAGCAACCTATTCCCGCTCCCCTCCGGCGTAGACGGGCGGGGCGAAGAAGGCGGGGGATGAACCCCCCATCTTCTCTCGCCCCGGAGTGTGACCAGCGTGTGTGGGTAGCACCCGCTCGCGCATTGCACTGGTCACCACGTCTGGGGATTACCTTGTTACCGGGTAATCCTCCTTAGGCGCGGAAACCGACCTTAACAAGGCCGGTAAGCCCTGGGGGTGACACGGGGCCAGTTGCCTTACAGGCAGATCCCGTGGCACTCCCAGCAGGGCAAGAGGGTAACCGGGTGGTTTTAGTGGGTATTCCCGGCTTCGGCCGGGCGAGTCCCACACACGCTCGTCGCCTAGCTAGCGACGGGTATGGTGCGTAAAGGCATTTCCACTAGAAAAAAAAAAAAAAAAAAAAAAGGTTAGGTTAGGTTAGGTTTTTTTTTTTATAGTTTGCCGTCTTTGTCTCCTTGCGTGGCAAGAATCCTTGCCTACTTTTTACTTATTTTTTGCCAATTCTCTTTTTTCCGCGCTTTCCGTTTTTTGCGGCATTGGCCTTGTCATTTTCTTTTTTGGGGTCGTTTTTTTCCCCTGTCAATTTTTCTTTTCTTTTCTCAGTCATTCTTTTTTATGTCATACTACAATTCTTATGTAAATCTTATCCTACTTATAAGCTATCTTACTTCTATACAATTTTCACTTTCAAACAATTCTTGCCGACGGCACAGTGCTTGGCTGTGCTGCCCTCGTCCGGTTTCTCTCAATTGCTTGCTTAGCTACTTTGAGGCAGAACCGCTCCAGGTACGGCCTGGAGTGCTTGTCTGCCATAAGGTCGGCTATGGACGACTCCGTCAAAGTTTTTCCAGTGCTTACTTCCAGGTCGTACCTGTCGCGGTCGTGCCTCGGACATTCAAATAACAAATGCTGGATAGTTTCGGACGCCTGTGTGTCACACACACAGGCTGGACTGCTCTTCAACTTAAACTTATGCAGGTACGCGGCGAAGCCGCCGTGACCGGTCAAAATCTGCGCCCAGATAGACGTCCTGTCGAGGCACTTCAGGACCTTGCGCGCGCGCACCACGTCAGGGAAGAACATCCGCGTGACCCCAGCCGTGGCCCCGCCGGTGTACCTCCCGTTCCAGACAGCTACTGTGCCCTCCCTCAAACGTCGCTTGACGTATGAGACTGGACACCTGTCATACGCTGGGGCGACCCTGGACTGGGCCGCCGCCTGCCTAGCCAGTTCGTCGGCGCGCTCATTGCCGGGGATCCCGACATGAGCTTTCACCCAAAAGAACCGGAGGACTTTACCACTCCCCTCTTGCTCCCTGATATTCTTACGAATATGGGTAGCAAGGGGATGGTGCGTTTCCGGGTTTCGGATCAAGTCGAGCGAGGATCGAGAGTCGCTGAGCACCGCCGCGCAGTCGAAGCCTCTCAGGACAACCAGGTCCGTAGCCCTGGCTATCGGGAGCAGCTCCGCCTGAAAGACGGTACACATCGGCTCCAACCTCATTCGCTTGGTCCGAATCTCGGACCCATCCCGCCAGTAAGAATATGCCGCCCCGACCCCCTCATCCGATTTACTACCGTCTGTGTAAATCAGATGAGCGGGGAGCTGTAGCTGAGCCACAGTTTCGGGGAGCACATTCTCCAGACACTGATAATCAACATCTGGCTCACTGGCGGGGTGAGGGGCCTCCGTAAAGGCCCTACGCTCCTCCAGTTCGCGGGATTCCAGCTCATCTATCGGACGTCCCCGTTTGCACTCAAACAGCCGGGCGACCTCCAACACTCGAAGATCGAGCGGGAGGAGACCCGACAGCGTGAGCGCTGCATTGAGCGACACCGTACGATGTGACTTGACGATCTTCTGTGCAAAGCCCCCTTGGACGGTAGCAAAGGTTCTTTGCACAGAGATCTTCTCGGCGGCTTTCGCCCAGGAGCTCGCGCCGTACAGGATGGTGGGTTCGACCACCGCGGTGTATATCGTCCTGATGATCTCCGGACACAAGCCCCAATCCACCCGAGCCATCGCCGACAGTTTCCTATACAGGTTAGTTGCCTTGCAACAAGCATATGAAATATGCTTGTTGAAGGTCAACTTACTGTCGACGATGACTCCGAGGATCTTGAGCTCGGTCACCATCGAGATGTCAACGCCACCCATCTGCACGACCGGAGTGTCATATTTAAGCTTCCGCGTGACGACCATCGCCTGAGTCTTCTCGGCGGAGAAGCGGAGCTTATTCATGACACCCCACTCGTGCACACAGGCTAAAGCGGCATTGGCATCCCGCTGGATCCCGAGCGCCGTGTGCCCAGAGAACACCAGCACGATATCATCCGCGAACGCCTGCACGTACGCGCCCAGCGCATCCAGGTTGTCCAGCAGAGGGTCCAGCAGCATGTTCCAGAAGAGAGGCCCACCGATGGAGCCTTGGACACAGCCCTTGGTCTGGGGCTTCCGCATCGTCTTCCCCGCGTAGCGCACGACTACGCTTCGGTCCCTGAAGTAATCCTCGACAAGACGCCTAAGATTAACGGGAATACCTTTCTCTATCATTCTGCACTTTATAGCAGGCCACCATGCGTTGTCGAACGCCCCCTCGATGTCAAGAGAGACTATCAGGGCGATCTCCTTCTTGTGGAGGATGCCTCTGACGTGTTGTATCAGGTCGTACAGCGCGTCCTCCGTGCTCCGCTGCGGTACGAAGCCGTATTGCCGCGCATTGGACTTGGGCAAGAAGTGCCAGTGGATTCGCCGGCACAGGATTTTCTCCAAAATCTTGCCCAGGATGGAAAGTAGTCCAATGGGGCGATACGACTTTGCGCGGGCATAGTCTGGACGCGCCGGCTTCCTTAGCACCACGACAGATGCCTCCTTCCACGGCGCTGGGAAGCACGCCAGGTCAAGACACCGGTTCAGGATGGCCAGGAATAGCTGGATATCCTGGTTAATTACCCGGCAGCATATATCGCTCGTAAAACCATCCGGACCCGGTGCCTTCATAGGGTTGAAGCTGCGCAGAGTCCGGACCAACTCCCCCCTGGTAATCGGGGGGTCGTCGGTCTCTCCCGGTAGGCGCATGCTGACCAGATCCGCCCGACCTCTGATGACGGTGTGGACCTCAGAGTCCACAGACGCGTCATCATTGGCGAAGAATGTTCCGGCCAGCAGCGCGACCGATTGATCCGGGCTCTGCACAACTCCACCCTCCACGAGTAGCTGGTCCTCGGGACGACCTGACGCCCTTCTTAGCACCCGAAAGATACCGTCCCACATAGACTCCCTTTCTTGCATCGAGCAGAACTGCTTCCAGCTCGCAGTTTGGGCGTTGACTGCCCTCCGCTCGTACTCCGCCTTTGCACTCAGGTAGTCGTCCACTACATACTGCCTGCGACGCGGCGCGGCACAGCGGATCCTGCGCCGCTTTGTGT
The DNA here is from genome assembly GCA_037179545.1 of Sesamia inferens. Taxonomy (NCBI): domain Eukaryota; kingdom Metazoa; phylum Arthropoda; class Insecta; order Lepidoptera; family Noctuidae; genus Sesamia; species Sesamia inferens. Next base: position 33,793,335 of record CM073931.1, read on the forward strand.
TCACGTCGCGCCGCAGCCTTTCAAGCTCGTCGTTCCACCAAGGAAAGCCCCTTTTGGGTTGGGGTGGTCTGTGCGGGGGGATAGCCCTCCCGCACGCTTCGGTCACAGACTCTAAATAGTCTGAGACCACCCCTTCAAGCTCGCCCTTAGTTTGGGCGTTGGATATCCGCTCCAGGATGAGCCCTCGAGCGGATATCCCGCTTTGCATTTCCTCAGCGAAACGACCCCAATCAGCCTCCCGGGTGTTGAAACGCCTACTCGTCCACCGGGTGTTACCACCGGGGGGCACCTTGAGACCCAGAACCACACGTATCGCTCGATGATCAGAACTTGTCACGGAGTCGTCCACTTTCCACTCAAGGACGCTTCTCAACAGTCCCTGGGTGCAGACGGTAACATCGACATGACTCGTGTACCGCCTGCCCCCACGCACCATATCGAAGGTGGGGACGACTCCTTCGTTCAATACGTGCAGCTCCATATCATCAAAGAACCCCCTCAGGGACTCCCCCCGAGAGTCCTCCTCGACGCTCCCCCACCACGGACTCCATGCATTCCAGTCCCCTCCCATGAGGATCCTGCCAGTGCCGACCCGGCCCATGAAGTCACGTATCTGCAGAAGGTACGGCTCGATATCCTCCGTGCCCTCAAGGTATACAGAGACAGCCGCCACGGTCCAATCGCCCGCCTTTAAAACGACAGCCACGATATTCTCGGTGATGATTAGAGGGTTCACAAGAACCTCCAAGTCACACCATGACTGCCGCCTGGACGGGTTTGGTCCTAGTAGACTCCCTCTGCACCACCCTAACGCCACGGAAGCTACCGACCCGCCCCTCCGCGCCAACGTAAGGCTCCTGGACCAGGGCGACACCGACACCACCCCCATGGGCGGACATGACTAACTCCTGAGTCGCAAGGCGGCCGCGCTGGAGGTTGGCCTGTAACGCTATAAAGCGATCCTTGCATTCACTATCCACTGCGGGGCCCTCAGCAATAGTTTATGGAGGAGCGCGCGATACCGTCCCACTTCTGCCTTATCGGACAGCCGCCGTCGAACGCGTTGTGTCCCGCCGTCTGCAGTCCGGCCCGGTCGCAGTTCACGCAGACTGGGGCCTTCCCGTCCACGCGGGAGGGGCACTTCGCACGGTCGTGCTTCCCCCCGCAGTGGGCGCAAAGGTCCACCTTCTGCTTGCAGAATCTGCGGCCGTGGCCGTACCCCAGACACCGGGAACACTGCACCAACGGCGACTGGTCCTCGGCAGTCAGGCCCTGTATATCAATGTACAGGGTCTCCGCCTCAGTCAGCCTGCGCCACACCTGAGGGGAGACCTGCAACACCACATGGGCCTGGAGAGGGTTCCGCGCCCTCCTCCTATAAACTTCCTTGACCCGAAAGTGGGCCTCGTCCATGACGAGCCACAACTTCCGATTCTGAGTCCTGAGAGCCTCAAGGATATCAGCCTCGGAGCTGTAACTTAGCAAGTTACGAATAACCACCCGCGGGTCTCGGTTTGCTGCGGGCTCTATGTTGAGGCCGTCCCGAGCTTTGAGCCGGCTCTGCGCCTTCTCTAGCTCCGGCCTGTTCCCACAGCAGATGACTATCTTACCATCCCTGACTTTCCTAACCCTGTCAACTTGTATTCCCGTTTTACGGGCGTCGAGGGCTTCCCTTACCTTCTCTATCACTCTCTCGCTAGTGTCCTTCGCCTCTTTTGAGGATATAATCAGGGCGTGATTCGGTCGGCAGGGGAGAGGGCGAGTCTTCGCCTTGGGGACCCTCAACGTCTCGGCGTACGTTACCGCCGGGACCTTGAGGGTCTCCACGGCCTTTCCGGCCTCCCTAACGGTTTCCCCGTACTCCTTTACCCTCTCCCCGACCTCCCCGACCCTCATCCCGATCACCTCCACTTTCGTTCCGGTCTCTTCCATTCTCTTACTTACTTCCTCCGTCATTCTTCCCGCACATTCCATCTTTTCAGCCATCCCGTCTACTTTCTTTCCGGTCACCTCAATACTCGCCCTTACTTCCTTCATTTCTTCCACCAAGCCCTCTAATTTTTTAATATTGCCGCAGAGCGCCCTGCCCGGGGGGTACTCGTCAAACCGGTCCATCACGTCCGTGTTGATCATCTTTTTGATGGACTCGGTATTAGTGACGAGCACCCCCAAGCGTTCCCCAATATCCAGCTCACCCAGGCTCCGGGCCAACCTCTCTATTAATTTATCTTTAGCTGCGAGTTTTTCTCGCAGCTCCAACTCTTTTTCGGACCGCAACCGCTCCAGCTGGAGCTCCCGGGAGCGAAGCGTCTCGTCCACCTGGAGGACTGTTTCAAGCAGTCCCGACAGACTGCTTAAAACGCCCTCCTTAATGGACGTCTTCAGGTTCCCCGAGAGCTCCAGCTGGGCCTTCGCGGCCCGATACAACCTATTGGCCCGGGCTGAGTGGCTCTCCCCTGGGCGGGCGCTAATCTGCGGCTGCGACTGGGCCACCGCGGCCTCGCGCGACCTGCCTTCCTTTTCCTCCTTACGCTCTGTGTGTGTGACACTTATATTTTTGACGTTCTTGCCCGTGATTTGAGACATTTTTATCGGGGCAGCACAACCAGCTCAACAACAAAGAGCAGCAAAGGGCTAAAGGTAAATCAAATTAAAATAATTTATAACAAATAATAATTACAATTGCTAATAATAGAATCAAATAAATAATTAAAACAGTTAAAACTCTACGCCACCAATAGGGGTGGTCAAAGACAAACGATTACAATTAAAAAATAAAATTTGTCCCAATAGGGGCGGTCCACAACACAACACACAGATTAAAATATTATTGTCAATAAGATACAAATTAAAATAAAATATAAAGTTGAAAATAATTAAAATTAAAACTTGCACCACCAATAAGGGTGGCGGTCAATAGACACTTAAATTTAATATAATTAAAATAGGTTAAAATTCCCAATAGCGGACAATGGACAATACACACACAGAATAGTCAAGAGGTAAAATTATACAGTCAGGATTAAATCAAAATTAAACTAAGTCTAAGGTCAAATTAATATAAAATAAAATTACAATTGGTATACAATCTAGTTAAAGTAAAAATAAAAAGAGATAAAATAACACAGATTAAAAGTCTCCCGATAATGGGTAGTCAATACAATAAATAAATAGAATACAATAATTGAATTAAAATTTTTTAAATTAAAGAAGTCAGCGCCACCAATAGGGGTGGCGGTCAAAAGAACTTAGCTACTTAACTAGATTAAAATTAAATCTCACGTCCCCAAAAAAGGGACGATCGACGAAAACACAACACAACAAACACAACACAATCACTAACCTAACCTTTATATAATTAAACTATTTATGTCTGCTAAGTGAGCAGTCTCGTACAACACTTTGATAAATAAAATTAAAATTGACACTTATATTCCCAATAGGGGGACAAACACAATACACTCACGGACTACAATTTACAATTACAATTTACAAACAGACTAAAATTTTCCTAACTAACCTAGAATGTATAAACTTAAGAGATACGGCCCGTTTATCCCACAATTTAGCGCACACCGCACCAAGTGTGTGTGTGTGTGTGTGTGTGGGGTATCCCGGGGCCAGCCGGTTAGGCTCCTCCTCAAAACTCCAAAGAGCCCAAACACGGCTGGTCTGTGACCTCTGGATCCGAAGATAGGTCACGGGGGATGTGAGGTAGGAACGCGTGGGGGGGGAGGGATTTCCTGGGGGCCAAGAGGTCGGACTCCTCCTCCCGGTTTCAACAAGCCCAAACACGGGTAGCCCGCGGCCTCTGGTTCCCCAGAAAATCCGCGAGGGGGTGGGGTAATATGAGGGGGGGGGGGGGGGGTAGGGCGGGGTGAGTTAGGGTAAGGTAGAAGGGTGTCTAAGGCAAGGGGAAATGTCGGGAGGGACTGTGAAGTGAGGCTGTAGGGTGAATATATTTGATAATTAATGTTTTATATGTGAATGTTGTCTGTGAATGTGATGTGGTGCGTATTATGTGTGGAAAGTAAGCGTGATGTTGTATGTAAATACCAGCCCGACTCACCAAGTTCTGTCAGCTTTGCTGATCAATTTTAAACCTTAGCGTCTTAGCACTAAGGTTGAATTTCCAATGTTAAAATATATATATAATTGGCCAAATCGGTAATAAAATATGTAATTTAGGCTGGAGTGAGTCGAGCTACATACATGTATAATAATAATGATAAAATTATGTCAGCGCGGGTGCTGCACGGCACAGCGGGCGCTGTGTGGGAGTATGCCGCCAGGTGACCGTGACCGCCGCGGTTTTGGGGGCAACCAACTTCGGCGCCTTTGTGGCCGCCGCTGCAGCCGCCGGGGCAGCCTTCGGGGCAGCCGTGGCCTGGGTCGCCTTCTTGCCCTTTCCCCCCTTCCTAACCACCTCTGACCACGACTGGTTGGCTGGGGTGGTGGAGGGGAGGAGGGCGTCTCCCTGCTGAAGCTGGGGGGGTGCCGTGATGGCAACCGGCCCCGGTTTGGCGCCCGCACTCGTACTGGGGGTAGGCTGAGCCCCCGGCGACTTCTTCCCCTTGCCTTTGCCCTTTGAGGGCTTCGGGGCAAGGGGAGCCACTGTCGGCGTCTTGTCCGCCGCTAAAGGCGGACGGAGGCGCTTCTCGGGCAGGAGCCGGTCCTCAATGCCCGCAAAGCAGGCCCGAGTGAACCCCGTCCCCCTTTTACTCCCCACGAAACCTTCCCCCCCCCCCCCTCCCCCTCCCCCCTCGTTACATTACCCCACCCCCGCCGCGGAATATCTCGGGATCCGGAGGTCGTAGGCTACCCGTGTTTGGGTTCTTTGGAACCGGGAGGAAGAGCCCGACCTTCTGGCCCCGAGGAAATCCCTCCCCCGCGCCCCTCCGGCTGCCTTACAATTATAGTAGGTTATCTCGGGGTCTAGAGGTCGTAAATCGGCCGAGTTTGGGCTCTTCGGAGTCGGGAGGAGGAGCCCAGCCGTCTGGCTCCGAGAAACTCCACATCACCTCATCTCACCTCACCTCACTACACTCTACTTCACTTTATTCACTCTTCACTCTACATTTCACCTTACACCTCACTGCACACGTGCAAACTCACTCGGTGCGGTGTGCGCCAAACTGTGGGATACACGGGCTGTATCTCTCAAAAATTTTAATTCTAGGTTAGGTTAGGAATTGTGTGTTTGTGTTGTTAACGTTCCCCCTATTGGGACGTATAGTTTTAGTTAGCAAGTCTTTTGACCGCCACCCTTATTGGTGGCGTAGATTTTAACTGCTTTTAATTATTAAATTCTATATATTTATTGATTTTATTTGGTATAATTTAATTTTATTTTTATTGTATTGACCGTCCTCCTATTGGGACAATTTTAATTATATTTTGACTTATTGTATAATTTTATATTTTATTAATCTAATTTAAGTTCGACCGTCATTTTGACGTATCAATACTTGATTTTATTGTGTGTTGCAGACCATCCCCTATTGGGACGTGGCTTTTAATTATTTTTATATTTTATTATTTTAAATTTAAATTATTGACGAAATATTTTAACCTGTGTTGTGTTGTGGACCGTCCCCTATTGGGACGAATTTTAAGTAAAATTGTATTGTCTTTTGACCGCCACCCCTTTTGGTGACGTGATTTTAACCATTTTAATTATTTATTTTATTTTAATTGTAATTATTGTTTTAATTGTAATCATTAATTGTAATTTTAAATTTATTTGATTGTTCCTTAGTTGTTGCGTTGGTTGTGCTGCCCTGAAAATGTCTCAAATTACAGGAAAGAATGTTAAAAACATAAACGTCACGCACACAGAGCAAAGGGAAGAAAAGGAGGGCAGGTCGCGTGGAGCCGCGGTGACCCAGTCACAGCTGCAGACTAGCGCCCGCCCAGTAGAAAGTTACACAGCCCGGGCCAACAGGCTGTACCAGGCCGCAAAGTCCCAGCTGGAGCTCTCGGGAAATCTGAAAACGTCCATCAAGGAGGGCGTTCTAAGCAGTCTATCAGGACTGCGCGGAGCTGTCCTCCAGGTGGACGAGACGCTTCGCTCCCTGGAGCTCCAGCTGGAGCAGTTGCGGTCTGAGAAGGAGAAGGAAATGAGGGAAAAATTAGAAGCAAAGGATAGGATCATTGAGAAGTTGGCCCGGAGCATAGGGGAGCTAGATATTGGGGCTAGGATGGGGGAACTCGTCACCAACACCGAGTCCATCAAGAAGATGATATTCACGGACGTGATGGACCGGTTTGACGAGTATCCCCCGGGCAGGGCGCTCTGCGGCAACGTGAAGAAATTGGAGGGCCTTGTGGAAGAGATGAAGGAAGTAAGGATGAGTATTGAGGTGACTGGAAAGAAAGTAGATGGGATGGCTGAGAAGATGGAGTGTGCGGGAAGAATGACGGAGGAGGTAAGCAAGAGAACGAAAGAGACGAATGAAAAGGTGGAGACGATCGGGGCAAGGGTTGGGGAGGTCGGGGAGAGGGTAAAACAGTACGGGGAAACCGTAAGGGAGGCCGGAAAGGCCGTGGAGACCCTCAAGGTCCCGGCGGCAACGTACGCCGAGAAGTTGAGGGCCTCCAAGACAAAGGCCAGCCCTCTCCCCTGCCGACCGAACCATGCGCTGATCGTGTCCTCGAAAGATGCGAAGGATACGAGCGAGAACGTTATGGCGAAAGTTAGGGAGGCCCTAGACGCCCGGGAAACGGGAATACAAGTTGATAGGGTCAGAAAGATAAAGGACGGAAAACTGGTGATCTGCTGTGGGAACAGGCCGGAGCTGGAGAAGGCGCAGAGCCGGCTCAACGCTCGGGACGGCCTCGACACGCAGCCCGCGGCAAACCGAGACCCGCGAGTGGTCATTCGTAACTTGCTGAGTTACAATTCCGAGGCTGACATCATTGAGTCCCTCAAGATGCAGAATCGGAAGTTGTGGCTCGGCATGGACGAGGCCCACTTTCGGGTCAAGGAGGTTTACAGGAGGAGGGCGCGGAACCCTCTCCAGGCCCATGTGGTGTTGCAGGTCTCCCCTCAGGTGTGGCGCAGGCTGACTGAGGCGGAGACCCTGTACATCGATATACAGGGCCTGACTGCCGAGGACCAGTCGCCGTTGGTGCAGTGTTCCCGGTGTCTGGGGTACGGCCACGGCCGCAGATTCTGCAAGCAGAAGGTGGACCTTTGCGCCCACTGCGGGGGGGAGCACGACCGTGCGAAGTGCCCCTCCCGCGTGGACGGGAAGGCCCCAGTCTGCGTGAACTGCGACCGGGCCGGACTGCAGACGGCGGGACATAATGCGTTCGACGGCGGCTGTCCGATAAGGCAGAAGTGGGACGGTATCGCGCGCTCCTCCATAAACTATTGCTGAGGGCCCCGCAGTGGATAGTGAATGCAAGGATCGCTTTATAGCATTACAGGCCAACCTCCAGCGCGGCCGCCTTGCGACTCAGGAGTTAGTCTTGTCCGCCCATGGGGGTGGTGTCGGTGTCGCCCTGGTCCAGGAGCCTTACGTTGGCGCGGAGGGGCGGGTCGGTAGCTTCCGTGGCGTTAGGGTGGTGCAGAGGGAGTCTGCTAGGACCAAACCCGTCAAAGCGGCAGTCATGGTGTTCCGGGATGACTTGGAGGTTCTTGTGAACCCTCTAATCATCACCGAGAATATCGTGGCTGTCGTTTTAAAGGCGGGCGATTGGACCGTGGCGGCTGTCTCTGTATACCTTGAGGGCACGGAGGATATCGAGCCGTACCTTCTGCAGATACGTGACTTCATGGGCCGGGTCGGCACGGGCAGGATCCTCATGGGAGGGGACTGGAATGCATGGAGTCCGTGGTGGGGAAGCGTCGAGGAGGACTCTCGGGGGGAGTCCCTGAGGGGGTTCTTTGATGATATGGAGCTGCACGTATTGAACGAAGGAGTCGTCCCCACCTTCGATACGGTCCGTGGGGGCAGGCGGTACACGAGTCATGTCGATGTTACCGTCTGCACCCAGGGGCTGTTGAGAAGCGTCCTTGAGTGGAAAGTGGACGACTCCGTGACAAGTTCTGATCATCGGGCGATACGTGTGGTTCTGGGTCTCAAGGTGCCCTCCGGGGGTAACACCCGGTGGACGAGTCGGCGCTTCAACACCCGGAAGGCTGATTGGGGTCGTCTCACCGAGGAAATGCAAAGCGGGATATCCGCTCGAGGGCTCACCCTGGAGCGGATATCCAACGCCCAAACGAGGGGCGAGCTTGAAGGGGTGGTCTCGGACTACATAGAGTCCGTATCCGAAGCGTGCGGGAGGGCTATCCCCCCGCACAGACCACCCCAACCCAAGAAGGGCTTTCCTTGGTGGAACGACGAGCTTGAAAGGCTGCGGCGCGACGTGAACACAAAGCGGCGCAGGATCCGCTGTGCCGCGCCGCGTCGCAGGCAGTATGTAGTGGAAGACTACCTGAGTGCCAAGGCGGAGTACGAGCGGAGGGCGGTCAACGCCCAGACTGCGAGCTGGAAGCAGTTCTGCTCGATGCAAGAAAGGGAGTCTATGTGGGACGGTATCTTTCGGGTGCTGAGAAGGGCGTCAGGTCGTCCCGAGGACCAGCTACTCGTGGAGGGTGGAGTTGTGCAGAGCCCGGATCAATCGGTCGCGCTGCTGGCCAGAACATTCTTCGCCGATGATGACGCGTCTGTGGACTCTGAGGTCCACACCGTCATCAGAGGTCGGGCGGATCTGGTCAGCATGCGCTTACCGGGAGAGACCGACGACCCCCCGATTACCAGGGGGGAGTTGGTCCGGACTCTGCGCAGCTTCAACCCCAAGAAGGCACCGGGTCCGGATGGTTTTACGAGCGATATATGCTGCCGAGTAATTAACCAGGATATCCAGCTATTCCTGGCCATCCTGAACCGGTGTCTTGACCTGGCGTGCTTCCCGGCGCCGTGGAAGGAGGCATCTGTCGTGGTGCTAAGGAAGCCGGCGCGTCCAGACTATGCCCGCGCAAAGTCGTATCGCCCCATTGGACTACTCTCCATCCTGGGCAAGATTTTGGAGAAAATCCTGTGCCGGCGAATCCGCTGGCACTTCTTGCCCAAGTCCAATGCGCGGCAATACGGCTTCGTACCGCAGCGGAGCACGGAGGACGCGCTGTACGACCTGATACAACACGTCAGAGGCATCCTCCACAAGAAGGAGATCGCCCTGATAGTCTCTCTTGACATCGAGGGGGCGTTTGACAATGCATGGTGGCCTGCTATAAAGTGCAGAATGATTGAGAAAGGTATTCCCGTTAATCTTAGGCGTCTTGTCGAGGATTACTTCAGGGACCGGAGCGTAGTCGTGCGCTACGCGGGGAAGACGATGCGGAAGCCCCAGACCAAGGGCTGTGTCCAAGGCTCCATCGGTGGGCCTCTCTTCTGGAACATGCTGCTGGACCCTCTACTGGACAACCTGGATTCGCTGGGCGCGTACGTGCAGGCGTTCGCGGATGATATCGTGTTGGTGTTCTCTGGGCACACGGCGCTCGGGATCCAGCGGGATGCCAATGCCGCTTTAGCCTGTGTGCACGAGTGGGGTGTCATGAATAAGCTCCGCTTCTCCGCCGAGAAGACTCTGGCGATGGTCGTTACGCGGAAGCTTAAATATGACACTCCGGTCGTGCAGATGGGTGGCGTTGACATCTCGATGGTGACCGAGCTCAAGGTCCTCGGAGTCATCGTCGACAGTAAGTTGACCTTCAACAAGCATATTTCATATGCTTGTTGCAAGGCAACTAACCTTTATAGGAAACTGTCGGCGATGGCTCGGGTGGATTGGGGCTTGTGTCCGGAGATCATCAGGACGATATACACCGCGGTGGTCGAACCCACCATCCTGTACGGCGCGAGCTCCTGGGCGAAAGCCGCCGAGAAGATCTCAGTGCAAAGAACCTTTGCTACCGTCCAAAGGGGCTTTGCACAGAAGATCGCCAAGTCACATCGTACGGTGTCGCTCAATGCAGCGCTCACGCTGTCGGGTCTCCTCCCGCTCGATATTCGAGTGTTGGAGGTCGCCCGGCTGTTTGAGTGCAAACGGGGACGTCCGATTGCTGAGCTGGAATCCCGCGAACTGGAGGAGCGTAGGGCCTTCACGGAGGCCCCTCACCCCGCCAGTGAGCCAGATGTTGAATATCAGTGTCTGGAGAATATGCTCCCCGAAACTGTGGCTCAGCTACAGCTCCCCGCTCATCTGATTTACACAGACGGTAGTAAATCGGATGAAGGGGTCGGGGCGGCATATTCATACTGGCGGGATGGGTCCGAGATTCGGACCAAGCGAATGAGGTTGGAGCCAATGTGTACCGTCTTTCAGGCGGAGCTGCTCGCGATAGCCAGGGCTACGGACCTGGTTGTCCTGAGAGGCTTCGACTGCGCGGCGGTGCTCAGCGACTCTCGATCCTCGCTCGACTTGATCCGAAACCCGGAAACGCACCACCCCCTTGCTACCCATATTCGTAAGAATATAAGGGAGCAAGAGGGGAGTGGTAAAGTCCTCCGGTTCTTTTGGGTGAAAGCTCATGTCGGGATCCCCGGCAATGAGCGCGCCGACGAATTGGCTAGGCAGGCGGCGGCCCAGTCCAGGGTCGCCCCAGCGTATGACAGGTGTCCAGTCTCTTACGTCAAGAGACGTTTGAGAGAGGGCACAGTAGCTGTCTGGAACGGGAGGTACACCGGCGGGGCCACGGCTGGGGTCACGCGGATATTCTTCCCCGATGTGGTGCGCGCGCGCAAGGTCCTGAAGTGCCTCGACAGGACGTCTATCTGGGCGCAGATCCTGACGGGTCACGGCGGCTTCGCTGCGTACCTGCATCGCTTTAAATTGAAGGACAGTCCAGCCTGTGTGTGTGACACACAGGCGACAGAAACAGTACAGCACATATTACTGGAATGCCCGAGGCACGACCGCGACAGGTACGACCTGGAAGTAAGCACAGGTAGAAAATTGACGGAGTCATCCATAGCCGACCTCATGGCGGACAAACACTCCAGGCCGTACCTGGAGCGGTTTTGCCTCAAGGTGGCAAAAATATCGATTGACAGGAACCGGACGAGGGCAGCACAGCCAAGCACTGTGCCGTCGGCAGGAATTGTTTGAAAATTGAAATATATAGAAGTAGGATAAGATAAATTAAGTAGATAGACTAGTATAAGAAATTGTAAAAATGATTTTTAAAAAAAAAAGACTAAGAAAGAAAAGACAAGACGTGGGAAAAAAGCGACCCCGAAAAAAATATTGACAAGGCCAATGCCGCTAAAAAAAAATAAGTAAGCGCGAAAAAATAGAATTGGCGGAAAAGAAAATAAAAAAAAAGCAAACAATGATTCTTGCCATGCAAGAAGAAAAGAGACGGCACTATTAAAAAAAAAAAAAAAAAAACCTCAGCTTGCAGGCGATCGACCCTCGCCTGCAGCTGCCTCGTCTCGTCTGACGCAGATCGCTGCGTCAGCTCCAGGACTATGCCGTGCAAACTTGTTGAACGGCATCTCAGGGCCTTCTGCAAAGTGCCCTTCAGGTTTGAGGACTTGGAGGCGACCAGGACGATCTCCTCCTTGTCCTCTTCAGCCAGTCGGGCCAGCTCCGCTACGGAGAGGCCGTCAAAGGAGACTAGAGCTGAAGACGAAGACGAAGTCGAAGCAGAAGACTGCTTCGCCTTCGACTTCCTCTTGGGCTTACTCTTGCCCGAGTCCGAGGAACCCTCGGACCCGAGCTTCAAATAAGCCCTCTTTAGGCTGCTCTCCGCAGCCACCCCACAAACGGACGAGTCTAAGACTACGGATTCTACATCCGAGTCTGAGAACTCGTCCGCTCCACTCATGCAGAGGCTAGCCGCGGATGGTGCGCGACTGGCCTCTGAGGCCGACAATACGTCGGGGTGGCCCTGAGAAGGGCCTTTTGTTTGGCCCTGAGAAGGGCCTTTGATTTGGCCCTGAGAAGGGCCGTTTGGTAGACCCTGAGAAGGGCCTTTTGCGACGAAACGCCCGGAGGCATTCCGTAATGGTTTCGGCATAATGACAACCAGAAACCAAATTCACAATAACAATAAAACCAACCCACAATAGAATAAAACCCACGTTAAAAACAATATTAAAAACCACTATCCGCAATCGCCCTCAAAGTAAAATAAAATTTCGCAGATCGCGTAGGTCACAGTGCTTGTTAGCCACCGGTCTGCCACTCCGTTACGGTGGTCAGACACGGCGTTGCCCGGGGTACACTGCGAGGAAGTCAGCACTGTGGGGCGTACCCCAACCTAACTTTTTTTTTTTTTTTTTTTTTTTTCTCGCTGGGGAAAATGTCAATTACGCATCCCCACCCGTCGGGGAACGGGTGGGGTATGTGGGACTCCCCGGGAGAGAGCCTCCCGGTATACCCACTAAAAACCCCAGCGCAACTCCGGCATCGCCATAGTGGCGGGGGAGTGTGAAACTAGCACAGCCTCAGCTACCTCTCCCCCGCCGGCGAAACCCGCCTAAGAAGGCGGGCCCTCATTTGCCCCTCTTAAAGAGGGGCCGTGGCTCCCGCGTGGTGAGCGGTGCAGGGCGGGCGCGGGCACCCCCGTGCCTCACGCCCGCCGCTCACCTCAGGGCGGGAGAAAGCGGGCGAAATCCCGCCTTCTCCTGCCCCTACGCCGCCTACGGAGCGCCGGAGCGAGGGGATCCTCCTCTCGCTCCCGCTCCGCGGCCTCCTTCTGCGACATCACGACCTCGCAGAAGGAGGCCATCGCCGCCCAGGCCCCCTCCTACCGCCGCGACAAGATCGCGGCGCGGCACGGCCCACGACGGGCACACCGCGAGGGTGTTGGAACCCCGACTGTCCTGTACAGGTCCTTCCCGCCTTGCGGCATACGGACCATTGTACAGTCTAGTGGTTTGTCCGTCTGCTCGTGTTAGTTCTCCCAACTGGGACGTGCAACGACACAATACGTGACTTCGCACCCGAGCAGCTAGTCCCAGAGTAAATTTGCAGCCGCATCAGCATTATGCCTAGCTGACCTCACGCTCTGCACCAAGCTCCAACTCCTTCCTTTTTCTGTGCCATTTGTGGGCGAATGACCGCAGTCTCCGGAAGCCCTCCGCGTCCGCTACCAGGTCTTGGTAGTAAACCGGACCAATCACGTGTCTGGACCAGTCTGACAACATGGCCTCTCGCTCTTCCTCATAGAGGGTGCAGTCCCACAGGACATGGTCCCGAGTTTCATCCGCCAGCCCACAGTAACATACGGCAACGTCGGATACCGACATTGCGTGTAACCGGCTTCTGAAACTCCCATGTCCTGTTAGCATCTGTGATGTGACATATTCCGGTTCCACCCAACCTAGCGCCAGACGCAGAGCCACGTCCGGAAAGAAGGAGTACAGCTCCCTACCGTCCCTGGAAGAAGCCCACCGCTCCTGCCACTGGGCAACGACCTCCGCTCTCACCCTCTTGATCGCCTCCCTGCGCTCCATGCCAAACATTCCGGAACACTCCTGCGCGATTCGTCCTGCACGACAAACCTCCAGGTCGGCCGGCAGCACACCCGCCAGCACGGGCAGTGCCGCGGTACTCACAGACCTATAGGCCTTCGACAGCAGCACCAGTGCCGGGCGTTGCGTGCGGAGCAGCGTACTCCGCACTGCATAGCAATAAACTCTCCGCCACCATACGGCCGCAGCATATGTGAGGACAGCCACATAGGTCCCTGAAAACAGGACCTTTAGGGCCTTATACCTCACGCCCCAGGAAGACGCCGAGACCCTCGACATCTTCCCAAAGGCGTTCACAGCCCGTTGGCCGGCCAAACTAGCATGCGGCACGTAGGAGCCCGCTTCATCAATAACAACGCCCAGCAACTTGACCTGTCTCGCACTCGCAATCGAGGCGCCGCCCATACGCACCGTAGGGGGGCGTTTAAATTTTCCCTTTAGCGAAATTGTCTGGGATTTGTTGGCCGAGAATTGGAGACGGTTCCGCCACCCCCAAGCGGACACCGCCTCGAGCGACAATTGGGCTTTACGCTCAATCGCCGCCCGGCTCGGCGCCTCGATCACGACCGTGATGTCGTCCGCGTATGCTACTGCCGAAACTCCGTCCGGCCATGGCAGCCTCAGGATGTCGTCTAGCAGGAGGTTCCACAATGTTGGCCCGAGTACCGAACCCTGGGGGCAGCCCATAGTGGACCGCTTCCACACCGCCTGGTCGCCCACAAATAGGCCAACCCGCCTATTAGTAAAATAATTAATTATGATTTTATATATATTGGGCGGGCATCCGCCCTGCTTGGCCTTTGTAATTATCATGGGCCACCAGGCGTTGTCGAAGGCCCCCGAAATATCTAACAGTACTGCCTGCACGTATTTCTCTGAGGAGCACGCCGCCCGGTCCAGGATCGCGTTCAGCGCCGTGACCGTCGACCTGCCCCTCGAGAAACCGTGCTGGTCGTTGGAAATTCCCCGGTGGAGGCAGGGCGCGCACGTAATTATAAGTCGCTCAAGAATCTTCCCCAAAATGGGGAGAAGCGTTATTGGCCTGTAGGCCTTCGGGTCCGACAGAGGTCGATCGTTGCCCTTCGGCAGGACGATGAGCTTACCCACCTTCCAGATGTCCGGAAAAACCCCCTCCCGTATACACGCAGAGAACATGAGGAGCATTTCTGCTCCACTGGCCCTCCACGCGTGCTTGATAATACGAGCCGTGAGGCCGTCGAGTCCAGGGGCCGTGTTGGGCAGGCACTTGATGATCCGCTCAAGTGCTGCCCAACTGGGTGGATCCGAATCCCGGCCCGACGGGGAGCACGCAGCCACAGCCCTGACTTGTCTGTGGTACTCAGTGTCCCCGCCAGGGTCGTCATCCGGGCATAGGATGCCGATTAGGCCCTCCGCGGTGTCCCGTGCCGTCATGGAGTGGCTGCCATCAGGGAGCCTTATGGCCTGGATGACATTTGCGGGGGGGCGCACTCTGCCCGACGCGGCTCTGTACGCAAGCCCCCAGGGGTCGTCGTTCCCTGACTCCGCAATGCCCCGGAAAAACGCCATTTCCGTCTCCCTCATGGCAACCGCGAGGGTGTGGTCCGCCGTGTCCTCCGCCTCGCCGCAACCGTGGCACGACGGCGTCTCCTCTCGTCCTATCCGGTGCAGGTACCTGCCGAAGCAGCCGTGACCGGAGAGTATCTGCACCAGACGGAAGGAGAGGAACCCGTGACGCCTGTCGAGCCAGTCCTTCAGGACCGGCCCGATGGCGTCGAGGGTGCGACGGCCGAACACCGCGGAGGCGAGGTCGCGCGTCCAATGTTGGACGATGGCATCCCTCGCCTCCCGGCGGACGGCCTCCCTCAGCTCCGGGGCCGCGGAGAGGAAGAGGAAGTAGCAAGGCTGCGGGCCGACAATAAGCGCCTGCAAGGGCAGCTCGCAGCCTTGCAGAAGGAAGTGGCGGCTCTGCGCAGGGCTTTCTCAGAGAGAGGAAGCCCTCGCTCCAAAAAGAAGCGACCCGAACAGCCGGGCCCGAGGACGGTCCCGCAGCCCCCCCCCCGGTCGGGGGAGCGATGATTACGCGGGACGATTTTGCCCGGGCAATGGAGGCCCTCCAGCGCGAGCTGATGAACCACATGGGTGGTGTCATCAACGCGCGTATAGAGGGCCTCGAAAAGGATGGTCGGCTCCTGCCGCCCAAGTCCCATCGCCCCGCGCTGGCGGCCGACAGGCGAGCGAGCCAGCCCCAAGAGAGGGAGCGGCGGGAGACTGAGCCGGCGACTTTGATGCCGCCGGCCAACATGCCTAAAAAGGCTAGGCCGGCTGCAAAAAAGAAGCCGAAGGGGCCGAGCGGGCGCGGAGGGGCAGAAGCCCCTGCCCCTGAGCAGAAACGGGCCCAGGAGCAGATCGCCGGAGGCTCCGCTCAGGTGCAGCCTCTGGTGATGGAGGGGCGGGAGTCGTGGGCGACGGTGGTCCGCAAGGGCAAGAAGAAGGCCACTACTGCCCCGGCTCCCGCTCCAGCGCAGAAGCCTAAGGGGGCCAAATCGGCGGCCCCGAAAAAGCCAGCCAAGAAGGCACCTAGGGCGCCGAAGAGGCCCGCCGTGCTGATGGCCCTGAAGCCCGCGGCCGTGAAGGAGGGCGCCACGTACGTGGACGTCCTCCGGAAGGCGCGGGCGGCCATCAGCCTCGCGGAGATCGGGGTTGGGCCGGGTAAAGCGAGGAGGTCCATGACGGGAGCTTGGCTTATGGAGCTCCCAAAAGAGACCTCCCCCTCCCAGGCCGACGCCTTGGCCAAGAAATTGGTTGAGGTGGTCGGGGAGGTGGCCGAAATTACCCGGCCCACTAAGATGGCTGAGATCCGCGTGGCGGGCCTCGATGAGTCCCTGACACCCGAAGAGGTGAAGGGGGCCCTGGCTGAGGCGGCCAACTGCCCGCCCGAACAATTTCGGGTGGGCACTATAGCCCTGGGGGCGCGGGGCACGGGCTCGGTCCGGGTCTCGTGCCCCATAGAAGCCGCGAAGGGGCTGGCGGAGCGGGGCAAGGTGGTGGTGGGCTGGAGTGTGGCCACCATCCACCATTTGGAGCAGCGCCCCATGCGCTGCCGCAGGTGCCTAGCGAGGGGGCACACTGCGGCGCTCTGCCCCCCCTCCGCCAAGGACCGGAGCCGGCTTTGCTTCCGGTGCGGCAAGGAGGGCCATTTGGCTGCGGCCTGTAAGGCCCCTGTTAAATGCGCGCTATGCGCAGACAGGGGCCTGCCCAGCGGCCACAGAATGGCCGGCGCCGCATGCGAAGCCCCTCCGGTCCGAGGCCGCCCCGTAGTGGGACCGCCAGCGGGACCACCAGCGGCCGGCTCTGCGACCACCGCAACAGAAGGGACGCCGATGGACACTGCTAATGCCCAGTAGGTCCATCGGTGTCATTCTACAGGCTAATGTCAACCACTCCGCCACGTCACAGGACCTCTTGTGTCAGGACGTGGCGGAGTGGGGAGCAGACCTGGCGGTGGTGGCAGAGCCATACTTTGTTCCGAACTCGGTCAATTGACTAGGGTCGTCGGACGGCCTGGCGGCGATCATGCGATCCGCTGCGAGCACTGGCCCCCTCTCGTTCTCAGGGAGAGGGGTCCGGGGTTCGTCGCGGGTCAGTGGGGGGGAGTGGTGGTCATTTCGACCTACTTCTCCCCCAATCGCAGCCGGGCCGAATTCGAGCGCCTCCTGGCGGCTGTCGAGGGGACGGTCAGGAGGGCGGCTCCACGCCCCGTGTTGGTGGCGGGAGACTTCAACGCCAAGCATGGCGCGTGGGGGTCTCCCGTCACCAACGTCTTCGGTGAGGACCTGGTGGATTGGGCCCATTGCTTGGGTCTGCAGGTCCTCAACCGGGGCAACACCCCGACGTGCGTGAGGTGGCAGGGTGAGTCGATAATGGATGTCACCCTGGCCACCTCGACCCTAGCCGACCGAGTTCGGAACTGGCGGGTAGAGACGGCGGTGGAGATCTCGGACCACAGGTACGTCCGCTTCGAGATCTCCACTGCGGGGCCTGCGGCCCCGCTCCACCTGGGCCCAGCGGCAGGCGCCTCCTCGTTCCCGAGGTGGGCGCTTGCACATCTCCGGAGGGACGTTGCCGAGGAGGCGGCGACGTTCCGAGCGTGGGCCGAACCACCGGCCCACCTCATTGGAGACGCGGACGGCATGGCGGACCTCCTCGCTGAGGACCTGGAAGTGGTCTGCAGCGCCGCCATGCCGAGGGCCCAGGGATACCGCCGGAAAAAGCAGACATACTGGTGGACGCAGGAACTCGCTCACCTGCGTGCCGCCAGTATGGCTGCACGGCGCGCCTACCAGAGGTACAGGAGGCGCGCCGTAAGGGAGCCCGGCGAAGAGGACGGTCTTCGCCGGGCATACAGGGAGGCCCATCGAGCCCTGCGTACCGCCATATGCAGGGCAAAGGTCGCTGCCGCTGAGGAGTTCCTCGCACTCCTCGACAGCGACCCCTGGGGAAGGCCGTACAGGGTGGTGAGGGGGAAGCTGCAGGGAGCGGCACCCCCCACATCCTGTATGGAGCCTGGCCTACTTAGAAGGGTCCTGGAAACTCTGTTTCCGAACCCGGGACCCTTCACGCCCCCCAGGATGCCCGCCTCCAGCTCATCCACTCTGGAGGTGTGGACCGATGGGCCTCCCGTATCCGACGGTGAGTTGGATTCCGTCAGGGAGAGGCTCCGAGCCAAAAACAAGGCTCCGGGCCCGGACGGCGCCCCTGCGAAGGTGATGGCAATTGCCATAGAGCCCCTGGGGGACCGGTTCCGCGCGGTCATGGATACATGGCCGCTTCCCCAGGAGGTGGAGAGTGGGCAGGCTCTGCCTCCTTCGCAAGGACGGCCGTCCCGCCGACTCACCGTCGGGCTATAGACCGGTCGTGCTCCTGGATGAAAGCGGAAAGTGCTTTGAGAGGATCATCGCCTCTCGCATCCAGGAGCACCTAGAGAGCCGTGGGCCGCAGTTGGCGGACTGCCAGTACGGCTTTCGGACCGGCCGGTCCACGATGGACGCGGTGGCTCGCCTCAAGAGGTGGACTGAGGCGGCCACAGCGAGGGGTGAGGGTGTCGTCGCGGTGTCGTTAGACATCGCGAACGCGTTCAACACCCTCCCCCACGAATGCATAGAGGTGGCACTGAAATATCACGAAGTGCCCCTCTACCTATGCGCCCTCGTGCGGGACTACCTCCGTGAGAGGAGGGTCCTGTACGAGGACGCAGAGGGTCGCGTCCAGTCGTGGACCGTAAATGTAGGAGTACCCCAGGGATCAGTGCTTGGTCCCCTGCTCTGGAACCTGGGGTACAATTGGGTTCTGCGGGGCGCGCTCTTGCCGCGGATGGACGTCGTCTGTTTCGCAGACGACACTCTAGTCGCGGCCAGGGCGCGCGAGTGGGAGGAGGCGGTCCACCTCGCGTCGGTCGGCACCTCCTTGGTCGTCCGGCGCATCCGCCTCCTGGGGCTGGAAGTGGCCCTCGAGAAAACGAGGGCCATAACCTTCCACGCCCCGCGACGCAGAACCCCACCGGGGCTTCGTATCCGAGTGGAGGGGGTCCAGGTTCCCGTCGAGGTGCACATCAAGTACCTCGGCCTGATCCTGGATCCCCGCTGGAATTTCGAGGAGCACTTTAGGCTCCTCGCTCCGCGGCTGTGCTCTTTCGCAGCCGCACTCGGACGGCTCCTCCCCAATTTGGGGGGGCCGAATTCGGCGTGCCGTCGGCTGTACCAGGGAGTGGTGCGGTCGATGGCACTCTACGGAGCCCCGGTGTGGGCGGAGCGCCTTTCCCGGTGCACAGTGGCCCTGCTGCGGAGGCCGCAGAGGGTCATCGCGACACGGACCGTGCGGGCATACCGCACGGTCAGTCATGGGGCGGCCTGCGTGCTCGCGGGCACGCCCCCGTGGGAGGTCGATGCCCTGGTTCTGTCCCAGGTGCATCGACACCGTGTCGCGGCCCGGGAACGGGGGGAACGACCCGCCTTCGAGGAAGTAAGGCGGGTCAGATTAGCGGCTCAGGGTGAGGCCCTGAGCCGGTGGAGGGAGGCGCTCCGCTCCCCAGCTGCCGGCCACCGGATGATTGGAGCGATTCGTCCGGTGTTGGAGGGATGGGTTGGGCGCCGGCATGGCAGCCTTACCTTCCACTTGGTGCAGGTACTGACCGGACATGGCTGCTTCGGTCACTACCTGCACCGGGTCGCCCGTCGGGAGGAGTCACCGCGGTGTCATCACTGCGACTCCCCCGACGACACGGCCGAGCACACCCTCGTGGAGTGCCCGGCCTGGCGAAACGAGCGCCGCGATCTCGTTGCGGCGCTCGGAGGCGGACGCCTCTCCCTGGCAACCATGGTGCGAGCCATGGTTGAAAGTGAGAGTGCATGGGAGGCTGCCGCCTCCTTCTGCGAGACCGTCCTCTTGCAGAAGGAGGCTGCGGAGAGGGAGCGGGAAGAGGACGTACTTGCCGCTCCCCTCCGGCGTAGACGGGTGGGGCGAAGAAGGCGGGGGACGAACCCCCGTCTCCTTTAGCCCCAGGGTGTGACCAGCGCGTGCGGGTAGCTCCCGCACGTGCATTGCACAACGGTCACCACGTCTGGGGATTATTCCGTTACCGGGTAATCCCCCTTTGGCGCGGAAACCGGCCCTACAGGGGAGGGCCGGTAAGCCCTGAGAGTGGCACGGAGTTCTTGGCCTTCGGGTCGGCCCCGTGACACTCTCAACACAGGGCCCGACGGTAACCGGGTGGTTTTAGTGGGTATTCCCGGCATCGGCCGGGCGAGTCCCACACACGCTCGTCGCCTAGCTAGCGACGGGTATGGTGCGTAAAGGCATTTCCACTCGAGAAAAAAAAAAAAAAAAAAAAAAAAGGTTAGGTTAGGTTAGGTTTCCGTGTGCAGTTTCTGGACCTGCCATCGGACGCGTCCCCAGGTGGCGGATAGGGGAACGGCCCCCAGATATGGGGGTTACCGGTTTACCGGCGCGGACCAAAACCAGAAGTGGGGACCGCTTCGGCGGTCACGCGCGGCGGGTCGGCCACCACTCCAGGTGGCTGACGTGACCCGAAGTCCGGGTCACCGTCGGGCAACCCGGTCTCCTCATTGAGAGGAGCTGGGGGCCCCGTTTGCCTTCGGGCAAACGAGTGGGGCTAAGAGGAAGGACACCTCGCTAAAAAACCCTTGGCTGCTGCGTCTTCTTGCACACGAAGACGTACCCAGCCGGGCCCCTCCCTATGGAGGGCCCACTGTGGGCCTGCCTTCGGGCAGGAATCGCCGGCGGGGGATTGGTCGGCAGGCATGCTACTTCCCATGACCCCGCCACTAAGGCGATGTCGGTGTGCCGCTGTTGGGTTTAGTGGGTATTTCCGGCTTCGGCTGGGCGAGTCCCACACACGCCCTTCGGGGTATGGTGCGTAAATGTCATTTCCACAGCGTCAAAAAAAAAAAAAAAAAGGTTAGGTTAGGGTTCCGTGCGCAGTTTCTGGCCTGCCATCGGACGCGTCCCCAGGTGGCGGATAGGGGAACGGCCCCCAGATATGGGGGTTACCGGTTTACCGGCGCGGACCAAAACCAGAAGTGGGGACTGCTTCGGCGGTCACGCGCGGCGGGTCAGCCACCACTCCAGGTGGCTGACGTGACCCGAAGTCCGGGTCACCGTCGGGCAACCCGGTCTCCTCATTGAGAGGAGCTGGGGGGCCCGTTTGCCTTCGGGCAAACGAGTGGGGCTAAGAGGAAGGACACCTCGCTAAAAAACCCTTGGCTGCTGCGTCTTCTTGCACACGAAGACGTACCCAGCCGGGCTCCTCCCTATGGAGGACCCACTGTGGGCCTGCCTTCGGGCGGGAATCGCTGGCGGGGGATTGGTAGGCAGGCATGCTATTTCCCATGACCCCGCCACTAAGGCGATGTCGGTGTGCCGCTGTTCGTTTTTAGTGGGTATTCCCGGCTTCGGCTGGGCGAGTCCCACACACGCCCTTCGGGGTATGGTGCGTAAATGTCATTTCCACAGCGTCAAAAAAAAAAAAAGTTAGGTTAGGTTTTTTTTTTTTTTTTTATAAATGAGTACTAATTCTGCGGACATGATCGTCCGCACTCTTTGTTTATCGATTTATTATTGTTCCATATTTAATTATTTATTAAACTCAGGCGGGGACCCCCCATCACAATTGGGCCCGCTGAGGAACTACATTTGTGTTCGCGACGAAAACATCCCACTTCACATTACACATTCACGTGAAAATTAATAGAAACATTTTAAGAAAATTATCTCAACAAATACGTAAACAAATAATAGTAAGACTGACAGATGACATTTCGACGCAATAACTATAGATAAGGAACAAAACGGAAACATTTATGAAACGATGTAAAGATCTAGCGACATCTAGAATTCGGAGGAATAATCTACATTAACATATTGACAGTTATTGATCTGACAATCTATCAACTCACACACACGCATTGACTAATGACAGCGCAGCAAGCATCAGCGACGTCTGGTGTCGAGTAGCGGAACCTCCCAACCGCCGATGTTAGAACGAGACAGATAGATAAAAAAGAGTACAGACATACGAACTTCCTGTCCGCGTAGCCGCGAGAAGATTCGGGACTATTCTGGGAAGCAATTCGAGAGAGTTCTCCGCTCCTGGTTTGACCGTATAAATACGCGTAAAAGCCGGCGAGAGTCATTCAGTTTACAGTTGAGTTTCCGAGTACTTCGAACTGATCTGCGAGTAAATAGTGACAGTGAACAGTATAGTATAGTGAATAGTGAACAGTGATAGTAAACAGTACAGTACAGTAACAGTGGAGTAATAGTAACAGTGTTTCCGTATTTTTAAATACCTTTCCCGCCATAGTGTTATAGTGTTGTCAGTGTTGCTATAATTATAAATTTCTGTACCCGTCGTAGTAATAGTGTTGCCAACATAATAAAATAGTTTACCACAGTTTTTATAGTAAAATAAAATAGTATATACAGTCCATAAATAGTGTTGTTTCTTCATGTACACATGGGGTAGTACGGAACGTATATGCTGACCCCTGCCCCGTACATAGTGGTCCTTCGAGCCGGATTGTGAAGCAGATCGTGATATAGACTCTGACAGTGTTTCGTATCGCGTCGTATGACCGCGCCGCGAGTGTTTAAATAGTGTTTCGTTATACATAGTTATTTTAAAGGACGATATAGTTTCGTGAGTGTCAGTGAAAAAGCACCTCGCACGCACGCGTTTGAGTGTTGTTTTTGTGAAAACAGTATAGACTGATAGTTACATAGATACATGGACATTTAGAGTATAAAGTTTCATAGACAATCGATTAATATAGACATTTATTCGTACGATTAATGTTATATAACCGAGTTATACAGTGGACAATAGTGGACCATAGACATTTTCATGTGTGAATAGACAGTTTTTGTTCGTGTTTTAGTGGACATTTTTGTGAATATTACTGTGGACACCTTTTACAAGGATTTTAAAAATGCCAGTGACAAGGTCCGTTACTAGAGCGCAAGTGCACACCGACATGCAGCAGTCTGCTCATGAACTTGAGCAGGCGCCTCAACAATCGCCGCAAAAGGTTGCACATCTGCCATCGCAGATGTCGCCACAGATACCACCTCAGGTACTACCACAGACGTCAGCGCGTCATTCACTACAAAGAGATGATACAGTACAAAAAGCTCCATCAATGAAGTCTACAGTTTCTGAAAAATCACTACGACTTAAAGAACAGATTATTCGAAGTAAAATAGAAGAAGAGAGGCTAAAAAGAGAGCAATTAGAAATCCTACTCCAGATAGAAGAAAATAGAGAACAAGAGCATGAAAACTCCTCACATGTCAGTGAAAACAGCCGAAGAACAGATCGGGTTCGAGAATGGGTGGATCAACATTCCAACGTATCATGGGAATATTTTGAAGAAAATAAACCAGATACTCCCAGAAAAATGAAAACTGAAAATTTTCAAGAACAAAAATCCTTTAAGATGAAAACCGAAGAACTGAAGAAAGAAAATTCAAGAATGAAGACTGAAGAACAAGAAATAGAAAAATACCAGAAGACAGAAGATTTGAAGACCAAGATAAAGAGAAAATTGAAACAAGAAGACGAAGATGAAGAATGTAAAGATTATAATGAAAAGAAGCACGAAGAAAGAAGATGGCCCAAAAATCAGAATGAAAAAGAAAATCACAACTCAGAAAAGAAGAAAGAAGAAAGCGACGACAGACAGAAGATAGATGTCACCGACTTGGCTTCCGCTATAGCTCAAGCAGCCCGTTCGTATAAACCACGATATATCGGAGAATTGCCCTACTTCAGCGGAGCTCATACAGAATGGCTCGCCTATCGCGCAGCATATAAAGAAACAGAGAAATACTATACAGAAGTGGAGAATACTGCAAGACTGCGTCGATCACTGAAGGGAAGAGCCCAAGAAGCAGTCCGTTGCCTACTTATTGCAAATGCAAAACCAGCTGATGTTTTAGAAACATTAGAGTATCGATTCGGTAGACCAGATTCGATTGCACTCTCCGAGCTAGACAGCCTGAAAAGCCTGCGACGCATAACAGAATCGCCACAAGATATATGCCTGTTCGCAAGCAAAGTACAGAACGCCGTCGCCACTCTCCAAGCACTGAAGCGTAGCCACTACCTGTACAGCCCTGAAATTATAAAGAACCTGACACAGAAGTTGACGCCTACACTCCGCTCCAGGTGGCTGGATATTGTTGACGGAGAAAATGAAGATGAACCAGATTTAGTCACATTCAGCAAATTCATCGCTAAAGAAGCCCGCAAGATTGGAAGATTTGCATCGCCCGAAAGAATAGAAAAACGCGATTACGATCAACCAAGAAGAGATGCCAATCAACCATACCGCAGAGAACAGTATCATCCAGTGGATTATAGAAGAGAGCCACGGCAAAAGGAATATAGAAAAGAACAGCAAAATAGGGAACTCCGAAATGAAATCGAGTAATATCATAGAGACAGAACCTATCGAACAACAGAAAAAGATAAGAAGACAAAAAACGCTACTCAAACATGCTATCTCTGCAAGAATTCGAAGCATGAAGCAAGAGATTGCCCGAAATTTAAAGAAGCAGACAGCAACAAGCGCTGGGAACTGGCAAAGGAGCACAACCTTTGTTTTCGATGTCTGAAGAAAAGGACTTCAGAACATAGCTGCCGATCACAGACCTGCAAAGTCGACGGGTGTGAACGCACGCACCATTCGCTATTACATTTCACAACAAGAAAAGAAGAACAAAACACCTCCAAAACAGAAGAACGTGTAACTTCAGCTGCAACCCAGAAACAGTTCGCATTTTTGAAAATCCTACCCGTTACAGTCAAAGGACCTCGTGGGGAAATGAACATCCACGCTTTATTGGACGACGGATCAACGGTAACACTCATAGACTCAAAGGTAGCAAGCCAAATTGGATGTCGAGGTCCAACCGATCCCTTGCAAATAGAAGCAGTAGCAGGAGCCAAATTAGAAGCAGATAGATCACAGCGAGTCACTTTCAAAATTAGAGGTCAAGGAAAGGAATTGAAAATCAAGGCACGCACTATTGACCAATTAAATTTAGCACCGCAAACAGTAAAAATAGAAGACATAGACCATTGCATGCACCTCGAAGACATTAAACATGTCATCCAATACGAAGAAGGAAGACCAACTCTGTTGATTGGACAGGATAACTGGCAATTCTTAATTGCCGAAACGATAAAAAGAGGTTCCGCAGATCAACCAGTGGCATCATTATCGCCTTTAGGATGGGTTCTTCACGGAGTAAATACAAGAAGCCTCGGAAGACAAGTCAACTACTGCTATAGAACCTCTTTAGAAGAATTAGATGAACAGATGAAGAAATACTTCTTGATAGACTCACTGGGAGTAACAGCAAGAAAACCAAAAACCTATACAGAAGAAAGAGCACTATCAGTTCTTACAGAGAAAATCGTAGAACGTCCCCATGGCGGATATGAAACAGGTCTGCTCTGGAAGAAGGATAAAATAGAACTACCAAACAGCTATGAACAAGCATTCAAGAGACTGAGTGGAATTGAGAGAAATGAGAAACAAATTGGTATCATAAAAGAAGACAGAGACAGATTCCGATTTTCGTGGCGAAAATACCGGCGGGAGGGTCCTCCAACAGAATATAGAAAGAAGTCTGCAAACTTCGGAGCAAGAAATTCACTGCATTATACAAGGCAGAAAAATACAGAGAAGAATACCCAAAAGCACAGGGACATGTGGATATATTTTGGAAAAGATGGATAAAAGAATATCTTCCGAACTCGCAATACCGGCTGGAGCCTAGAGGTAATGGAAAACAGCAGGCAGGATTTTACGAAGGCCGACAAAGAAGCTCGTACTGCTTCCAGTCACAGATAGTATCGTCGCTTCACCGGAATAGATGCGCCGTCGATACCGACAACGCACGGCGGGAGTATGTTCGCGACGAAAACATCCCACTTCACATTACACATTCACGTGAAAATTAATAGAAACATTTTAAGAAAATTATCTCAACAAATACGTAAACAAATAATAGTAAGACTGACAGATGACATTTCGACGCAATAACTATAGATAAGGAACAAAACGGAAACATTTATGAAACGATGTAAAGATCTAGCGACATCTAGAATTCGGAGGAATAATCTACATTAACATATTGACAGTTATTGATCTGACAATCTATCAACTCACACACACGCATTGACCAATGACAGCGCAGCAAGCATCAGCGACGTCTGGTGTCGAGTAGCGGAACCTCCCAACCGCCGATGTTAGAACGAGACAGATAGATAAAAAAGAGTACAGACATACGAACTTCCTGTCCGCGTAGCCGCGAGAAGATTCGGGACTATTCTGGGAAGCAATTCGAGAGAGTTCTCCGCTCCTGGTTTGACCGTATAAATACGCGTAAAAGCCGGCGAGAGTCATTCAGTTTACAGTTGAGTTTCCGAGTACTTCGAACTGATCTGCGAGTAAATAGTGACAGTGAACAGTATAGTATAGTGAATAGTGAACAGTGATAGTAAACAGTACAGTACAGTAACAGTGGAGTAATAGTAACAGTGTTTCCGTATTTTTAAATACCTTTCCCGCCATAGTGTTATAGTGTTGTCAGTGTTGCTATAATTATAAATTTCTGTACCCGTCGTAGTAATAGTGTTGCCAACATAATAAAATAGTTTACCACAGTTTTTATAGTAAAATAAAATAGTATATACAGTCCATAAATAGTGTTGTTTCTTCATGTACACATGGGGTAGTACGGAACGTATATGCTGACCCCTGCCCCGTACAATTTGCCTTAAAACTATGAGTCCGTTAGTTAAATTATATTAGGGTTACAAATATATATATATTACTATTTTTGTTCTTTTATATGATTGTTTTTTTTTTTTTTTTTATATATTACATTCCCTTATTTACTATTGTCCGCGCTCGTCGCGCGCGCATCAAGTTCCAGCCCGGGCCAAGGAGGGGCGAGTAAGACGCGAGGGGGCCGCGGCCCATATGCGGCCCGCGGATTGGTCGAATACCCTTATATAAATTCGTAGTCGGGCATACAAGGCGCTTTTTTTGGATCGTCAAAGAAACTAATGTATCTCCTAGTTGTCATCATAATATATATATTTTTATACAGTCCACACTTTATTTTAAATACCTCGAAGGCGTACTTAACAAATTGGTCCTCTCACCGTGAAGAAGAACCGTGCCAAAGAATCCACGGATAATATTTTACAACGGCTGCTACGGAGATCGGACTTTGGAACCAACGGACATCATCGCGCCGATCTATTGCGCCGTGTCATCGCTGTGTTCCAGTGAAAATACTTTGAAGATCCAGGACAAGTCATATTGCGGTGCAGTTTGACGACGGATAAGGGCGGTATTGTGAGTTTGTTCCAATCATTTCCTTACCTTTATCTTGTTTCAAAAACAGTGCAAAGTGCTTAATTTTTTGCAAGTCATTTCACTTTTCTCGTCTTTATTTGAGTAAGTGCAGGCTTCATTTCTTTACACGTTATCCCACTTTGCAGGCGTCCAACGCACTGATTCAAAGCTATTGTGAATTGAATATTTATCGCACAACCTGTTTTTATCATCCCGTTATCTTTACCTGCCGGGTCGATCAGCTGTGCGCCCATTCATTCATTAAATAATCTTGTGGGTACACTGTGCACATTGCTCGCAAACATTTAACATTCATTTAAAATTCTTACGCAGTTAATTTTTTTATTCTTTGTTGTCTTACCCACTATGACTGATAAATTAATTAAAAAGCGCAGTTCCATCAAAGCTAAAGTCACCAATTTCATAAACTACCTGAACATTTTAAAAAGCTGTGACCATTTATCTGAACTGCAATTACTCGAGCTAGAGGGTCGGTTTAGTAAATTTGAATGCTTATATGATGAATTTAATGAATTACAGACCGACATTGAGCTGTTGTCGGATGATGACGAGGTCTACAACGAGCGCTTGAAGTTTGAAGAAAGTATTATGAGATGATTAATCTCGATTTAAACAATATAAGTTAGAAGGAAAAACGCGATCTCATATTCAATATATTTTTATATATTCTGACAAAAAACAAGATAACAGCTTTGTTTCTATGGTGACACACATTGCACTGCAAAAAGTTTCTATACATAAACTTTAACACCTTCTCTCAATGTAGTCCCATAATATCCACAAGCTTACGAAGCCTAGCTCTGGGCAACGGCTTAGTTAGAAGATCTGCTAATTGAAGCTCACTTGTTACCTTCTTTATTAGCAGCTCTCCATTAGTCACAAGCTCTCTTACGAAGAAGTGACGTGTACGGATGTGTTTGGTGCGTCGGTGGAACTCTGGATTCTCAGCTAATTTTATTGCTGCTTCGTTATCCACTTGTAACATAGGAAGACTTTTCAGTTGTACAAGACTTCCTAAGAGCCGAGTCAACCATACGCATTCTCTTGCAGCTTCACTTGCAGCGATAACTTCAGCTTCCGTCGTCGAAATAGCGACACTTTGCTGTCTCTGACTTATCCAAGAGATTGGTCCTCCGGCATATAGGCAAAGTACTCCAGAAGTCGATCTTCCAGTTTCAATATCGCCGGCGTGGTCAGCATCACTGTACGACTCTATAATTCCAATTTTATAGTTCCTTTTATACATAATGCCGAGATCAATTGTGTACTGAAGGTATCTCATGATACGTTTTACTCTGACACAATCTGCTTGAGTCGGTTTCTCCAGACTCCTTGACACTACACTTACTGCATATGCAATATCAGGCCTAGTTCCGACCATTAAATATGCAAGTGCTCCAACTATTTGCCTGTAGTTTTTTAGAACGTAGTCATCA
Source organism: Sesamia inferens (assembly GCA_037179545.1). Lineage (NCBI taxonomy): Eukaryota > Metazoa > Arthropoda > Insecta > Lepidoptera > Noctuidae > Sesamia > Sesamia inferens. Next base: position 33,822,216 of record CM073931.1, read on the forward strand.
TTCTCGTTTTTAGAGACTATGTCCTCCTTGGTAATTGGTGTAGTCACAGGTTTGCAGTCCTGCATTCCAAACCTGTTCAAAACTTTCTTAACATAAGATGTTTGATTTATTACTATTCCAATACCTTCTCTGGTTGAAATCTCAATACCTAGATAATAGGTAGCTGGTTTGGTTGTTATCTTGAACCGTTCCTTCAGCTCTTCAATAAATTCATCAGTGAGTTCTTGATCTGTTCCAGCTACTAGCCCATCATCAACGTAGAGAACCACAATCAATTTCCGGTGGTCTTTCTCTCTTACAAATAAACAAGTATCCCCTTCACTGATTTTAAAGTCAGCTTCCTTGAAGAAACTAAGAATTCTCTGATTCCAACATCTCGGGGCTTGTTTTAACCCATAGAGACTTTTCTTCAGTAAGCATACCCTTCCAGAACCATCATCGTAGACTTCGGGTTGCTTAATATAAATTTCTTCTTCTGAAAGTGTTCCATATAGAAATGCCGTCGATACATCAAACTGACATATCTTCATACCTTCGCTTGCTGCGACGCTAATCACAGTCCGAACCGTGGTCATTTTCGCAACAGGACTGAAAGTTTGATCATAGTCCTCTCCTTTTTTCTGGCGAAAACCCTTAGCGACTAGTCTTGCTTTGAACTTGTCGACTGATCCATCAGCATTCAGCTTCACGCGAAAAACCCATTTACATGGTATTGCTTTTCTATTTTTTGGTAACTTTTTTAGAACCCACGTGTCATTATCGTTAAGAGAAATTATCTCGTTGTCCATGGCTTTCTTCCAAAGTTCACTTTCGTTACTGGATATTGCTTCCTTGTAACATGTTGGTTCGAAAAATCCGTTTGTAACCATAACATAATCTTTGAACCTGTCTGGATGTCTGATCAACGATCGGTCTCGCAGAATTCGATCACTCTGTGCGTTAATGAGTTGCTCAAGATTATCTTCATCTTCATTAACGTCATCATTTCCAACCATCTGCTCCAGATCATCATTATCAACATCATTTCCTCCCCTTGGTTCAATAGATTCTTCATGAGTCGATAAAGCATCATCAAAATTGTCTTCTTCTATAACCGGACTATTCGTTTCCTTATCGATCGTTACAACTTGATTATTGATCCTATCGGGTGTCACTACATACTCCCTTCTTACTTGAACGGGAATTTCCACTTCTGTGACCTCCTCATCTAGCTCTTGGAATTTCGTTTCCAATGGCTTTTCATCAAATATGATATCCCTTGACCTGACTATGTATTTTGATTCCTTGTTCCACAATCTATACCCGTCGTCATTATCATATCCAACCAGTACGCATTTCGTAGCCTTTTTATGCAATTTTTTACGTTTTTGCTTAGGAATATGTGCATAGCAAACCGAGCCAATAATTCTCAGATGCTTTATCCGTGGTTTCTTCCTAAACCAAAGCTCGAACGGAGTCTTGTGTTCCACGGAAGTTGGTCCTGTTCTGTTCAAAACATAAACAGCAGTCTGTACCAACTCCGCCCACAATTGTTGAGGCAACTCTTCATGAGCATGCATCATAGCTCTTGCTGACTCTACGATCGTACGGTTTTCTCTTTCGCTACACCCATTCTGTTCAGGAGTATACGGCATTATTAGTCTTTGGTGTATTCCGTATTTCGCTAATTCTTTTCTAACTTGTTCATTGTCGAACTCTCCACCGTTATCACTCAGGAATTCTTTAATTGTGTGTCCTGCTACTCTAGCTTCTGCCAGCATTTGCTTCAGTTATTCAGGTACTTCAGATTTTGTCTTCATGAAGTAGACGTAGCGAAAACGAGTGTGTTCATCTTTGAAAAGGACGAAATATCGATACTTCGAGACTGAAAACGGAAAAGGACCGCAAACATCCGAATGTATGCGTTCTCCAGGCATTTTAGCTTTTTCTCTACTCCCAAACTTCTGTCTATGAGTTTTTCCAAAAATACATCCTTCGCACAATATGCCATTATCCTTTGTCTTTATATTCAATTCTCGTTCTATAAGACCTTTCACATGCCTTTTATCTTGGTGGCCCATACGTTTATGGTACAGCTGCAAGGTATCTACTGCATTAATCGACGCAGCTACCTTCGGTTTAATTGCTTCGCAATTCAGCTTATATAACCCACCATACCTAGTTCTGGTTCCTGTCACGGTGACTATTCCATTCACTTTAATACAGCATATAGTTACTCGTGACTCAAATACACTGTTTGTATTCTTGTCCTGTGCCGCTAGCACTGAAAAAAGATTCTTGCTAATACTAGGAACAAACCAGACATCACTAAGGCAAAATTCTTTTCCAATATTAGATTTTATTCTAATTTTTCCTTTTCCTATGGCTTCTATTACATTTCCATCAGCCGTAGTAACAGTGTGAGGTATACTGAAGGGCTCAAAACTTTCAAATAAATCTCTTCTCATCGTAACGTGGTGAGTTGCTCCGTTATCAACAAACCATGCTTCACGATCTTGGATATTGTTTTCAGACAGATTTAGTAGTACCATCATATTAGTGCTATCACTACTATTCCTTCTATCTTCCTTAATAGTTTTATTTGGACAATCTTTCCTAAAGTGACCAACCTCTTTACAGATATGACATCTGAACTTGGTAGCTTTTTTATTTCCTGATGTCTCTTCCTTCTGTTTTTCAACACCTTTCTTCCTTGTTTTCATGAGAAGCGCTTCGCTAGACGTGCCTTCCGTGCTTCCTATTAGAGCTTTTTCATGCGCACAAAGTTGGCTGGTAATATTCTCTACAGTTCTGTCTTTCTTGGACATCAACATCCAACTCGATTTAAATGAAAAATAATTTTCTGGCAGTGTATCTAAAATCTTGCAGATTAAAAGTATTTCTGGTAATTGCTTACTTTCTTCAGCTTTTAATAATTCCTGATTCAGTTTATGCCACATATTTTTCAACCTTGACACATGAGTTGCCATGTCATCAGCAGTATCCTTTTGAAATTTGAAGAACTCCATGCATACTGCGTATAACTTTTCTTCATTGACACCGTCATAAAGTCTATGCAGTTCATCCCATACGTCCTTAGGATGAGAGAATCGAATTACCTTGTCTAAAATTTCATCTGATATGTTATTTGTAATTAGTAGTAACGCAATACTTTCCAGCTTAACATACTCCGACAACTGTGTGTTGTAGTTCGTCAAAGCCACTGCGGACACAGAATCAGCATCACCGCCCTCAGCTACAGGCTTCTTCGGTTTATGAGTATTTCCCTGAACAATGTCCAAAAGTCCGTCCATGCCCCGTAACAGAGCAGACATGCGGTACTTCCATTGTATCCAGTTATTTCCATCAAGCTTACGTATTTGTATTTTACTTAGCTCCATGCTTAGTTTCCAACAAATATTTAAGTGAAAGCAAAGGGGCCCATAACCTATTATGAGATGATTAATCTCGATTTAAACAATATCAGTTAGAAGGAAAAACGCGATCTCATATTCAATATATTTTTATATATTCTGGAAAAAAACAAGATAACAGCTTTGTTTCTATGGTGACACACATTGCACTACAAAAAGTTTCTATACATAAACTTTAACAGAAAGCTATTATCCCCAGCTTGCCATCGCTCGGAAGCTGCTCGCTGCTGGCCGTCCGCCACCCGTGAAGTCTATTGCAGGTTCCGTGTCAGGCTCTGAGGCATCAGGTGGTATAAAGAGCAATTTTATTCGTTTGCCTAAAATTGATTTACCCCATTTTGATGGTAGCTATCATTGTTGGTTGGAGTTCAGAGACACTTTTCTTTCGTTAATTCACAATAATGACTGCATCGATAACATAAACAGGTTTCATTATTTGCGAGCCTCTCTAAGGGGAGCGGCTGCCGAAATAATTAAAAACTTAGATTTTAAAGGTGATAATTATAATTTAGCCTGGGACTTGTTATGCGATCGATACAACAATAGTCGCTTATTAATTAACAATCACGTTCAGGCATTATTCAACGCCCAACCAGTCATATCAGAGTCTAGTACTGATTTACGTCGCCTTATTGACGTCACAAATAAAAATATTAGAGCTCTTAGGGCGTTGAATGAGCCTACCCAACATTGGGATACTCTTATCATTTATATTATGTCATTAAAATTAGATGTTGTCACTAGTAGAAATTGGGAAGAGTATAGAAACACACTGCCTAATTTTCCAACTTTATCTCAATTTGGTACATTTATAAATAATCAAGCTGATCTTTTAGAAACACTAGAAAATAACAAAAAATTACAGATACCCTCAAACAATAATTCGTCAAATAAATCAAAAAGTTTAGTAGTAACATCGCAAATAACAAATAACAATGATGTGCAACAAGTAAACAAAATTGTTTGTCCTTTATGTTCACGAAATCATTTTCTATATTCTTCTGATGATTTTAGAAAACTAACTGTAGAAAGTAGAATAAAGAAGGCAAAAGAATTTACAGTTTGCATGAACTGTTTACGTTTTGGGCATACAGAAAACCGCTGTAGATTTTCACGGTGTAAATATTGCAAAAATAAGCATAATACCTTGTTACATTTAGATCAACCCGGGCTTGAAGTAGTTAGTCCTATGATTAGCCCTTCTGTTGACAATGTTTCTCTTTCATCCAATATTCAGCCTACTTCTAAGAAAACTATTTTGCTTTCCACAGCTGTGGTGAGGGTAGTGACTGACAAAGGCGAGAGGTATAACGCCCGAATCCTACTGGACAACGGTAGCACTGCACATTTCATCACAGAGGAGTTTTGTAGTAAGCTTGGGTTGTCTCGAGTGGGTACGAATTCCAGAGTAGCAGGTATAAATAATTTATCCACTAACAGTACACAGTCTTGCAACTTAACTATCGAGTCATTATATAGCGACTTCTCCTGCAATATCGCTTGCTATGTTTTGCCAGAATTAACTAAAGGATTGCCAGCCAACTATATAAATATAGAAAGCATCCCAATTCCTACTGGATTACTTTTAGCGGACCCGTCTTTTAATATTCCGTCAGACATAGATATCCTGTTGGGAGCTGAAATATTTTGGGAGGTCATTCAGGCCAGTTATATTAATTTAGGAAAAGCCATGCCAAAGTTGTGTGAGAGTAAGTTAGGCTGGATAGTCTCGGGTTCCGTACCTTCATTTTCACGTAATTATTCTCATTTTTGTAATTTGGCTAAAACAGACACATGTCCCGACTTAACAAAATTTTGGGAACTTGATACAATTTCACCCAAGCATTGCCTTTCCTTAAGCGAGCGTGCTTGTGAGGAAAGTTTTAAATAAAATACTGTTCGCCTATCGGACGGTCGTTTTGTTGTGACAATGCCACTCAAGGCGGATCCCTCCGTTCTCGGTGACTCATACGGTATGGCGAAACGTAGGTTTTTATCTTTAGAGAAACGTTTTGAGCGCGATCAGACTTTTAAAAATATGTACATTAATTTTATGAACGAGTACGCGTCTTTAGGGCACATGACTGAGGATACAAGTGGTTCATTTAGGGATAGGCAGGAAATTAGCCATTTTTTGCCCCATCATGGAGTGTTGCGCGAAACAAGTAAAACCCGCCACACTTTTCCCAACCACTGCAACTCCTGAAAGCCAGAATCAACAGTGGCGACCGCCAGAAAAACGCCGAGCAATGAAGCTCGACGAGTCCCGGAGAAACGATTCAACTGTCTTGGGTCCCGCAACGAAATTAATCAGAAAAGAATAGCGGAGGAGTAAGAAAAAAGATATTTTCCACTTCCCTCCATAACAAGCAGGAGACAGAACAGAACTAGGCCAAACGGCACAAAGGGACATTATTGCAACTGGGAGAAGCCCAGATTGCCAAACACCACGGAATAAAATTTGATTAAGTTAATGGGTCCTAAGTAGGTATTAGCTGTTACAATTGATTCCAATAATAGGTATGGCAAAAGCGCCTGAACGCGAAACAAGTAAGACAACAAAATTGCGCACTGTTTTCGATGCGTCGGCAAAAACAACTACTGGTATATCTTTAAATGAAATACAGCATGTCGGCCCTACCGTACAGGACGATTTGTTTTCAATTTTAATTAGATTTAGGCAGTTTAAGTATGTGATATCTGGGGATATAGAAAAAATGTATCGCGCTATTCAATTAAATCCTAACCAACGTTCATTGCAACGAATATTATTTAGAGAAGGTCCATCCGAGCCGCTCAAAGTATACACGTTGAATACGGTTACCTACGGCATGGCGTCTGCGCCTTATCTCGCGACCAAGTGTTTGGTGAGTCTCGCTGACGAGACAGATAATGTACAAGTTAAACGAAGCATACGTCATGATTTTTTTGTTGACGATTATTTGAGCGGATCGGATTCTATTAGCGGTACGATTGAACTTTGTCGCGAAGTCAAATCTATATTAGCTTCTGCAAAATTTTACTTACGAAAATGGAAGTCTAACAGCTCGGAAGTTTTGAAAGAAGTTGTCGAGGTCGGTGATGATTCCAGTCTCGACTTGGATTTATCTGACAATTTTTTATCAAAAACTTTAGGGCTACTGTGGACGTGTAAATCAGATATTTTATCGTTTTCTATTAATATTGAAAGCAGTAATAATATCACAAAACGCCATATTTTGTCATTAATTAGCCAGGTTTTCGATCCTCTAGGTTTAATCGGTCCTTGCGTTGTAGAAGCGAAAATAATTATGCAGAAATTATGGCTTATTGAATGTGGTTGGGATGACAAAATACCCCACGATATAGCGAGTCAGTGGATTTTATTCATGGACACACTGAAATTTTTAAATACTTTAAATATACCTCGGTGGGTATTGTGTGACGGCCATGTCAGTCACGAAATACATGTCTTTTCCGATAGTAGTCAAGTAGCTTACGGTGCATGTATATATGTGCGATCCACTGATAAAAATGGTTCAGTCACAGTTCACCTATTGACCTCAAGAAATAGGATAGCCCCTATAAAGCCCACAACTATACCTAGGTTAGAATTATGTGGTGCACTTCTAGGCGCAAAGCTGTGTACAAAGGTAAAAGAATCACTTACGTTGGATATTAGTCGCTGTGTATTTTGGTGCGACTCAACAATAGTGTTGGGATGGCTATCTATGCCATCGAGTCAACTTAAACCTTTTGTAAGGTATCGTATAAATGAAATTCAAGAAATTACCTCTGGATGTAGCTGGAATTATGTACCGACAAAAGACAACCCGGCCGATCTTGTTTCTCGAGGCCTGAAGGCTGATCAGATCAGCTGTTCAACACTGTGGTGGTCAGGCCCAACGTTTTTATCCCAAAATGAACAATGTTGGCCTAAATTAGCACATAATATCGAGAAACAAAATATGCCTGAAGTAATTTGTAATTCAATTAATCAAGAACCTAATAACTTTCCAAATTCCATTGTAATTCAACAATCAATTCATAAATATTCCAATTTTAACTATTTACAGAGAATCGTAGCCTACTTAAAAAGATATATGTACAACTTACAGAATAAAAACAACAGAATTAAAGGTAATTTATCAAATGAAGAAATGCAGTTGTCTTTAAAATGCATTTTGCGTACTGCTCAGTATGAAATGTTTCCTAATGAATATTCTATTTTAAATTCTAAAAAACTTTTGCCGTCTAAAAATCGACTTATTTCCTTGTCCCCATTTTTAGACGACGATGGCATTATTCGAGTTGGAGGCAGGTTAGATAACTCACCTTATGACTACAATGTGAAACATCCCATCCTTTTATGTAGCAAACACCATTTGACAAAGATTTTATTCCATTCATATCATTTAAAATTATTTCATGCCGGCCCCTTATTACTTTTGGGAAACATACGTCAAAACTATTGGCCTTTGGGTGGCAGAAATCTATCTAGATTCACTGTACAGAAATGTACAGTATGTTTCCGGCATCGGGCTCAAAGTATACAACCCATTATGGGACAACTTCCGAATAGTCGAACTAATCTTGAATTTCCCTTTTTAAACTCCAGTGTCGACTATGCTGGGCCAATACTGATAGCTGACCGGAAAGGTAGGGGTTGCAAATTAATAAAATCGTATATTTCTATCTTTGTCTGCTTAGCTGTTAAAGCAGTGCACCTCGAGCTTGTCACGGACCTCACAAAGGAGGCATATATGGCTGCCTTAAACCGGTTTATTGCACGCCGTGGTAGACCTCGTAGCATATTGTCCGATAACGGCACAAACTTTGTTGGTTCTTGTAATCAATTACGTCAATTCTTATTAGATTCAAATATTGCAGATGACGTAGCTCAGGAACAAATTGAATTCAACTTTTCCCCCGTAAATTCACCCCATTTTAACGGTTTAGTGGAGTCGGCTGTTTGTTCCACTAAGCACCATTTAAAGAGGTTGCTTAATCAGTCCCATTTCACTTTCGAAGAAATGGTCACTTGCCTTACTCAAATTGAAGCGATTCTCAATTCCAGACCTCTCACTCCCCTCTCTCCTGATCCGCTAGATTTTTCCGCCTTAACTCCTTCCCATTTTTTGATTGGACGCTCACTCACATCTGTTCCGCATCCAGAAATAGCTGAAGACAGGAATATCAGCAGACTTGAGCGTTTCCAAAGGGTGGAATATATGAAACAACATTTTTGGAACCGGTTTAACACCGAATATGTATCTTTGCTTCAGCAAAAAACCAAGTGGTCTGCAGCTACAGGAGACATCACGCTGGGGAGCCTCGTCCTGGTCAAGGATAAGGCGCTTCCTCCTCTCTGCTGGCTTCTGGGGCGCGTTGTGCAGCTGTATCCTGGCTCCGACGGTGTCGCGAGGGTGGCAGAGCTGAAGACCAAGAACAACATTTGCCCTCTACCAATCTCTTGAAGTCGACACTTCAAACCGGGGAGCATGTCCGCGCTCGTCGCGCGCGCATCAAGTTCCAGCCCGGGCCAAGGAGGGGCGAGTAAGACGCGAGGGGGCCGCGGCCCATATGCGGCCCGCGGATTGGTCGAATACCCTTATATAAAATCGTAGCCGGGCATACAAGGCGCTTTTTTTGGATCGTCAAAGAAACTAATGTATCTCCTAGTTGTCATCATAATATATATATTTTTATACAGTCCACACTTTATTTTAAATACCTCGAAGGCGTACTTAACAACTATCGTTTATTCTAACACTATGATATTTTTGTTATCTATACCTAAAGCTTATTTATAGTACTTATTCTACGCCTCACCCCGACACCCGTACAGTCCCAGGGGGGTACACGGGTGCCGAGGCGAGGCGCTACTTTATTACATTATGGTTATCTATATTCTAATTACATTATCTTTAGTTATTCTAAGGTTAGTGTTTTGGGCGCGCCCGCGGACGGCCCGGACATGACCATACCCAGGCCGCCGCGGGCGCGCCCATTACAATTCTTATTTTCTGTCTATATTCTGGTACTTAAATATTCCACACAATCACACTGTTGTAGTTAAGATGTTTAGAAGTATTTTATCTATTGTCATTGTCATCACTTTTCTTGCCACGGTTTTCCCCGCTAAGGGCCCTCACCACCCCCATCAGGCCGCCCACGACTGCCACGTCCCTGTGATGCATGGCCATCTTAAGATTATAATCGATGACCATTTTGGCGGACGCATCCATTGCTTTTCGGGCGAAGCGCCCTATGGCGTCGTCAGTGTCGTCCGAGTAGTAGACACAGGATGACCTGTGTCTTGACACCGCGACTACCGCGTGGGGAACGCTTTCGTGTAAGCGGAGCCGCTGGGTTTTGGTGTTAACTATGACGACGCTGTCGTAGGTCAGTCCCTGAGCCTCATGAATGGTCAGGATGCGCGACCCTTCGCCCGAACCGTACCCCTGGTCGGCGAGAGAGGATTTCTCCCCCTGCGTGTGGACCAGGAATAGGGTGTTTTCGGCGGTTACCGGTATTTGCGCACCCGTGAACGCTGCGACGCTCAGGGAGTGGACCCGCGAAAGCGACGTCATAGAGGAGTAAGTGCCCGGATATACCTCGCTGAGGGAAAACGGCACGTCCATGGGGTTCCGGTGCGTGCATAGGAGGTCCCGGGTGACGCTAGCCACCAGATTTGGGCGGGTGTACCTCAGCTCAAAGAGGTTCTCCCTGTCCAAATATGGCAGCTGATTCACGTCGCCGATCAGAACGACTTCGCTCGCTCCAGACAGCCTAACTGCCATCACTATAGCCCCAAAGTGGTTCATGAGGGCTTCGTCGACCATTAGGCGACGGCATTTGTCCCTTTTTTTGAACCCGTTGACTAAAATTGAGGCCATTGTGCGCACCCTAGTTCTAGCTCGAGGGCCATAACGGCTATCCAGCTGTCCCTTCAGTTGCTTGGCAGCTTCGGCTGTCGTGGTTGCCACAGGTTAGGTTAGGTTGGGCCACCTGCGTGGCGGCACGGCGGGCCTACACCCGATCGCGTCGGCGGCGCCGACGGGACGAGGCCGAAGAGGACCGCCTCTACTCCACATACGTGGGGGCGAGGGCGGCCTTTAAGTCGGCCATCGGCGCCGCCAAGGACGCGGCGAGGGCTGAGCTGCTGGAGGGTCTCGACAACGACCCATTCGGGAGACCATATAAGGCGGCGCGGAACAAACTGCGTCGCATTGGTCCCCCGGTTGCCGAGACCCTGGAACCAGCGCTCCTGGATGGGGTGGTGCGGTCCCTGTTTCCGCGCAGGGATCCGCACTTCACCCCACCAGCGATGGGCCCGCCAAGAGCAGCGGCTTTACCGGAGGAGGAAGCTCCTCCTCCTCCGGTTTCAGAGGAGGAATTTGGCGCGGCGACACTCCGTCTCCGCGCCAAAAAGACGGCTCCTGGCCTGGACGGCGTTCCCGCTCGGGTGGTGGCCATCGCGGCCACGGAGATGGAGGGAAGGTTTCGGGACCTCTTCGACGCGTGCTTCGCGTCGAGGAGGTTCCCGAAACCTTGGCGGGAAGGCCAACTGTGCCTCCTCCGGAAGGAAGGGCGGCCGGCGGACTCCCCCTCGGCTTACCGGCCCATCGTCTTGCTTGACGAGGCCGGTAAGATGTTCGAGGGGATTATCGCCGCCCGCCTGAAGCGCCACCTGCGGAACGTGGGACCGGACCTGTCGGACGCCCAGTTCGGTTTTCGAGCTGGGCGTTCGACAGTGGACGCCCTGGCCCTTCTCAAGGGCCAGGTGACAGAGGCGGTAGGAGTGGGGGATGGAGTGTTGGCTGTGTCATTCGACATTGCCAACGCCTTCAACTCCATCCCCCACTCCACCATCCTGGAGGCGCTCCGGTTCCACGGTGTGCCCCTTTATTTGCGGGGCCTCCTGGCTAGCTACTTGGAGGACCGTGCCGTCCTCCTCGTGGACGGGGCTGGCCAGGTCCGGCGGTATGGCGTGGAAACCGGCGTTCCACAGGGGTCCGTTCTAGGGCCTCTTCTGTGGAACGTCGGTTATGACTGGCTCCTGCGGGGAATCCTCCTACGAGGTACGAGTGTCATCTGCTACGCAGATGACACTCTCCTCACTTCCCGCGGGAGCACCTTCCGGGAGGCGGCCAGTTTGGCGTCGGCGGGCGGATCGCTAGTGGCGGGGAGGATCCGCCGCCTGGGCTTGAGGGTGGCGCTGCACAAAACGGAGGCCGTGTTCTTTCACGGCCCCCGGCAGCGCCCCCCACCTGACGCCCACATATTTGTGGAGGGCGTCAGGATCCGGGTCGAGGCCCAGATAAAGTATCTGGGCCTCATGCTTGACAGCAGGCTGCGCTTCGGCCCGCATTTTAGCGGGCTGTCGACGCGCCTGCTGAAAGCCGCGGACGCCCTCTCATGGCTCATGCCGAACATGGGAGGGCCGAGCAGTCATTGCCGGCGGTTATACGCCGGCATACTGCGGAGCATGGCCCTGTATGGGGCCCCCATTTGGGCGGACTCCCGCCATAGGAGGGAGAACGTCACCGCTCTTCGGGCGCCCCAAAGGGCCATCGCCCAGCGGGTAGCGCGGGCCTACCGCACGGTAGGCTTCGCTTCGGCATGCGCTCTGGCGAGCACCCCGCCTTGGGAGCTCGAGGCCTGGGTGCTCGCCAGAGTGTACGAGTGGACGGCGGGGCGCAGGGCGCTGGGCGAGCGTCCGGCCCCGGAGCTGAGGGAGGCCGTCCGCCGGGAGGCGAGGGACGCCATCGTCCAACATTGGACGCGCGACCTCGCCTCCGCGGTGTTCGGCCGTCGCACCCTCGACGCCATCGGGCCGGTCCTGAAGGACTGGCTCGACAGGCGTCACGGGTTCCTCTCCTTCCGTCTGGTGCAGGTACTCTCCGGTCACGGCTGCTTCGGCAGGTACCTGCACCGGATAGGACGAGAGGAAACGCCGTCGTGCCACGGTTGCGGCGCGGCGGAGGACACGGCGGACCACACCCTCGCGGTGTGCCCGTCGTGGGCCGTGCCGCGCCGCGATCTTGTCGCGGCGGTAGGAGGGGACCTCTCGCTGCCCGCCGTCGTCAGAGCGATGGTGGGGAGCGAGGGGGCCTGGGCGGCGATGGCCTCCTTCTGCGAGGTCGTGATGTCGCAGAAGGAGGCCGCGGAGCGCGAGCGGGAGGAGGATCCCCTCGCTCCGGCGCTCCGCAGGCGGCGTAGGGGCAGGAGAAGGCGGGACTTCGCCCGCTTTCTCCCGCCCTGAGGTGAGCGGCGGGCGTGAGGCACGGGGGTGCCCGCGCCCGCCTTGCACCGCTCACCACGCGGGAGCCACGGCCCCTCTTTAAGAGGGGCAAATGAGGGCCCGCCTTTCTAGGCGGGGTTCGCCGGCGGGGGAGAGGTAGCTTAGGCTGCGCTAGTTTCCCACTCCCCCGCCACTATGGCGATGCCGGAGTTGCGCTGGGGTTTTTAGTGGGTATACCGGGAGGCTCTCTCCCGGGGAGTCCCACATACCCTTCCCGTCCCCCGACGGGAGGGGATGCGTAATTGTCATTTTCCCCAACGAAAACAAAAAAAAAAAAAAAAAAAAAAGGTTACACTGTGGGAACCGGCGTTCCACAGGGGTCCGTTCTAGGGCCTCTTCTGTGGAACGTCGGTTATGACTGGCTCCTGCGGGGAACTCTTCTGCGAGGCACGAGTGTCATCTGTTACGCAGATGACACTCTCCTCACTTCCCGCGGGAGCACTTTCAGGGAGGCGGCCAGTTTGGCTTCGGCGGGCGGATCCTTAGTGGCGGGGAGGATCCGCCGCCTGGGCTTGAGGGTGGCGCTGCACAAAACGGAGGCCGTGTTCTTTCACGGCCCCCGGCAGCGCCCCCCACCCGACGCCCACATTTATGTGGAGGGAGTGAGGGTCGGGGTTGAGGCCCAGATGAAATATCTGGGCCTCATTGTGGACAGCGGGCTGCGCTTCGGCCCGCATTTCAGCGGGCTGTCGACGCGCCTGCTGAAGGCTGCGAACGCCCTCTCATGGCTCATGCCGAACATGGGAGGGCCCAGCACGCGGTGCCGGCGTTTATACGCCGGCATACTGCGGAGCATGGCCCTTTACGGGGCTCCAATTTGGGCGGACTCCCTCCACAGGAGGGAGAACCTTACCGCCCTTCGGGCTCCCCAAAGGGCCATCGCCCAGCGGGCAGCGCGGGCCTACCGTACGGTAGGCTTCGCTTCGGCATGCGCTCTGGCGAGCACCCCGCCTTGGGAGCTCGAGGCCTGGGTGCTCGCCAGAGTGTACGAGTGGACGGCGGGGCGCAGGGCGCTGGGCGAGCGTCCGGCCCCGGAGTTGAGGGAGGCCGTCCGCCGGGAGGCGAGGGACGCCATCGTCCAGCACTGGACGCGCGACCTCGCCTCCGCGGTGTTCGGCCGTCGCACCCTCGACGCCATCGGGCCGGTCCTCAAGGACTGGCTCGACAGGCGTCACGGTTTCCTCTCCTTCCGCCTGGTGCAGGTACTCTCCGGTCACGGCTGCTTCGGCAGGTACCTGCACCGGATAGGACGAGAGGAGACGCCGTCGTGCCACGGTTGCGGCGCGGCGGAGGACACGGCGGACCACACCCTCGCGGTGTGCCCGTCGTGGGCCGTGCCGCGCCGCGATCTTGTCGCGGCGGTAGGAGGGGACCTCTCGCTGCCCGCCATCGTCAGAGCGATGGTGGGGAGCGAGGGGGCCTGGGCGGCGATGGCCTCCTTCTGCGAGGTCGTGATGTCGCAGAAGGAGGCAGCGGAGCGGGAGCGAGAGGAGGATCCCCTCGCTCCGGCGCTCCGCAGGCGGCGTAGGGGCGGGAGAAGGCGGGATTTCGCCCGCTTTCTCCCGCCCTGAGGTGAGCGGCGGGCGTGAGGCACGGGGGTGCCCGCGCCCGCCCTGCACCGCTCACCACGCGGGAGCCACGGCCCCTCTTTAAGAGGGGCAAATGAGGGCCCGCCTTCTTAGGCGGGCTTCGCCGGCGGGGGAGAGGTAGCTGAGGCTGTGCTAGTTTCCCACTCCCCCGCCACTATGGCGATGCCGGAGTTGCGCTGGGGTTTTTAGTGGGTATACCGGGAGGCTCTCTCCCGGGGAGTCCCACATACCCTTCCCGTCCCCCGACGGGAGGGGATGCGTAATTGTCATTTTCCCCAACGAAAACAAAAAAAAAAAAAAAAAAAAAAGGTTACACTGTGGGAACCGGCGTTCCACAGGGGTCCGTTCTAGGGCCTCTTCTGTGGAACGTCGGTTATGACTGGCTCCTGCGGGGAACTCTTCTGCGAGGCACGAGTGTCATCTGTTACGCAGATGACACTCTCCTCACTTCCCGCGGGAGCACTTTCAGGGAGGCGGCCAGTTTGGCTTCGGCGGGCGGATCCTTAGTGGCGGGGAGGATCCGCCGCCTGGGCTTGAGGGTGGCGCTGCACAAAACGGAGGCCGTGTTCTTTCACGGCCCCCGGCAGCGCCCCCCACCCGACGCCCACATTTATGTGGAGGGGGTGAGGGTCGGAGTTGAGGCCCAGATAAAATATCTGGGCCTAATACTGGACAGCAGGCTGCGCTTCGGCCCGCATTTTAGCGGGCTGTCGACGCGCCTGCTGAAAGCCGCGGACGCCCTCTCATGGCTCATGCCGAACATGGGAGGGCCGAGCAGTCGTTGCCGGCGTCTGTACGCCGGCATACTGCGGAGTATAGCCCTATATGGGGCGCCCATTTGGGCGGACTCCCTCCATAGGAGGGAGAACGTCACCGCTCTTCGGGCGCCCCAAAGGGCCATCGCCCAGCGGGTAGCGCGGGCCTACCGCACGGTAGGCTTCGCTTCGGCATGCGCTCTGGCGAGCACCCCGCCTTGGGAGCTCGAGGCCTGGGTGCTCGCCAGAGTGTACGAGTGGACGGCGGGGCGCAGGGCGCTGGGCGAGCGTCCGGCCCCGGAATTGAGGGAGGCCGTCCGCCGGGAGGCGAGGGACGCCATCGTCCAACATTGGACGCGCGACCTCGCCTCAGCGGTGTTCGGCCGTCGCACCCTCGACGCCATCGGGCCGGTCCTGAGGGACTGGCTCGACAGGCGTCACGGCTTCCTCTCCTTCCGTCTGGTGCAGGTACTCTCCGGTCACGGCTGCTTCGGCAGGTACCTGCACCGGATAGGACGAGAGGAGACGCCGTCGTGCCACGGTTGCGGCGCGGCGGAGGACACGGCGGACCACACCCTCGCGGTGTGCCCATCGTGGGCCGTGCCGCGCCGCGATCTTGTCGCGGCGGTGGGAGGGGACCTCTCGCTGCCCGCCGTCGTCAGAGCGATGGTGGGGAGCGAGGGGGCCTGGGCGGCGATGGCCTCCTTCTGCGAGGTCGTGATGTCGCAGAAGGAGGCCGCGGAGCGCGAGCGGGAGGAGGATCCCCTCGCTCCGGCGCTCCGCAGGCGGCGTAGGGGCAGGAGAAGGCGGGATTTCGCCCGCTTTCTCCCGCCCTGAGGTGAGCGGCGGGCGTGAGGCACGGGGGTGCCCGCGCCCGCCTTGCACCGCTCACCACGCGGGAGCCACGGCCCCTCTATAAGAGGGGCAAATGAGGGCCCGCCTATCTAGGCGGGTTTCGCCGGCGGGGGAGAGGTAGCTGAGGCTGTGCTAGTTTCCCACTCCCCCGCCACTATGGCGATGCCGGAGTTGCGCTGGGGTTTTTAGTGGGTATACCGGGAGGCTCTCTCCCGGGGAGTCCCACATACCCTGCCCGTCCCCCGACGGGTGGGGATGCGTAATTGACATTTTCCCCAGCGAGAACAAAAAAAAAAAAAAAAAAAGGTTAGGTTAGGTTAGGTTAGGTTCAGCGGCTCCGGAGGGCGATTGCGTACGTAGTGGACTATTTTATTGAGGTTTTTATTTTATTGAGGGTTTTATTCGATTGTGGTTTTTATTCTGAATTTTATTGAGGGTTTCTTTTATTGTGGGTTAGGTTTTATTGCGGTTTTATTCATTTTTATTGTGGTTTTTATTCATTTTTATTGTGGTTGTAGTTTTTGGATTTCGCTATGTCGAAACCACTACGAAATGCCTCCGGGCGTTTCGTAGCAAAAGGCCCTTCTCAGGGCCAACCAAACGGCCCTTCTCAGGGCCAACCCAAAGGCCCTTCTCAGGGCCAACCAAAGGGCGAGTGTTCGGCCTCAGAGGCTAGTCGCGCACCATCCGTGGCGAGCCTCTGTATGAGCGTGGCGGACGAGTTCTCGGACTCGGATGTCGAGTCCGTGGCCTTGGACTCGTCCGTATGTGGGGTGGCTGCAGAGAGCAGCCTGAAGAGGGCTTACTTGAAGCTCGGGTCCGAGGGTTCGTCGGACTCGGGCAAGAGTAAGCCCAAGAGGAAGTCGAAGACGAAGGCTGCTTCGCCTTCGACTTCCTCTCAGGCCGGCACCCACGATGTGGGTCTGGCACTCGCCCAGCGCCAGCTCGGCTTGGCCAGACGGGCCGAATCCGAGCTGGAGTTGGAGGAGCAAGTCGCCGCGAAAGAGAGGCAGGCGCGTGCGGCCAAGGCGAGGGCCGGATACGGTTCGGCCCTCGTCTCCTTCGAGGGCCTGTCCGTGGCCGAGTTGGTCCGCTTGGCGGAGGAGGACAAGGAGGAGATCGTCGAGGTCGCCTCCAGGTCCTCCAACCTCAAGGGGACCTTCCAGAAGGCCCTCAAATGCCGTGCAACTAGCCTGCACGGCATTGTAGCGGAACTGACGCAGCGCACTGCGTCGGAGGAGACGCGGCAGCTGCAGGCGAGGGTGGATCGCCTGCAAGCGGAGGTCAGCCAGCTTCATAAGAAGCTGGCTGAGGCTACTGCCCCGCCCCCGTCGGCAGCGGCTCCGTCGGCAGCGGCCCCGGCGGCAGCGGTTCCCGCCCCCTCCTCCTCCAACCTTGAGGAATTGTTCCGCAAGGTGGTAATGGAGGAGAGGGCGTTCACTCGAGCCTGCTTCGCAGGTATAGAGGACCGCCTGCTGCCGGAAAAGCGTCTCCGTCCGCCGCTAGCGGCAGACAAGACGCCGACAGCGGCTCCCCAGGCCCCGAAGCCCTCAAAGGGCAAGGGCAAGGGTAAAAAGTCCCCGGGGGCTCCGCCTCCCCCCGGAACAAGTGCGGGCCCAAATCCGGGGCCGGTTGCCATCGCGGCACCCGCCCCGAAGGTTCAGGAGGCCGACGCCCTCCTCCCTTCCACCACCCCAGCCAACCAGTCGTGGTCAGAGGTGGTTAGGAAGGGAAAGGGGAAGGGCAAGAAGGCGACCCAGGCCACGGCTGCCCCGGCGGCTGCCCCGGCGGCTGCCCCGGCAGCAGCCGCGGCAGCCGCAAAGGCTCCGAGGCTGGTTGCCCCCAAAACCGCGGCGGTTACGGTGACGATCGTCCCCGAGGCCGCGGAGAAGGGGGTAACCTACGAGTCCGTGTTGAGACGGGCTCGTGCCGTCGCGGACCCTGCCCAGTTGGGAATCGGTGCCTGCCGTCGGACCCAAACCGGAGCTCGGTTATTCGAGTTTCCGGGGAAGGACGGCGGCAAAAACGCCGATTTGTTTGCCAACAAGGTGCGGGAGGTCCTTGCGGATGTGGCCAGGGTCGCCAGGCCGATGAAGACGACGGCCGTCGAGGTGACCGGTCTTGATGACTCGGTCACCAAGGAGGAGGTGGTGGCCGCCATCGCCTCGGCAGGAGGCTGCGACCCCGCAGCGGTGCAGGCTCGGGAGATTAGGCCCGGCCGCGGTGGACTGGGCACTATCCGGCTGGTGTGCCCAGTCGCCGCAGTGTTGGCCGCCCAGGCTAAATGCCAGGGGCGGCTAATAGTGGGCTTTAGCCGGGCCGTGATCCGGGTGCTTGAGGCAGCGCCGATGCGCTGCTTCAAGTGCCTGGGGATTGGCCACACCCGAGCCACGTGTCCGTCCTCCGTGGATAGGGCGGACACCTGCTTCCGCTGCGGGCAACAAGGGCATAAGGCGGCCTCGTGCGAGGCCGCCAAGCTGCATTGCGCGGCATGTGCCGATAGTGGTCGCCCCGCCGACCACGTCATGGGGGGGACGTCATGCCGTCCTCCCTCCAAGAAGGGCAAGCCGCAGGCGGCTATAAGCCGTCCTGCCGCTGCTGCCACCACTCCCGCTGATGTCCCATCAGCGGCGGTGGCCGAGGGTGATGCGATGGTCGAATAATGGGTACCGACCATCGCATCTTGCAGGCAAACACCAACCACTGCCGGGCTGCCCAGGACCTGCTGGTGCAGTCAATGGCCGAGTGGTTGGTGGATGTGGCAGTGGTGGCCGAGCCGTACTATACTCCCAGCAATTGGCTGGGAGATAGTGACGGCTCGGTGGCAATCGTGGCGCGGTCTTCCTCGGACTCCCCTCCCCTCTCGCTCTTAAAGAGGGGACCGGGATACGTGGCCGCCGCGTGGGGAGGGTTGGCCCTTGTGGGGGTCTACTTCTCCCCAAACCGCCCTCTCCAGGACTTCGAGGATTTCCTCGGGGTCCTGACGGCGGTCATCGGGAGGACGGCGCCACGACAGGTCTCCGTGATGGGAGACCTGAATGCCAAGTCGGTGGTCTGGGGAAACCCGGCCACCGACGCCCGCGGGCGGGCGGTGGAATTGTGGGCGGCCTCGTCTGGTCTCTCCCTCTTGAATAGGGGGAGCGTCCAGACGTGCGTGCGGCGGCAGGGCGGGTCCATAGTGGACCTCACCTTTGCCGCGCCCGCACTGGCCGCCCGCATTCGAAATTGGAGGGTGGAACTGGGGGAGACGATCTCGGATCATCGCTACGTGCGATTCGAGATCTCCCCCCAGAATCCACGGGGGCGCCGCAGCACCCCCTCATCGTCGGGCCGTTCCCCGTTTCCAAGGTGGGCTCTGACCCACCTTGACCGGGAGGCGGCACGGGAGGCCGCGTTCGTCCAGGACTGGCTTTGGCCAGGTCCCGGCGTGGACGTCCTGGACGTGGACGCGGCGGCGGCCCGACTGAGGGGGTCATTGACCGAGGTGTGCAACGCCAGCATGCCTCGGTCGAGACGCCCACCTGCCCGACGCGCCGTGTACTGGTGGTCGGAGGAGTTGGCGGGGCTGCGGGCCACCTGCGTGGCGGCACGGCGGGCCTACACCCGATCGCGTCGGCGGCGCCGACGGGACGAGGCCGAAGAGGACCGCCTCTACTCCACTTACGTGGGGGCGAGGGCGGCCTTCAAGTCGGCCATCGGCGCCGCCAAGGACGCGGCGAGGGCTGAGCTGCTGGAGGGTCTCGACAACGACCCATTCGGGAGACCATATAAGGCGGCGCGGAACAAACTGCGTCGCATTGGTCCCCCGGTTGCCGAGACCCTCGAACCAGCGCTCCTGGATGGGGTGGTGCGGTCCCTGTTTCCGCGCAGGGATCCGCACTTCACCCCACCAGCGATGGGCCCGCCAAGGGAAGGACCGGAGGAGGAAGCTCCTCCTCCTCCGGTTTCAGAGGAGGAATTTGGCACGGCGACGCTCCGTCTCCGCGCCAAAAAGACGGCTCCTGGCCCCGACGGCGTTCCCGCCAGGGTGGTGGCCATCGCGGCCACGGAGATGGAGGGAAGGTTTCGGGACCTCTTCGACGCGTGCTTCGCTTCGGGGAGGTTCCCGAAACCTTGGCGGGAAGGCCAATTGTGCCTCCTCCACAAGGAGGGACGGCCGGCGGACTCCCCCTCGGCATACCGGCCCATCGTTCTGCTCGATGAGGTCGGTAAAATGTTCGAGGGGATCATCGCCGGCCGCCTGAAGTGTCATCTTCGGAGCGTGGGACCGGACCTGTCGGACGCCCAGTTCGGTTTTCGAGCTGGCCGTTCGACAGTGGACGCCCTGGCCCGTCTCAAGGGCCAGGTGACAGAGGCGGTAGGAGTGGGGGATGGAGTGTTGGCTGTGTCATTCGACATTGCCAACGCCTTCAACTCCATCCCCCACTCCACCATCCTGGAGGCGCTGCGGTTCCACGGAGTGCCCCTGTACTTGCGGGGCCTCCTGGCCAGCTACCTGGAGGACCGTGCTGTCCTCCTCGTAGACGGGGCTGGCCAGCTCCGGAGATACACTGTGGGAACCGGCGTTCCACAGGGGTCCGTTCTAGGGCCTCTTCTGTGGAACGTCGGTTATGGACTGGCTCCTGCGGGGAACTCTTCTGCGAGGCACGAGTGTCATCTGCTACGCGGATGACACTCTCCTCACTTCCCGCGGGAGCAGTTATAGGGAGGCGGCCAGTTTGGCCTCGGCGGGCGGATCCTTGGTGGCGGGGAGGATCCGCCGCCTGGGCTTGAGGGTGGCGCTGCACAAAACGGAGGCCGTGTTTTTTCACGGCCCCCGGCAGCGCCCCCCACCAGACGCCCACATCTTCGTGGAGGGGGTGAGGGTCGGGGTTGAGGCCCAGATCAAGTATCTGGGCCTCATTGTGGACAGCAGGCTGCGCTTCGGCCCGCATTTCAGCGGGCTGTCGACGCGCCTGCTGAAGGCTGCGGACGCCCTCTCATGGCTCATGCCGAACATGGGAGGGCCGAGCACGCGGTGCCGGCGTCTGTACGCCGGCATTCTGCGGAGCATGGCCCTTTACGGGGCCCCCATTTGGGCGGACTCCCTCAATAGGAGGGAGAACCTCACCGCCCTACGGGCGCCCCAAAGGGCCATCGCCCAGCGGGCAGCGCGGGCCTACCGCACGGTAGGCTTCGCTTCGGCATGCGCTCTGGCGAGCACCCCGCCTTGGGAGCTCGAGGCCTGGGTGCTCGCCAGAGTGTACGAGTGGACGGCGGGGCGCAGGGCGCTTGGCGAGCGTCCGGCCCCGGAGTTGAGGGAGGCCGTCCGCCGGGAGGCGAGGGACGCCATCGTCCAACATTGGACGCGCGACCTCGCCTCCGCGGTGTTCGGCCGTCGCACCCTCGACGCCATCGAGCCAGTCCTAAGGGACTGGCTCGACAGGCGTCACGGGTTCCTCTCCTTCCGTCTGGTGCAGGTACTCTCCGGTCACGGCTGCTTCGGCAGGTACCTGCACCGGATAGGACGAGAGGAGACGCCGTCGTGCCACGGTTGCGGCGCGGCGGAGGACACGGCGGACCACACCCTCGCGGTGTGCCCGTCGTGGGCCGTGCCGCGCCGCGATCTTGTCGCGGCGGTAGGAGGGGACCTCTCGCTGCCCGCCGTCGTCAGAGCGATGGTGGGGAGCGAGGGGGCCTGGGCGGCGATGGCCTCCTTCTGCGAGGTCGTGATGTCGCAGAAGGAGGCCGCGGAGCGGGAGCGAGAGGAGGATCCCCTCGCTCCGGCGCTCCGTAGGCGGCGTAGGGGCAGGAGAAGGCGGGATTTCGCCCGCTTTCTCCCGCCCTGAGGTGAGCGGCGGGCGTGAGGCACGGGGGTGCCCGCGCCCGCCCTGCACCGCTCACCACGCGGGAGCCACGGCCCCTCTTTAAGAGGGGCAAATGAGGGCCCGCCTTCTTAGGCGGGTTTCGCCGGCGGGGGAGAGGTAGCTGAGGCTGAGCTAGTTTCCCACTCCCCCGCCACTATGGCGATGCCGGAGTTGCGCTGGGGTTTTTAGTGGGTATACCGGGAGGCTCTCTCCCGGGGAGTCCCACATACCCTGCCCGTCCCCCGACGGGTGGGGATGCGTAATTGACATTTTCCCCAGCGACATCAAAAAAAAAAAAAAAAAAAAAAAAAAAAAAAAAAAAAAAAAAAAAAAGGTTCAGCGGCTCCCCAGGCCCCAAAGCCCTCAAAGGGCAAAGGCAAGGGGAAAAAGTCGCCGGGGGCTATGCCTACCCCCAGTACGAGTGCGGGCGCCAAACCGGGGCCGGTTGCCAACGTGGCACCCCCCCAGGTGCAGGAGGGAGACGCCCTCCTCCCTTCCACCACCCCAGCCAACCAGTCGTGGTCAGAGGTGGTTAGGAAGGGAAAGGGAAAGGGCAAGAAGGCGTCCCAGGCCCCGGCTGCCTCGGCGGCTGCCCCGGCCGCTGCCCCGGCAGCTGCAGCGGCGGCCCCAAAGGCGCCGAAGCTGGTTGCCCCCAAATCCGCGGCGGTCACGGTGACCATCGTGCCCGAGGCCGCGGAGAAGGGGGTAACGTACGAGTCCGTGTTAAGACGGGCTCGTACTGTCGCCAACCCCGCCGAGTTGGGGATTGGCGCTTGCCGCCGGACCCAAACCGGAGCTCGACTATTCGAGTTTCCGGGGAAGGACGGCGGCAAAAATGCGGACCTCTTCGCAGTCAAACTGCGGGAGGTCCTCGCCGATGTGGCGAAGGTCGCCAGACCGACGAAGGCCACAGCCATCGAGGTGACCGGTCTCGACGACTCGGTCACCAAGGAGGAGGTGGTGGCGGCCATCGCCTCGGCAGGCGGCTGCGAACCCGCAGCGGTGCAGGCTCGGGCTATTAGGCCCGGCCGCGGTGGACTGGGCACTATCCGGCTGGTGTGCCCAGTCGCCGCAGTGTTGGCCGTCCGGGCAAAATGCCAAGGACGGCTCTTGGTAGGGTTTAGCCGGGCCGTGATCCGGGTACTTGAGGCAGCGCCGATGCGCTGCTTCAAGTGCTTCGGCATCGGCCACACCCGAGCCATGTGTCCGTCCACCGTGGACAGGGCGGACACATGCTTCCGCTGCGGGAAGCAGGGGCATATGGCGGCCTCGTGCGATGCCGCCAAGCCACATTGCGCGGCATGCGCCGACAGTGGCCGCCCTGCGGACCATGTGATGGGGGGGAGCTCATGCCGACCCCCCACCAAGAAGGGCAAGCCGCAGGCGGCTACAAGCCGTCCTGCCGCTGCTGCCACCACTCCCGCTGATGTCCCATCAGCGGCGGTGGCCGAGGGTGATGCGATGGTCGAATAATGGGTATCGACCATCGCATCTTGCAGGCAAACACCAACCACTGCCGGGCTGCCCAGGACCTGCTGGTGCAGTCAATGGCCGAGTGGTTGGTGGATGTGGCAGTGGTGGCCGAGCCGTACTATACTCCCAGCAATTGGCTGGGAGATAGTGACGGCTCGGTGGCAATCGTGGCGCGGTCTTCCTCGGACTCCCCTCCCCTCTCGCTCTTAGAGAGGGGACCGGGATACGTGGCCGCCGCGTGGGGAGGGTTGGCCCTTGTGGGGGTCTACTTCTCCCCAAACCGCCCTCTCCAGGACTTCGAGGATTTCCTCGGGGTCCTGACGGCGGTCATCGGGAGGACGGCGCCACGACAGGTCTCCGTGCTCGGAGACCTGAATGCCAAGTCGGTGGTCTGGGGATAACCCGGCCACCGACGCCCGCGGTCAGGCGGTCGAATTGTGGGCGGCCTCGGTCTGGTCTCTCCTCTTGAATAGGGGGAGCGTCCAGACGTGCGTGCGGCGGCAGGGCGGGTCCATTGTGGACCTCACCTTTGCCACGCCCGCACTGGCCGCCCGCATTCGAAATTGGAGGGTGGAACTGGGGGAGACGATCTCGGATCACCGCTACGTGCGATTCGAGATCTCCCCCCAGAATCCACGGGGGCGCCGGAGCACCCCCTCATCGTCGGGCCGTTCCCCGTTTCCAAGGTGGGCTCTGACCCACCTGGATCGGGAGGCGGCACGGGAGGCCGCGTTCGTCCAGGACTGGCTTTGGCCAGGTCCCGGCGGGGACGTCCTGGACGTGGACGCGGCGGCGGCCCGACTGAGGGGGTCATTGACCGAGGTATGCAACGCCAGCATGCCTCGGTCGAGACGTCCACCTCCCCGACGCGCCGTGTACTGGTGGTCGGAGGAGTTGGCGGAGCTGCGGGCCACCTGCGTGGCGGCACGGCGGGCCTACACCCGATCGCGTCGGCGGCGCCGACGGGACGAGGCCGAAGAGGACCGCCTCTACTCCACATACGTGGGGGCGAGGGCGGCCTTTAAGTCGGCCATCGGCGCCGCCAAGGACGCGGCGAGGGCTGAGCTGCTGGAGGGTCTCGACAACGACCCATTCGGGAGACCATATAAGGCGGCGCGGAACAAACTGCGTCGCATTGGTCCCCCGGTTGCCGAGACCCTGGAACCAGCGCTCCTGGATGGGGTGGTGCGGTCCCTGTTTCCGCGCAGGGATCCGCACTTCGCCCCACCAGCGATGGGCCCGCCAAGGGAAGGACCGGAGGAGGAAGCTCCTCCTCCTCCGGTTTCAGAGGAGGAATTTGGCGCGGCGACACTCCGTCTCCGCGCCAAAAAGACGGCTCCTGGCCCCGACGGCGTTCCCGCCAGGGTGGTGGCCATCGCGGTCACCGAGATGGAGGGAAGGTTTCGGGACCTCTTCGACGCGTGCTTCGCGTCGGGGAGGTTCCCGAAACCTTGGCGGGAAGGCCAACTGTGCCTCCTCCGGAAGGAAGGGCGGCCGGCGGACTCCCCCTCGGCTTACCGGCCCATCGTCTTGCTTGACGAGGCCGGTAAGATGTTCGAGGGGATTATCGCCGCCCGCCTGAAGCGCCATTTGCGGAACGTGGGACCGGACCTGTCGGACGCCCAGTTCGGTTTTCGAGCTGGCCGTTCGACAGTGGACGCCCTGGCCCTTCTCAAGGGCCAGGTGACAGAGGCGGTAGGAGTGGGGGATGGAGTGTTGGCTGTGTCATTCGACATTGCCAACGCCTTCAACTCCATCCCCCACTCCACCATCCTGGAGGCGCTCCGGTTCCACGGTGTGCCCCTTTATCTGCGGGGCCTCCTGGCCAGCTACTTGGAGGACCGTGCCGTCCTCCTCGTGGACGGGGCTGGCCAGGTCCGGCGATATGGCGTAGAAAACCGGCGTTCCACAGGGGTCCGTTCTAGGGCCTCTTCTGTGGAACGTCGGTTATGACTGGCTCCTGCGGGGAATCCTCCTACGAGGTACGAGTGTCATCTGCTACGCAGATGACACTCTCCTCACTTCCCGCGGGAGCACCTTCCGGGAGGCGGCCAGTTTGGCGTCGGCGGGCGGATCCTTAGTGGCGGGAAGGATCCGCCGCCTGGGCTTGAGGGTGGCGCTGCACAAAACGGAGGCTGTGTTCTTTCACGGCCCCCGGCGGCGCCCCCCACCCGACGCCCACATTTATGTGGAGGGGGTGAGGGTCGGGGTTGAGGCCCAGATGAAGTATCTGGGCCTCATGCTGGACAGCAGGCTGCGCTTCGGCCCGCACTTTAGCGGGCTGTCGACGCGCCTGCTGAAAGCCGCGGACGCCCTCTCATGGCTCATGCCGAACATGGGAGGGCCGAGCAGTCGTTGCCGGCGGTTATACGCCGGCATACTGAGGAGCATGGCCCTTTACGGGGCCCCAATTTGGGCGGACTCCCTCCACAGGAGGGAGAACCTCACCACCCTTCGGGCGCCCCAAAGGGCCATCGCCCAGCGGGTAGCGCGGGCCTACCGCACGGTAGGTTTCGCTTCGGCATGCGCTCTGGCGAGCACCCCGCCTTGGGAGCTCGAGGCCTGGGTGCTCGCCAGAGTGTACGAGTGGACGGCGGGGCGCAGGGCGCTGGGCGAGCGTCCGGCCCCGGAGTTGAGGGAGGCCGTCCGCCGGGAGGCGAGGGACGCCATCGTCCAACATTGGACGCGCGACCTCGCCTCCGCGGTGTTCGGCCGTCGCACCCTCGACGCCATCGGGCCAGTCCTGAAGGACTGGCTCGACAGGCGTCACGGGTTCCTCTCCTTCCGTCTGGTGCAGGTACTCTCCGGTCACGGCTGCTTCGGCAGGTACCTGCACCGGATAGGACGAGAGGAAACGCCGTCGTGCCACGGTTGCGGCGCGGCGGAGGACACGGCGGACCACACCCTCGCGGTGTGCCCGTCGTGGGCCGTGCCGCGCCGCGATCTTGTCGCGGCGGTAGGAGGGGACCTCTCGCTGCCCGCCGTCGTCAGAGCGATGGTGGGGAGCGAGGGGGCCTGGGCGGCGATGGCCTCCTTCTGCGAGGTCGTGATGTCGCAGAAGGAGGCCGCGGAGCGCGAGCGGGAGGAGGATCCCCTCGCTCCGGCGCTCCGCAGGCGGCGTAGGGGCAGGAGAAGGCGGGATTTCGCCCGCTTTCTCCCGCCCTGAGGTGAGCGGCGGGCGTGAGGCACGGGGGTGCCCGCGCCCGCCTTGCACCGCTCACCACGCGGGAGCCACGGCCCCTCCTTAAGAGGGGCAAATGAGGGCCCGCCTTAGTAGGCGGGTTTCGCCGGCGGGGGAGAGGTAGCGAGGCTATGCTAGTTTCCCACTCCCCCGCCACTATGGCGATGCCGGAGCGCCGCTGGGGTTTTTAGTGGGTATACCGGGAGACTCTCTCCCGGGGAGTCCCACATACCCCTCCCGTCCCCCGACGGGTGGGGATGCGTAATTGTCATTTTCCCAGCGACATCAAAAAAAAAAAAAAAAAAAGGTTAGGTTAGGTTCAGCGGCTCCGGAGGGCGATTGCGTACGTAGTGGACTATTTTATTGAGGTTTTTATTTTATTGAGGGTTTTATTCGATTGTGGTTTTTATTCTGAATTTTATTGAGGGTTTCTTTTATTGTGGGTTAGGTTTTATTGCGGTTTTATTCATTTTTATTGTGGTTTTTATTCATTTTTATTGTGGTTGTAGTTTTTGGATTTCGCTATGTCGAAACCACTACGAAATGCCTCCGGGCGTTTCGTAGCAAAAGGCCCTTCTCAGGGCCAACCAAACGGCCCTTCTCAGGGCCAACCCAAAGGCCCTTCTCAGGGCCAACCAAAGGGCGAGTGTTCGGCCTCAGAGGCTAGTCGCGCACCATCCGTGGCGAGCCTCTGTATGAGCGTGGCGGACGAGTTCTCGGACTCGGATGTCGAGTCCGTGGCCTTGGACTCGTCCGTATGTGGGGTGGCTGCAGAGAGCAGCCTGAAGAGGGCTTACTTGAAGCTCGGGTCCGAGGGTTCGTCGGACTCGGGCAAGAGTAAGCCCAAGAGGAAGTCGAAGACGAAGGCTGCTTCGCCTTCGACTTCCTCTCAGGCCGGCACCCACGATGTGGGTCTGGCACTCGCCCAGCGCCAGCTCGGCTTGGCCAGACGGGCCGAATCCGAGCTGGAGTTGGAGGAGCAAGTCGCCGCGAAAGAGAGGCAGGCGCGTGCGGCCAAGGCGAGGGCCGGATACGGTTCGGCCCTCGTCTCCTTCGAGGGCCTGTCCGTGGCCGAGTTGGTCCGCTTGGCGGAGGAGGACAAGGAGGAGATCGTCGAGGTCGCCTCCAGGTCCTCCAACCTCAAGGGGACCTTCCAGAAGGCCCTCAAATGCCGTGCAACTAGCCTGCACGGCATTGTAGCGGAACTGACGCAGCGCACTGCGTCGGAGGAGACGCGGCAGCTGCAGGCGAGGGTGGATCGCCTGCAAGCGGAGGTCAGCCAGCTTCATAAGAAGCTGGCTGAGGCTACTGCCCCGCCCCCGTCGGCAGCGGCTCCGTCGGCAGCGGCCCCGGCGGCAGCGGTTCCCGCCCCCTCCTCCTCCAACCTTGAGGAATTGTTCCGCAAGGTGGTAATGGAGGAGAGGGCGTTCACTCGAGCCTGCTTCGCAGGTATAGAGGACCGCCTGCTGCCGGAAAAGCGTCTCCGTCCGCCGCTAGCGGCAGACAAGACGCCGACAGCGGCTCCCCAGGCCCCGAAGCCCTCAAAGGGCAAGGGCAAGGGTAAAAAGTCCCCGGGGGCTCCGCCTCCCCC
Source organism: Sesamia inferens (assembly GCA_037179545.1). Classification (NCBI taxonomy): domain Eukaryota; kingdom Metazoa; phylum Arthropoda; class Insecta; order Lepidoptera; family Noctuidae; genus Sesamia; species Sesamia inferens. The sequence goes on from CM073931.1 coordinate 33,850,205, forward strand.
CGGAACAAGTGCGGGCCCAAATCCGGGGCCGGTTGCCATCGCGGCACCCGCCCCGAAGGTTCAGGAGGCCGACGCCCTCCTCCCTTCCACCACCCCAGCCAACCAGTCGTGGTCAGAGGTGGTTAGGAAGGGAAAGGGGAAGGGCAAGAAGGCGACCCAGGCCACGGCTGCCCCGGCGGCTGCCCCGGCGGCTGCCCCGGCAGCAGCCGCGGCAGCCGCAAAGGCTCCGAGGCTGGTTGCCCCCAAAACCGCGGCGGTTACGGTGACGATCGTCCCCGAGGCCGCGGAGAAGGGGGTAACCTACGAGTCCGTGTTGAGACGGGCTCGTGCCGTCGCGGACCCTGCCCAGTTGGGAATCGGTGCCTGCCGTCGGACCCAAACCGGAGCTCGGTTATTCGAGTTTCCGGGGAAGGACGGCGGCAAAAACGCCGATTTGTTTGCCAACAAGGTGCGGGAGGTCCTTGCGGATGTGGCCAGGGTCGCCAGGCCGATGAAGACGACGGCCGTCGAGGTGACCGGTCTTGATGACTCGGTCACCAAGGAGGAGGTGGTGGCCGCCATCGCCTCGGCAGGAGGCTGCGACCCCGCAGCGGTGCAGGCTCGGGAGATTAGGCCCGGCCGCGGTGGACTGGGCACTATCCGGCTGGTGTGCCCAGTCGCCGCAGTGTTGGCCGCCCAGGCTAAATGCCAGGGGCGGCTAATAGTGGGCTTTAGCCGGGCCGTGATCCGGGTGCTTGAGGCAGCGCCGATGCGCTGCTTCAAGTGCCTGGGGATTGGCCACACCCGAGCCACGTGTCCGTCCTCCGTGGATAGGGCGGACACCTGCTTCCGCTGCGGGCAACAAGGGCATAAGGCGGCCTCGTGCGAGGCCGCCAAGCTGCATTGCGCGGCATGTGCCGATAGTGGTCGCCCCGCCGACCACGTCATGGGGGGGACGTCATGCCGTCCTCCCTCCAAGAAGGGCAAGCCGCAGGCGGCTATAAGCCGTCCTGCCGCTGCTGCCACCACTCCCGCTGATGTCCCATCAGCGGCGGTGGCCGAGGGTGATGCGATGGTCGAATAATGGGTACCGACCATCGCATCTTGCAGGCAAACACCAACCACTGCCGGGCTGCCCAGGACCTGCTGGTGCAGTCAATGGCCGAGTGGTTGGTGGATGTGGCAGTGGTGGCCGAGCCGTACTATACTCCCAGCAATTGGCTGGGAGATAGTGACGGCTCGGTGGCAATCGTGGCGCGGTCTTCCTCGGACTCCCCTCCCCTCTCGCTCTTAAAGAGGGGACCGGGATACGTGGCCGCCGCGTGGGGAGGGTTGGCCCTTGTGGGGGTCTACTTCTCCCCAAACCGCCCTCTCCAGGACTTCGAGGATTTCCTCGGGGTCCTGACGGCGGTCATCGGGAGGACGGCGCCACGACAGGTCTCCGTGATGGGAGACCTGAATGCCAAGTCGGTGGTCTGGGGAAACCCGGCCACCGACGCCCGCGGGCGGGCGGTGGAATTGTGGGCGGCCTCGTCTGGTCTCTCCCTCTTGAATAGGGGGAGCGTCCAGACGTGCGTGCGGCGGCAGGGCGGGTCCATAGTGGACCTCACCTTTGCCGCGCCCGCACTGGCCGCCCGCATTCGAAATTGGAGGGTGGAACTGGGGGAGACGATCTCGGATCATCGCTACGTGCGATTCGAGATCTCCCCCCAGAATCCACGGGGGCGCCGCAGCACCCCCTCATCGTCGGGCCGTTCCCCGTTTCCAAGGTGGGCTCTGACCCACCTTGACCGGGAGGCGGCACGGGAGGCCGCGTTCGTCCAGGACTGGCTTTGGCCAGGTCCCGGCGTGGACGTCCTGGACGTGGACGCGGCGGCGGCCCGACTGAGGGGGTCATTGACCGAGGTGTGCAACGCCAGCATGCCTCGGTCGAGACGCCCACCTGCCCGACGCGCCGTGTACTGGTGGTCGGAGGAGTTGGCGGGGCTGCGGGCCACCTGCGTGGCGGCACGGCGGGCCTACACCCGATCGCGTCGGCGGCGCCGACGGGACGAGGCCGAAGAGGACCGCCTCTACTCCACTTACGTGGGGGCGAGGGCGGCCTTCAAGTCGGCCATCGGCGCCGCCAAGGACGCGGCGAGGGCTGAGCTGCTGGAGGGTCTCGACAACGACCCATTCGGGAGACCATATAAGGCGGCGCGGAACAAACTGCGTCGCATTGGTCCCCCGGTTGCCGAGACCCTCGAACCAGCGCTCCTGGATGGGGTGGTGCGGTCCCTGTTTCCGCGCAGGGATCCGCACTTCACCCCACCAGCGATGGGCCCGCCAAGGGAAGGACCGGAGGAGGAAGCTCCTCCTCCTCCGGTTTCAGAGGAGGAATTTGGCACGGCGACGCTCCGTCTCCGCGCCAAAAAGACGGCTCCTGGCCCCGACGGCGTTCCCGCCAGGGTGGTGGCCATCGCGGCCACGGAGATGGAGGGAAGGTTTCGGGACCTCTTCGACGCGTGCTTCGCTTCGGGGAGGTTCCCGAAACCTTGGCGGGAAGGCCAATTGTGCCTCCTCCACAAGGAGGGACGGCCGGCGGACTCCCCCTCGGCATACCGGCCCATCGTTCTGCTCGATGAGGTCGGTAAAATGTTCGAGGGGATCATCGCCGGCCGCCTGAAGTGTCATCTTCGGAGCGTGGGACCGGACCTGTCGGACGCCCAGTTCGGTTTTCGAGCTGGCCGTTCGACAGTGGACGCCCTGGCCCGTCTCAAGGGCCAGGTGACAGAGGCGGTAGGAGTGGGGGATGGAGTGTTGGCTGTGTCATTCGACATTGCCAACGCCTTCAACTCCATCCCCCACTCCACCATCCTGGAGGCGCTGCGGTTCCACGGAGTGCCCCTGTACTTGCGGGGCCTCCTGGCCAGCTACCTGGAGGACCGTGCTGTCCTCCTCGTAGACGGGGCTGGCCAGCTCCGGAGATACACTGTGGGAACCGGCGTTCCACAGGGGTCCGTTCTAGGGCCTCTTCTGTGGAACGTCGGTTATGACTGGCTCCTGCGGGGAACTCTTCTGCGAGGCACGAGTGTCATCTGCTACGCGGATGACACTCTCCTCACTTCCCGCGGGAGCAGTTATAGGGAGGCGGCCAGTTTGGCCTCGGCGGGCGGATCCTTGGTGGCGGGGAGGATCCGCCGCCTGGGCTTGAGGGTGGCGCTGCACAAAACGGAGGCCGTGTTTTTTCACGGCCCCCGGCAGCGCCCCCCACCAGACGCCCACATCTTCGTGGAGGGGGTGAGGGTCGGGGTTGAGGCCCAGATCAAGTATCTGGGCCTCATTGTGGACAGCAGGCTGCGCTTCGGCCCGCATTTCAGCGGGCTGTCGACGCGCCTGCTGAAGGCTGCGGACGCCCTCTCATGGCTCATGCCGAACATGGGAGGGCCGAGCACGCGGTGCCGGCGTCTGTACGCCGGCATTCTGCGGAGCATGGCCCTTTACGGGGCCCCCATTTGGGCGGACTCCCTCAATAGGAGGGAGAACCTCACCGCCCTACGGGCGCCCCAAAGGGCCATCGCCCAGCGGGCAGCGCGGGCCTACCGCACGGTAGGCTTCGCTTCGGCATGCGCTCTGGCGAGCACCCCGCCTTGGGAGCTCGAGGCCTGGGTGCTCGCCAGAGTGTACGAGTGGACGGCGGGGCGCAGGGCGCTTGGCGAGCGTCCGGCCCCGGAGTTGAGGGAGGCCGTCCGCCGGGAGGCGAGGGACGCCATCGTCCAACATTGGACGCGCGACCTCGCCTCCGCGGTGTTCGGCCGTCGCACCCTCGACGCCATCGAGCCAGTCCTAAGGGACTGGCTCGACAGGCGTCACGGGTTCCTCTCCTTCCGTCTGGTGCAGGTACTCTCCGGTCACGGCTGCTTCGGCAGGTACCTGCACCGGATAGGACGAGAGGAGACGCCGTCGTGCCACGGTTGCGGCGCGGCGGAGGACACGGCGGACCACACCCTCGCGGTGTGCCCGTCGTGGGCCGTGCCGCGCCGCGATCTTGTCGCGGCGGTAGGAGGGGACCTCTCGCTGCCCGCCGTCGTCAGAGCGATGGTGGGGAGCGAGGGGGCCTGGGCGGCGATGGCCTCCTTCTGCGAGGTCGTGATGTCGCAGAAGGAGGCCGCGGAGCGGGAGCGAGAGGAGGATCCCCTCGCTCCGGCGCTCCGTAGGCGGCGTAGGGGCAGGAGAAGGCGGGATTTCGCCCGCTTTCTCCCGCCCTGAGGTGAGCGGCGGGCGTGAGGCACGGGGGTGCCCGCGCCCGCCCTGCACCGCTCACCACGCGGGAGCCACGGCCCCTCTTTAAGAGGGGCAAATGAGGGCCCGCCTTCTTAGGCGGGTTTCGCCGGCGGGGGAGAGGTAGCTGAGGCTGAGCTAGTTTCCCACTCCCCCGCCACTATGGCGATGCCGGAGTTGCGCTGGGGTTTTTAGTGGGTATACCGGGAGGCTCTCTCCCGGGGAGTCCCACATACCCTGCCCGTCCCCCGACGGGTGGGGATGCGTAATTGACATTTTCCCCAGCGACATCAAAAAAAAAAAAAAAAAAAAAAGGTTCAGCGGCTCCCCAGGCCCCAAAGCCCTCAAAGGGCAAAGGCAAGGGGAAAAAGTCGCCGGGGGCTATGCCTACCCCCAGTACGAGTGCGGGCGCCAAACCGGGGCCGGTTGCCAACGTGGCACCCCCCCAGGTGCAGGAGGGAGACGCCCTCCTCCCTTCCACCACCCCAGCCAACCAGTCGTGGTCAGAGGTGGTTAGGAAGGGAAAGGGAAAGGGCAAGAAGGCGTCCCAGGCCCCGGCTGCCTCGGCGGCTGCCCCGGCCGCTGCCCCGGCAGCTGCAGCGGCGGCCCCAAAGGCGCCGAAGCTGGTTGCCCCCAAATCCGCGGCGGTCACGGTGACCATCGTGCCCGAGGCCGCGGAGAAGGGGGTAACGTACGAGTCCGTGTTAAGACGGGCTCGTACTGTCGCCAACCCCGCCGAGTTGGGGATTGGCGCTTGCCGCCGGACCCAAACCGGAGCTCGACTATTCGAGTTTCCGGGGAAGGACGGCGGCAAAAATGCGGACCTCTTCGCAGTCAAGCTGCGGGAGGTCCTCGCCGATGTGGCGAAGGTCGCCAGACCGACGAAGGCCACAGCCATCGAGGTGACCGGTCTCGACGACTCGGTCACCAAGGAGGAGGTGGTGGCGGCCATCGCCTCGGCAGGCGGCTGCGAACCCGCAGCGGTGCAGGCTCGGGCTATTAGGCCCGGCCGCGGTGGACTGGGCACTATCCGGCTGGTGTGCCCAGTCGCCGCAGTGTTGGCCGTCCGGGCAAAATGCCAAGGACGGCTCTTGGTAGGGTTTAGCCGGGCCGTGATCCGGGTACTTGAGGCAGCGCCGATGCGCTGCTTCAAGTGCTTCGGCATCGGCCACACCCGAGCCATGTGTCCGTCCACCGTGGACAGGGCGGACACATGCTTCCGCTGCGGGAAGCAGGGGCATATGGCGGCCTCGTGCGATGCCGCCAAGCCACATTGCGCGGCATGCGCCGACAGTGGCCGCCCTGCGGACCATGTGATGGGGGGGAGCTCATGCCGACCCCCCACCAAGAAGGGCAAGCCGCAGGCGGCTACAAGCCGTCCTGCCGCTGCTGCCACCACTCCCGCTGATGTCCCATCAGCGGCGGTGGCCGAGGGTGATGCGATGGTCGAATAATGGGTATCGACCGTCGCATCTTGCAGGCAAACACCAACCACTGCCGGGCTGCCCAGGACCTGCTGGTGCAGTCAATGGCCGAGTGGTTGGTGGATGTGGCAGTGGTGGCCGAGCCGTACTATACTCCCAGCAATTGGCTGGGAGATAGTGACGGCTCGGTGGCAATCGTGGCGCGGTCTTCCTCGGACTCCCCTCCCCTCTCGCTCTTAGAGAGGGGACCGGGATACGTGGCCGCCGCGTGGGGAGGGTTGGCCCTTGTGGGGGTCTACTTCTCCCCAAACCGCCCTCTCCAGGACTTCGAGGATTTCCTCGGGGTCCTGACGGCGGTCATCGGGAGGACGGCGCCACGACAGGTCTCCGTGCTCGGAGACCTGAATGCCAAGTCGGTGGTCTGGGGAAACCCGGCCACCGACGCCCGCGGTCAGGCGGTCGAATTGTGGGCGGCCTCGTCTGGTCTCTCCCTCTTGAATAGGGGGAGCGTCCAGACGTGCGTGCGGCGGCAGGGCGGGTCCATTGTGGACCTCACCTTTGCCACGCCCGCACTGGCCGCCCGCATTCGAAATTGGAGGGTGGAACTGGGGGAGACGATCTCGGATCACCGCTACGTGCGATTCGAGATCTCCCCCCAGAATCCACGGGGGCGCCGGAGCACCCCCTCATCGTCGGGCCGTTCCCCGTTTCCAAGGTGGGCTCTGACCCACCTGGATCGGGAGGCGGCACGGGAGGCCGCGTTCGTCCAGGACTGGCTTTGGCCAGGTCCCGGCGGGGACGTCCTGGACGTGGACGCGGCGGCGGCCCGACTGAGGGGGTCATTGACCGAGGTATGCAACGCCAGCATGCCTCGGTCGAGACGTCCACCTCCCCGACGCGCCGTGTACTGGTGGTCGGAGGAGTTGGCGGAGCTGCGGGCCACCTGCGTGGCGGCACGGCGGGCCTACACCCGATCGCGTCGGCGGCGCCGACGGGACGAGGCCGAAGAGGACCGCCTCTACTCCACATACGTGGGGGCGAGGGCGGCCTTTAAGTCGGCCATCGGCGCCGCCAAGGACGCGGCGAGGGCTGAGCTGCTGGAGGGTCTCGACAACGACCCATTCGGGAGACCATATAAGGCGGCGCGGAACAAACTGCGTCGCATTGGTCCCCCGGTTGCCGAGACCCTGGAACCAGCGCTCCTGGATGGGGTGGTGCGGTCCCTGTTTCCGCGCAGGGATCCGCACTTCGCCCCACCAGCGATGGGCCCGCCAAGGGAAGGACCGGAGGAGGAAGCTCCTCCTCCTCCGGTTTCAGAGGAGGAATTTGGCGCGGCGACACTCCGTCTCCGCGCCAAAAAGACGGCTCCTGGCCCCGACGGCGTTCCCGCCAGGGTGGTGGCCATCGCGGTCACCGAGATGGAGGGAAGGTTTCGGGACCTCTTCGACGCGTGCTTCGCGTCGGGGAGGTTCCCGAAACCTTGGCGGGAAGGCCAACTGTGCCTCCTCCGGAAGGAAGGGCGGCCGGCGGACTCCCCCTCGGCTTACCGGCCCATCGTCTTGCTTGACGAGGCCGGTAAGATGTTCGAGGGGATTATCGCCGCCCGCCTGAAGCGCCATTTGCGGAACGTGGGACCGGACCTGTCGGACGCCCAGTTCGGTTTTCGAGCTGGCCGTTCGACAGTGGACGCCCTGGCCCTTCTCAAGGGCCAGGTGACAGAGGCGGTAGGAGTGGGGGATGGAGTGTTGGCTGTGTCATTCGACATTGCCAACGCCTTCAACTCCATCCCCCACTCCACCATCCTGGAGGCGCTCCGGTTCCACGGTGTGCCCCTTTATCTGCGGGGCCTCCTGGCCAGCTACTTGGAGGACCGTGCCGTCCTCCTCGTGGACGGGGCTGGCCAGGTCCGGCGATATGGCGTAGAAACCGGCGTTCCACAGGGGTCCGTTCTAGGGCCTCTTCTGTGGAACGTCGGTTATGACTGGCTCCTGCGGGGAATCCTCCTACGAGGTACGAGTGTCATCTGCTACGCAGATGACACTCTCCTCACTTCCCGCGGGAGCACCTTCCGGGAGGCGGCCAGTTTGGCGTCGGCGGGCGGATCCTTAGTGGCGGGAAGGATCCGCCGCCTGGGCTTGAGGGTGGCGCTGCACAAAACGGAGGCTGTGTTCTTTCACGGCCCCCGGCGGCGCCCCCCACCCGACGCCCACATTTATGTGGAGGGGGTGAGGGTCGGGGTTGAGGCCCAGATGAAGTATCTGGGCCTCATGCTGGACAGCAGGCTGCGCTTCGGCCCGCACTTTAGCGGGCTGTCGACGCGCCTGCTGAAAGCCGCGGACGCCCTCTCATGGCTCATGCCGAACATGGGAGGGCCGAGCAGTCGTTGCCGGCGGTTATACGCCGGCATACTGAGGAGCATGGCCCTTTACGGGGCCCCAATTTGGGCGGACTCCCTCCACAGGAGGGAGAACCTCACCACCCTTCGGGCGCCCCAAAGGGCCATCGCCCAGCGGGTAGCGCGGGCCTACCGCACGGTAGGTTTCGCTTCGGCATGCGCTCTGGCGAGCACCCCGCCTTGGGAGCTCGAGGCCTGGGTGCTCGCCAGAGTGTACGAGTGGACGGCGGGGCGCAGGGCGCTGGGCGAGCGTCCGGCCCCGGAGTTGAGGGAGGCCGTCCGCCGGGAGGCGAGGGACGCCATCGTCCAACATTGGACGCGCGACCTCGCCTCCGCGGTGTTCGGCCGTCGCACCCTCGACGCCATCGGGCCAGTCCTGAAGGACTGGCTCGACAGGCGTCACGGGTTCCTCTCCTTCCGTCTGGTGCAGGTACTCTCCGGTCACGGCTGCTTCGGCAGGTACCTGCACCGGATAGGACGAGAGGAAACGCCGTCGTGCCACGGTTGCGGCGCGGCGGAGGACACGGCGGACCACACCCTCGCGGTGTGCCCGTCGTGGGCCGTGCCGCGCCGCGATCTTGTCGCGGCGGTAGGAGGGGACCTCTCGCTGCCCGCCGTCGTCAGAGCGATGGTGGGGAGCGAGGGGGCCTGGGCGGCGATGGCCTCCTTCTGCGAGGTCGTGATGTCGCAGAAGGAGGCCGCGGAGCGCGAGCGGGAGGAGGATCCCCTCGCTCCGGCGCTCCGCAGGCGGCGTAGGGGCAGGAGAAGGCGGGATTTCGCCCGCTTTCTCCCGCCCTGAGGTGAGCGGCGGGCGTGAGGCACGGGGGTGCCCGCGCCCGCCTTGCACCGCTCACCACGCGGGAGCCACGGCCCCTCCTTAAGAGGGGCAAATGAGGGCCCGCCTTAGTAGGCGGGTTTCGCCGGCGGGGGAGAGGTAGCGAGGCTATGCTAGTTTCCCACTCCCCCGCCACTATGGCGATGCCGGAGCGCCGCTGGGGTTTTTAGTGGGTATACCGGGAGGCTCTCTCCCGGGGAGTCCCACATACCCTGCCCGTCCCCCGACGGGTGGGGATGCGTAATTGTCATTTTCCCCAGCGACATCAAAAAAAAAAAAAAAAAAAAAGGTTAGGTTAGGTTCCACCGGACGATTGGAGCGATTCGTCCGGTGTTGGAGGGATGGGTTGGGCGCCGGCATGGCAGCCTTACCTTCCGCCTAGTGCAGGTACTGACCGGACATGGGTGCTTCGGTCACTACCTGCACCGAGTCGCCCGTCGGGAGGAGTCACCGCGGTGTCATCACTGCGACTCCCCCGACGACACGGCCGAGCACACCCTAGTGGAGTGCCCGGCCTGGCGGAACGAGCGCCGCGATCTCGTTGCGGCGCTCGGAGGCGGACGCCTCTCACTGGCAACCATGGTACGAGCCATGGTTGAAAGTGAGACGGCATGGGAGGCTGCCGCCTCCTTCTGCGAGACCGTCCTCTTGCAGAAGGAGGCTGCGGAGAGGGAGCGGGAAGAGGACGTACTTGCCGCTCCCCTCCGGCGTAGACGGGTGGGGCGAAGAAGGCGGGGGACGAACCCCCGTCTCCTTTAGCCCCAGGGTGTGACCAGCGCGTGCGGGTAGCTCCCGCACGTGCATTGCACAACGGTCACCACGTCTGGGGATTATTCCGTTACCGGGTAATCCCCCTTTGGCGCGGAAACCGGCCCTACAGGGGAGGGCCGGCAAGCCCTGAGGGTGTCACGGAGTACTTGGCCTTCGGGTCGGCCCCGTGACACTCTCAACACAGGGCCCGACGGTAACCGGGTGGTTTTAGTGGGTATTCCCGGCTACGGCCGGGCGAGTCCCACACACGCTCGTCGCCTAGCTAGCGACGGGTATGGTGCGTAAAGGCATTTCCACTCGAGAAAAAAAAAAAAAAAAAAAAAAAAAAAAAAAAAAAAAAAAAAAAAAAAAAAAAAAAAAAAGGTTAGGTTAGGTTGGGGTTCCGTGCGCAGTTTCTGGACCTGCCATCGGACGCGTCCCCAGGTGGCGGATAGGGGAACGGCCCCCAGATATGGGGGTTACCGGTTTACCGGCGCGGACCAAAACCAGAAGTGGGGACCGCTTCGGCGGTCACGCGCGGCGGGTCGGCCACCACTCCAGGTGGCTGACGTGACCCGAACTCCGGGTCACCGTCGGGCAACCCGGCCTCCTCACTGAGAGGAGCTGGGGGCCCCGTTTGCTTCCGGGCAAACGAGTGGGGCTAAGAGGAAGGACACCTCGCTAAAAAACCCGTGGCTGCTGCGTCTTCTCGCACACGGAGACGTGACCAGCCGGGCCCCTCCCTATGGAGGGCCCACTGTGGGCCTGCCTTCGGGCAGGAATCGCCGGCGGGGTTGTGGACGGCAGGCTTGCTACATCCCATGACCCCGCCACTAAGGCGATGTCGGTGTGCCGCTGTTCGGTTTTAGTGGGTATTCCCGGCTTCGGCTGGGCGAGTCCCACACACGCCCTTCGGGGTATGGTGCGTAAATGTCATTTCCACAGCGTCAAAAAAAAAAAAAAAAAAAAAAAGGTTAGGTTGGGGTACGCCTTCCGTGTGCAGTTTCTGGATCCGTGTGCAGTTTCTGGACCTGCCATCGGACGCGTCCCCAGGTGGCGGATAGGGGAACGGCCCCCAGATATGGGGGCTACCGGTTTACCGGCGCGGACCAAAACCAGAAGTGGGGACCGCTTCGGCGGTCACGCGCGGCGGGTCGGCCACCACTCCAGGTGGCTGACGTGACCCGAAGTCCGGGTCACCGTCGGGCAACCCGGTCTCCTCATTGAGAGGAGCTGGGGGCCCCGTTTGCCTTCGGGCAAACGAGTGGGGCTAAGAGGAAGGACACCTCGCTAAAAAACCCGTGGCTGCTGCGTCTTCTCGCACACGGAGACGTGACCAGCCGGGCCCCTCCCTATGGAGGACCCACTGTGGGCCTGCCTTCGGGCGGGAATCGCCGGCGGGGTTTTGGACGGCAGGCTTGCTACATCCCATGACCCCGCCACTAAGGCGATGTCGGTGTGCCGCTGTTGGGTTTAGTGGGTATTCCTGGCTACAGAGCTGGGCGAGTCCCACACACGCCCTTCGGGGTATGGTGCGTAAATGCATTCCCACAGCGTCAAAAAAAAAAAAAAAAAAAAAAAAAAAAAAAAAAAAAAAAAAAAAAAAAAAAAAGGTTGGGGTACGCCGGCATTCTGCGGAGCATGGCCCTTTACGGGGCCCCCATTTGGGCGGACTCCCTCAATAGGAGGGAGAACCTCACCGCCCTACGGGCGCCCCAAAGGGCCATCGCCCAGCGGGCAGCGCGGGCCTACCGCACGGTAGGCTTCGCTTCGGCATGCGCTCTGGCGAGCACCCCGCCTTGGGAGCTCGAGGCCTGGGTGCTCGCCAGAGTGTACGAGTGGACGGCGGGGCGCAGGGCGCTTGGCGAGCGTCCGGCCCCGGAGCTGAGGGAGGCCGTCCGCCGGGAGGCGAGGGACGCCATCGTCCAACATTGGACACGCGACCTCGCCTCCGCGGTGTTCGGCCGTCGCACCCTCGACGCCATCGGGCCGGTCCTGAAGGACTGGCTCGACAGGCGTCACGGGTTCCTCTCCTTCCGTCTGGTGCAGGTACTCTCCGGTCACGGCTGCTTCGGCAGGTACCTGCACCGGATAGGACGAGAGGAGACGCCGTCGTGCCACGGTTGCGGCGCGGCGGAGGACACGGCGGACCACACCCTCGCGGTGTGCCCGTCGTGGGCCGTGCCGCGCCGCGATCTTGTCGCGGCGGTAGGAGGGGACCTCACGCTGCCCGCCGTCGTCAGAGCGATGGTGGGGAGCGAGGGGGCCTGGGCGGCGATGGCCTCCTTCTGCGAGGTCGTGATGTCGCAGAAGGAGGCCGCGGAGCGCGAGCGAGAGGAGGATCCCCTCGCTCCGGCGCTCCGTAGGCGGCGTAGGGGTAGGAGAAGGCGGGATTTCGCCCGCTTTCTCCCGCCCTGAGGTGAGCGGCGGGCGTGAGGCACGGGGGTGCCCGCGTCCGCCTTGCACAGCTCACCATGTGGGAGCTTCGGTCCCCCTCCTAGGAGGGGCAAATGAGGGCCCGCCTAATTAGGCGGGATTCGCCGGCGGGGGAGAGGAAGCCCAGGCTGTGCCACTCCCCCACTCCCCCGCCACTATGGCGATGCCGGAGCGCCGCTGGGGTTTTTAGTGGGTATACCGGGAGGCTCTCTCCCGGGGAGTCCCACATACCCTGCCCGTCCCCCGACGGGTGGGGATGCGTAATTGTCATTTTCCCCAGCGACAACAAAAAAAAAAAAAAAAAAAAAAAAAAAAGGTTGGGGTACGCCTCCGTGTGCAGTTTCTGGACCTGCCATCGGACGCGTCCCCAGGTGGCGGATAGGGGAACGGCCCCAGATATGGGGGTTACCGGTTTACCGGCGCGGACCAAAACCAGAAGTGGGGACCGCTTCGGCGGTCACGCGCGGCGGGTCGGCCACCACTCCAGGTGGCTGACGTGACCCGAAGTCCGGGTCACCGTCGGGCAACCCGGTCTCCTCATTGAGAGGAGCTGGGGGCCCCGTTTGCCTTCGGGCAAACGAGTGGGGCTAAGAGGAAGGACACCTCGCTAAAAAACCCTTGGCTGCTGCGTCTTCTTGCACACGAAGACGTACCCAGCCGGGCTCCTCCGTATGGAGGACCCACTGTGGGCCTGCCTTCGGGTGGGAATCGCTGGCGGGGGATTGGTAGGCAGGCATGCTATTTCCCATGACCCCGCCACTAAGGCGATGTCGGTGTGCCGCTGTTCGGTTTTAGTGGGTATTCCCGGCTTCGGCTGGGCGAGTCCCACACACGCCCTTCGGGGTACGGTGCGTAAATGTCATTTCCACAGCGTCAAAAAAAAAAAAAAAAAAAAGGTTGGGGTACGCCCCACAGTGCTGACTTCCTCGCAGTGTACCCCGGGCAACGCCGTGTCTGACCACCGTAACGGAGTGGCAGACCGGTGGCTAACAAGCACTGTGCTCTACGCGATCTTGCGATTTTATTTTATTTCGAGGGCGATTGCGTACGTAGTGGACTATTTTATTGAGGTTTTTATTTTATTGAGGGTTTTATTCGATTGTGGTTTTTACTGTATTTTATTGTCGTTTTTATTCTTATTGTGGTTTTGTGGTTGTCGATAATATGTCGAAGCCTTTGAGGAACGCTTCCGGGCGTTTCATCCCAAAAGGCCCTTCTCAGGGCCAACCCAAAGGCCCTTCTCAGGGCCAACCCAAAGGCCCTTCTCAGGGCCACCCCGACGTATTGTCGGCCTCAGAGGCCAGTCGCGCACCATCCGCGGCTAGCCTCTGCATGAGTGGAGCGGACGAGCTCTCAGACTCGGATGTAGAATCCGTAGTCTTAGACTCGTCCGTTTGTGGGGTGGCTGCGGAGAGCGGCCTGAAGAGGGCTTATTTGAAGCTCGGGTCCGAGGGTTCCTCGGACTCGGGCAAGAGTAAGCCCAAGAGGAAGTCGAAGGCGAAGCAGTCTTCTGCTTCGCCTTCGACTTCTTCTCAGGCCGGCACCCACGATGTGGGTCTGGCGGACGCCCAGCGTCAGCTCGGCTTGGCCAGACGGGCCGAGCTCGAGCAGGATTTAGAAGAGAGGGTTGCCGTAAGAGAGGGGCAGGCGCGCGCAGCCAAGTCAAGGGCAGGATACGGTTCGGCCCTCGTCTCCTTTGACGGCCTCTCCGTGGCAGAGCTGGCCCGACTGGCTGAAGAGGACAAGGAGGAGATCGTCCTGGTCGCCTCCAAGTCCTCAAACCTGAAGGGCACTCTGCAGAAGGCCCTGAGATGCCGTGCAACAAGTTTGCACGGCATAGCCCTAGAGCTGACGCAGCGCACTGCGTCAGTGGAGACGAGGCAGCTGCAGGCGAGGGTCGATCGCCTGCAAGCTGAGGTTAGCCAGCTTCATAAGAAGCTGGCTGAGGCTACGGCCCCGTCCCCGTCGGCCTCGGCCCCGTCGGCAGCGGCCGCGTCGGCAGCGGCCCCGTCGGCAGCGGCGGTTCCCGCCCCCTCCTCCTCCCACCTTGAGGAATTGTTCCGCAAGGTGGTCATGGAGGAGAGGGCGTTCACTCGTGCCTGCTTCGCAGGCATAGAGGACCGCCTGCTGCCGGAGAAGCGGCTCCGTCCGCCGCTAGCGGCCGACAAGGCGCCGACAGCGGCTCCCCAGGCCCCAAAGCCCTCAAAGGGCAAAGGCAAGGGGAAAAAGTCGCCGGGGGCTATGCCTACCCCCAGTACGAGTGCGGGCGCCAAACCGGGGCCGGTTGCCAACGTGGCACCCCCCCAGGTGCAGGAGGGAGACGCCCTCCTCCCTTCCACCACCCCAGCCAACCAGTCGTGGTCAGAGGTGGTTAGGAAGGGAAAGGGAAAGGGCAAGAAGGCGTCCCAGGCCCCGGCTGCCTCGGCGGCTGCCCCGGCCGCTGCCCCGGCAGCTGCAGCGGCGGCCCCAAAAGCGCCGAAGTTGGTTGCTCCCAAATCCGCGGCGGTCACGGTGACCATCGTGCCCGAGGCCGCGGAGAAGGGGGGTAACGTACGAGTCCGTCCTGAGACGGGCTCGTACCGTCGCCAACCCCGCCGAGTTGGGGATTGGCGCTTGCCGCCGGACCCAAACCGGAGCTCGTTTATTCGAGTTTCCGGGGAAGGACGGCGGCAAAAATGCGGACCTCTTCGCGACCAAGTTGCGGGAGGTCCTCGCCGACGTGGCGAAGGTCGCCAGGCCGACCAAAACCACCACCATTGAGGTGACCGGTCTTGATGACTCGGTCACCAAAGAGGAGGTGGTGGAGGCGGTCGCAAATGCCGGTGGCTGCGAACCCGCAGCGGTGCAGGCTCGGAACATTAGGCCCGGCCGCGGTGGACTGGGCACTATCCGGCTGGTGTGCCCAGTCGCCGCAGTGTTGGCCGCCCAGGCTAAATGCCAGGGGCGGCTACTAGTGGGCTTTAGCCGGGCCGTGATCCGGGTGCTTGAGGCAGCGCCGATGCGCTGCTTCAAGTGCCTGGGGATTGGCCACACCCGAGCCACGTGTCCGTCCTCCGTGGATAGGGCGGACACCTGCTTCCGCTGCGGGCAACAGGGGCATAAGGCGGCCTCGTGCGAGGCCGCCAAGCCGCATTGCGCAGCATGCGCGGATAGTGGTCGCCCCGCAGACCACATAATGGGGGGGACGTCATGCCGTCCACCCTCCAAGAAGGGCAAGCCGCAGGCGGCTATAAGCCGTCCTGCCGCTGCTGCCACCACTCCCGCTGATGGGACATCAGCGGCGGTGGCCGAGGGTGATGCGATGGTCGAATAATGGGTATCGACCATCGCATCCTGCAGGCAAACACCAACCACTGCCGGGCTGCCCAGGACTTACTGGTGCAGTCGATGGCCGAGTGGTTGGTGGATGTGGCAGTGGTGGCCGAGCCGTACTATACTCCCAGCAATTGGCTGGGAGATAGTGACGGCTCGGTGGCAATCGTGGCGCGGTCTTCCTCGGACTCCCCTCCCCTCTCGCTCTTAGAGAGGAGACCGGGATACGTGGCCGCCGCGTGGGGAGGGTTGGCCCTTGTGGGGGTCTACTTCTCCCCAAACCGCACTCTCCAGGACTTCGAGGATTTCCTCGGGGTCCTGACGGCGGTCATCGGGAGGACGGCGCCACGACAGGTCTCCGTGATGGGAGACCTGAATGCCAAGTCGGTGGTCTGGGGAAACCCGGCCACCGACGCCCGCGGGCGGGCGGTGGAATTGTGGGCGGCCACGTCTGGTCTCTCCCTCTTGAATAGGGGGAGCGTCCAGACGTGCGTGCGGCGGCAGGGCGGGTCCATTGTGGACCTCACCTTTGCCACGCCCGCACTGGCCGCCCGCATTCGAAATTGGAGGGTGGAACTGGGGGAGACGATCTCGGATCACCGCTACGTGCGATTCGAGATCTCCCCCCAGAATCCACGGGGGCGCCGCAGCACCCCCTCATCGTCTGGCCGTTCTCCGTTTCCAAGGTGGGCTCTGACCCACCTGGATCGGGAGGCGGCACGGGAGGCCGCGTTCGTCCAGGACTGGCTTTGGCCAGGTCCCGGCGTGGACGTCCTGGACGTGGACGCGGCGGCGGCCCGACTGAGGGGGTCATTGACCGAGGTGTGCAACGCCAGCATGCCTCGGTCAAGACGTCCACCTCCCCGACGCGCCGTGTACTGGTGGTCGGAGGAGTTGGCGGGGCTGCAGGCCACCTGCGTGGCGGCACGGCGGGCCTACACCCGATCGCGTCGGCGGCGCCGACGGGACGAGGCCGAAGAGGACCGCCTCTACTCCACATACGTGGGGGCGAGGGCGGCCTTCAAGTCGGCCATCGGCGCCGCCAAGGACGCGGCGAGGGCTGAGCTGCTGGAGGGTCTCGACAACGACCCATTCGGGAGACCATATAAGGCGGCGTGGAACAAACTGCGTCGCATTGGTCCCCCGGTTGCCGAGACCCTGGAACCAGCGCTCCTGGATGGGGTGGTGCGGTCCCTGTTTCCGCGCAGGGATCCGCACTTCACCCCACCAGTGATGGGCCCGCCAAGGGAAGAACCGGAGGAGGAAGCTCCTCCTCCTCCGGTCTCAGAGGAGGAATTTGGCGCGGCGACTCTCCGTCTCCGCGCCAAAAAGACGGCTCCTGGCCCGGACGGCGTTCCCGCCAGGGTGGTGGCCATCGCGGTCACCGAGATGGAGGGAAGGTTTCGGGACCTCTTTGACGCGTGCTTCGCGTCGGGGAGGTTCCCGAAACCTTGGCGGGAAGGCCAACTGTGCCTCCTCCGGAAGGAAGGGCGGCCGGCGGACTCCCCCTCGGCTTACCGGCCCATCGTCTTGCTTGACGAGGCCGGTAAGATGTTCGAGGGGATTATCGCCGCCCGCCTGAAGCGCCATCTGCGGAACGTGGGACCGGACCTGTCGGACGCCCAGTTCGGTTTTCGAGCTGGGCGTTCGACAGTGGACGCCCTGGCCCTTCTCAAGGGCCAGGTGACAGAGGCGGTAGGAGTGGGGGATGGAGTGTTGGCTGTGTCATTCGACATTGCCAACGCCTTCAACTCCATCCCCCACTCCACCATCCTGGAGGCGCTCCGGTTCCACGGTGTGCCCCTTTACTTGCGGGGCCTCCTGGCCAGCTACTTGGAGGACCGTGCCGTCCTCCTCGTGGACGGGGCTGGCCAGGTCCGGCGGTATGGCGTGGAAACCGGCGTTCCACAGGGGTCCGTTCTAGGGCCTCTTCTGTGGAACGTCGGTTATGACTGGCTCCTGCGGGGAACTCTCCTACGAGGCACGAGTGTCATCTGCTACGCGGATGACACTCTCCTCACTTCCCGCGGGAGCACCTTCCGGGAGGCGGCCAGTTTGGCGTCGGCGGGCGGATCCTTAGTGGCGGGGAGGATCCGCCGCCTGGGCTTGAGGGTGGCGCTGCACAAAACGGAGGCCGTGTTCTTCCACGGCCCCCGGCAGCGCCCCCCGCCCGATGCCCACATTTATGTGGAGGGGGTAAGGGTCGGGATTGAGGCCCAGATGAAATATCTGGGCCTCATTGTAGACAGCAGGTGGCGCTTCGGCCCGCACTTCAGCGGGCTGTCGACGCGCCTGCTGAAAGCCGCGGACGCCCTCTCATGGCTCATGCCGAACATGGGAGGGCCGAGCAGTCATTGCCGGCGGTTATACGCCGGCATACTGCGGAGCATGGCCCTGTATGGGGCGCCCATTTGGGCGGACTCCCTCCACAGGAGGGAGAACGTCACCGCACTTCGGGCGCCCCAAAGGGCCATCGCCCAGCGGGTAGCGCGGGCCTACCGCACGGTAGGCTTCGCTTCGGCATGCGCTCTGGCGAGCACCCCGCCTTGGGAGCTCGAGGCCTGGGTGCTCGCCAGAGTGTACGAGTGGACGGCGGGGCGCAGGGCGCTGGGCGAGCGTCCGGCCCCGGAGTTGAGGGAGGCCGTCCGCCGGGAGGCGAGGGACGCCATCGTCCAACATTGGACGCGCGACCTCGCCTCCGCGGTGTTCGGCCGTCGCACCCTCGACGCCATCGTGCCAGTCCTGAGGGACTGGCTCGACAGGCGTCACGGGTTCCTCTCCTTCCGTCTGGTGCAGGTACTCTCCGGTCACGGCTGCTTCGGCAGGTACCTGCACCGGATAGGACGAGAGGAGACGCCGTCGTGCCACGGTTGCGGCGCGGCGGAGGACACGGCGGACCACACCCTCGCGGTGTGCCCGTCGTGGGCCGTGCCGCGCCGCGATCTTGTCGCGGCGGTAGGAGGGGACCTCTCGCTGCCCGCCGTCGTCAGAGCGATGGTGGGGAGCGAGGGGGCCTGGGCGGCGATGGCCTCCTTCTGCGAGCTCGTCATGTCGCAGAAGGAGGCCGCGGAGCGCGAGCGGGAGGAGGATCCCCTCGCTCCGGCGCTCCGTAGGCGGCGTAGGGGCAGGAGAAGGCGGGATTTCGCCCGCTTTCTCCCGCCCTGAGGTGAGCGGCGGGCGTGAGGCACGGGGGTGCCCGCGCCCGCCTTGCAGGGCTCACCACGTGTGGGAGCTTCGGTCCCCCTCCTAGGAGGGGCAAATGAGGGCCCGCCTTACTAGGCGGGTTTCGCCGGCGGGGGAGAGGAAGCCCAGGCTGTGCTAGTTTCCCACTCCCCCGCCACTATGGCGATGCCGGAGCGCCGCTGGGGTTTTTAGTGGGTATACCGGGAGGCTCTCTCCCGGGGAGTCCCACATACCCTTCCCGTCCCCCGACGGGAGGGGATGCGTAATTGCCATTTTCCCCAGCGACAACAAAAAAAAAAAAAAAAAAAGGTTAGGTTAGGTTTTATTATTTTGTGCCGTCTCTCGCTTCTTGCTTGGCAAGAATTCTTTTTTGCCATTTTTCTTTTATCTTTTCTTGTACCGCTATACTTTTTTGCGGCTTCGTCTTTTCTTTTCTGGGTTATTTCTTTCCCATGTCTATTTCTTTTGCTATTTTCTTTTGTCATTTTTTCTTTTCGTCTTTTTATATCATTTTACAATTTCTTATAATCTAGCTAAAACTATTGTTATATGTTATTACGTTACTACTATTGGCATAATTTCCATTACATTCTTGCCGACGGCACAGCGCTTGGCTGTGCTGCCCTTGTCCGATTTCGTTCTATACTCAATTTTGCAACTTTGAGGCAAAACCGCTCCAGGTACGGCCTGGAGTGCTTGTCCGCCATGAGGTCGGCTATTGATAACTCGGTCAATTTTTTGCCAGTACTTACTTCCAGGTCGTACCTGTCGCGGTCGTGCCTCGGGCATTCCAACAACAGATGTTGTACCGTTTCTGTCGCCTGTGTGTCGCACACACAGGCTGGACTGTCCTTCAATTTAAAGCGATGCAGGTACGCAGCGAAGCCGCCGTGACCCGTCAGGATCTGCGCCCAGATAGACGTCCTGTCGAGGCACTTCAGGACCTTGCGCGCGCGCACCACGTCGGGGAAGAACATTCGCGTGACCCCAGCCGTGGCCCCGCCGGTGTACCTCCCGTTCCAGACAGCTACTGTGCCCTCCCTCAAACGTCGCTTGACGTATGAGACTGGACACCTGTCATACGCTGGGGCGACCCTGGACTGGGCCGCCGCCTGCCTAGCCAGTTCGTCGGCGCGCTCATTCCGGGGATCCCGACATGAGCTTTCACCCAAAAGAACCGGAGGACTTTACCACTCCCCTCTTGCTCCCTGATATTCTTACGAATATGGGTAGCAAGGGGATGGTGCGTTTCCGGGTTTCGGATCAAGTCGAGCGAGGATCGAGAGTCGCTGAGCACCGCCGCGCAGTCGAAGCCTCTCAGGACAACCAGGTCCGTAGCCCTGGCTATCGCGAGCAGCTCCGCCTGAAAGACGGTACACATCGGCTCCAACCTCATTCGCTTGGTCCGAATCTCGGACCCATCCCGCCAGTATGAATATGCCGCCCCGACCCCCTCATCCGATTTACTACCGTCTGTGTAAATCAGATGAGCGGGGAGCTGTAGCTGAGCCACAGTTTCGGGGAGCATATTCTCCAGACACTGATAATCAACATCTGGCTCACTGGCGGGGTGAGGGGCCTCCGTAAAGGCCCTACGCTCCTCCAGTTCGCGGGATTCCAGCTCAGCAATCGGACGTCCCCGTTTGCACTCAAACAGCCGGGCGACCTCCAACACTCGAAGATCGAGCGGGAGGAGACCCGACAGCGTGAGTGCTGCATTGAGCGACACCGTACGATGCGACTTGGCGATCTTCTGTGCAAAGCCCCTTTGGACGGTAGCAAAGGTTCTTTGCACAGAGATCTTCTCGGCGGCTTTCGCCCAGGAGCTCGCGCCGTACAGGATGGTGGGTTCGACCACCGCGGTGTATATCGTCCTGATGATCTCCGGACACAAGCCCCAATCCACCCGAGCCATCGCCGACAGTTTCCTATAAAGGTTAGTTGCCTTGCAACAAGCATATGAAATATGCTTGTTGAAGGTCAACTTACTGTCGACGATGACTCCGAGGATCTTGATCTCGGTCACCATCGAGATGTCAACGCCACCCATCTGCACGACCGGAGTGTCATATTTAAGCTTGCGCGTAACAACCATCGCCTGAGTTTTTTCGGCGGAGAAGCGCAGCTTATTCATGACACCCCACTCGTGCACACAGGCTAAAGCGGCATTGGCATCCCGCTGGATCCCGAGCGCCGTGTGCCCAGAGAACACCAACACGATATCATCCGCGAACGCCTGCACGTACGCGCCCAGCGAATCCAGGTTGTCCAGTAGAGGGTCCAGCAGCATGTTCCAGAAGAGAGGCCCACCGATGGAGCCTTGGACACAGCCCTTGGTCTGGGGCTTCCGCATCGTCTTCCCCGCGTAGCGCACGACTACGCTCCGGTCCCTGAAGTAATCCTCGACAAGACGCCTAAGATTAACGGGAATACCTTTCTCTATCATTCTGCACTTTATAGCAGGCCACCATGCGTTGTCGAACGCCCCCTCGATGACAAGAGAGACTATCAGGGCGATCTCCTTCTTGTGGAGGATGCCTCTGACGTGTTGTATCAGGTCGTACAGCGCGTCCTCCGTGCTCCGCTGCGGTACGAAGCCGTATTGCCGCGCATTGGACTTGGGCAAGAAGTGCCAGCGGATTCGCCGGCAGAGAATCTTCTCTAAAATCTTGCCCAAGATGGTAAGTAGTCCAATGGGGCGATACGACTTTGCGCGGGCATAGTCTGGACGCGCCGGCTTCCTTAGCACCACGACAGATGCCTCCTTCCACGGCGCTGGGAAGCACGCCAGGTCAAGACACCGGTTCAGGATGGCCAGGAATAGCTGGATATCCTGGTTAATTACTCGGCAGCATATATCGCTCGTAAAACCATCCGGACCCGGTGCCTTCTTAGGGTTGAAGCTGCGCAGAGTCCGGACCAACTCCCCCCTGGTAATCGGGGGGTCGTCGGTCTCTCCCGGTAGGCGCATGCTGACCAGATCCGCCCGACCTCTGATGACGGTGTGGACCTCAGAGTCCACAGACGCGTCATCATCGGCGAAGAATGTTCTGGCCAGCAGCGCGACCGATTGATCTGGGCTCTGCACAACTCCACCCTCCACGAGTAGCTGGTCCTCGGGACGACCTGACGCCCTTCTCAGCACCCGAAAGATACCGTCCCACATAGACTCCCTTTCTTGCGTCGAGCAGAACTGCTTCCAGCTCGCAGTCTGGGCGTTGACCGCCCTCCGCTCGTACTCCGCCTTGGCACTCAGGTAGTCTTCCACTACATACTGCCTGCGACGCGGCGCGGCACAGCGGATCCTGCGCCGCTTTGTGTTCACGTCGCGCCGCAGCCTTTCAAGTTCGTCGTTCCACCAAGGAAAGCCCTTCTTGGGTTGGGGTGGTCTGTGCGGGGGGATAGCCCTCCCGCACGCTTCGGCTACGGACTCTATGTAGTCCGAGACCACCCCTTCAAGCTCGCCCTTCGTTTGGGCGTTGGATATCCGCTCCAGGGTGAGCCCTCGAGCGGATATCCCGCTTTGCATTTCCTCGGTGAGACGACCCCAGTCAGCCTTCCGGGTGTTGAAGCGCCGACTCGTCCACCGGGTGTTGCCCCCGGGTGGCACCTTGAGACCCAGAACCACACGTATCGCCCGATGATCAGAACTTGTCACGGAGTCGTCCACTTTCCACTCAAGGACGCTTCTCAACAGCCCCTGGGTGCAGACGGTAACATCGACATGACTCGTGTACCGCCTGCCCCCACGGACCGTATCGAAGGTGGGGACGACTCCTTCGTTCAATACGTGCAGCTCCATATCATCAAAGAACCCCCTCAGGGACTCCCCCCGAGAGTCCTCCTCGACGCTTCCCCACCACGGACTCCATGCATTCCAGTCCCCTCCCATGAGGATCCTGCCAGTGCCGACCCGGCCCATGAAGTCACGTATCTGCAGAAGGTACGGCTCGATATCCTCCGTGCCCTCAAGGTATACAGAGACAGCTGCCACGGTCCAATCGCCCGCCTTTAAAACGACAGCCACGATATTCTCGGTGATGATTAGAGGGTTCACAAGAACCTCCAAGTCATCCCGGAACACCATGACTGCCGCTTTGACGGGTTTGGTCCTAGCAGACTCCCTCTGCACCACCCTAACGCCACGGAAGCTACCGACCCGCCCCTCCGCGCCAACGTAAGGCTCCTGGACCAGGGCGACACCGACACCACCCCCATGGGCGGACAAGACTAACTCCTGAGTCGCAAGGCGGCCGCGCTGGAGGTTGGCCTGTAAAGCTACAAAGCGATCCTTGCATTCACTATCCACTGCGGGGCCCTCAGCAATAGTTTATGGAGGAGCGCGCGATACCGTCCCACTTCTGCCTTATCGGACAGCCGCCGTCGAACGCGTTGTGTCCCGCCGTCTGCAGTCCGGCCCGGTCGCAGTTCACGCAGACTGGGGCCTTCCCGTCCACGCGGGAGGGGCACTTCGCACGGTCGTGCTCCCCCCCGCAGTGGGCGCAAAGGTCCACCTTCTGCTTGCAGAATCT
The DNA here is from genome assembly GCA_037179545.1 of Sesamia inferens. Lineage (NCBI taxonomy): Eukaryota > Metazoa > Arthropoda > Insecta > Lepidoptera > Noctuidae > Sesamia > Sesamia inferens. Next base: position 33,873,311 of record CM073931.1, read on the forward strand.
GCGGCCGTGGCCGTACCCCAGACACCGGGAACACTGCACCAACGGCGACTGGTCCTCGGCAGTCAGGCCCTGTATATCGATGTACAGGGTCTCCGCCTCAGTCAGCCTGCGCCACACCTGAGGGGAGACCTGCAACACCACATGGGCCTGGAGAGGGTTCCGCGCCCTCCTCCTATAAACTTCCTTGACCCGAAAGTGGGCCTCGTCCATGCCGAGCCACAACTTCCGATTCTGAGTCCTGAGAGCCTCAAGGATATCAGCCTCGGAGTTGTAACTCAGCAAGTTACGAATAACCACCCGCGGGTCTCGGTTTGCTGCGGGCTCTATGTTGAGGCCGTCCCGAGCTTTGAGCCGGCTCTGCGCCTTCTCTAGCTCCGGCCTGTTCCCACAGCAGATGACGATCTTACCATCCCTGACTTTCCTAACCCTGTCAACTTGTATTCCCGTTTTACGGGCGTCGAGGGCTTCCCTTACCTTCTCTATCACTCTCTCGCTAGTGTCCTTCGCCTCTTTTGAGGATATAATCAGGGCGTGATTCGGTCGGCAGGGGGGAGGGCGAGTCTTCGCCTTGGGGACCCTCAACGTCTCGGCGTACGTTGCCGCCGGGACCTTGAGGGTCTCCACGGCCTTTCCGGCCTCCCTAACGGTTTCCCCGTACTCCTTTACCCTCTCCCCGACCTCCCCGACCCTCGCCCCGATCACCTCCACTTTCGTTCCGGTCTCTTCCATTCTCTTACTTACTTCCTCCGTCATTCTTCCCGCACATTCCATCTTTTCAGCCATCCCGTCTACTTTCTTTCCGGTCACCTCAATACTCACCCTTACTTCCTTCATCTCTTCCATCAAGCCCTCTAATTTTTTAATATTGCCGCAGAGCGCCCTGCCCGGGGGGTACTCGTCAAACCGGTCCATCACATCATTATTTATCATATGCTTGATGGTCTCGGTATTTGTGACGAGCTCCCCCAGGCGTGCCCCAATGTCTAGCTCCCTAATGCTCCGGGCCAATCTCTCGATTACCCGGTCTTTTTCTGCAAGCTTCTCCCTTAATTCCTTCTCCTTTTCAGACCGCATCCGCTCCAGCTGGAGCTCCAGGGAGCGAAGCGCCTCGTCCACCTGGAGGACTGTTTCGAGCAGTCCCGACAGACTGCCCAAAACGCCCTCCTTAATGGACGTCTTCAGATTTCCCGAAAGCTCCAGCTGGGCTTTTGCGGCCCGATACAATCTATTGGCCCGGGCGGAGTGGCTTTCCCCTGGGCGGGCGCTATTCTGCGGCTGCGACTGGGCCACCGCGGCCTCGCGCGACCCGCCATCCTTGTTGTCCTTACGCTCTGTGTGCGTGACACTAACGTTTTTTACGTTCTTTCCTGTGATTTGAGACATTTTTACAGGGCAGCACAACCAACGCAACAACTAGGGAAACAATCAAATAAATTTAAAATTATTACAATTAAATAATTACAATTAAAACAATAAATACAATTAAAATAAAATAAATAATTAAAATTGTTAAAATTGCGTCACCAAAAGGGGTGGCGGTCAAAAGACAATACAATTTTAATTAAAATTTGTCCCAATAGGGGACGGTCCACAACACAACACACAAATAAAATTTTTGTTAATAATACAAATTAAGATTAAAATATAAATTTAAAATTACAATTAAGAATTAAAATATAATATTGAATTTAAAAATTAAAATTAAAATTCGTCCCAATAGGGGGCGGTCCACAGCACAACACACAGATTAAAATTATTGTCAATAATACAAAATAAAATTAAAATATAAAATTAAAATTAATTTACAATTTAAAAATTAAAATATAAAGTTAAATAATTAAAGCTACTTCCCAATAGGGGACGGTCGGCAACAGTAACTAATAATAATTGTCAATGACGAGTCAAATTAATTTAAAAGTAAACAATTGTTATTAAACTAGAAGTAGGTCAATACACTTAAAATTACAATTAAAAATGATGTCCCAATAGGGGACGGTCAATACAATAAAATATTAAAATAAATACAATTAAAGTTAAAAAGGAAATTAAAAAGAATATATAATTACAAATAACTAAAAAACTCGCCACCAATAAGGGTGGCGGTCAAAAGACTTGCTAACTAAAACTATACGTCCCAATAGGGGGAACGTTAACAACACAAAACACACAATTCCTAACCTAACCTAGAATTAAAATTTTTGAGAGATACAGCCCGTGTATCCCACAGTTTGGCGCACACCGCACCGAGTGAGTTTGCACGTGTGCAGTGAGGTGTAAGGTGAATTGTAGAGTGAAGAGTGAATAGTGAAGTAGAGTGTAGTGAGGTGAGGTGAGATGAGGTGATGTGAAGTTTCTCAGAGCCAGACGGCTGGGCTCCTCCTCCCGACTCCGAAGAGCCCAAACTCGGCCGATTTACGACCTCTAGACCCCGAGATAACCTGCTATAAATGTAAGGCAGCCGGAGGGGCGCGGGGGAGGGATTTCCTCGGGGCCAGAAGGTCGGGCTCTTCCTCCCGGTTCCAAAGAACCCAAACACGGGTAGCCTACGACCTCTGGGTCCCGAGATAATTCGTAGCGGGGGTGGGGTAATGTAACGAGGGGGGTGGGGGGGTAGGGGGGTAGTTTTCGTGGGGAGTATAGGGGGGGGGGGGTAGGTCTCGTGGGGAGTAGAGGGGGGAGGGGGGGGAAGGAGTAAAGAGGGTTAGTAGGGGTGGTTGGGAGTATCCTGTAAGAGCGGAAAAGGGACGGAAGGCGGATGTAAATAATGTAAAATGTGAAGTGTCAATGTGAAGTGTAAATGTGATGTGTAAGTGTAAGACTAAAATGTGATGTGATTATAATGTAAATAATGTACAGCTCAACCCACCCTGACCTATCGACTCAACCAGTGGAATTTAGGCCTTAATGCCGTGGCACTAAGGTTGAAAATCCGATCTCACTGCTGTCAAAAATTTTAAAGTATATTATATAAAATAATAATTTAATTTAATTTAAATTTGGTCGCGCTATATATAAATATATTAGTTAATAAATTCGGTGCGGGTGCCGCTCAGCACAGCCGATGCTGTGTGGGAATGCCGCTCGGGGAAAACTTCGTGAATTTACCCCGAGGTTTTTTCCCCGACGTCGTAGAGGGGTGGGACAACTTCTGTCCGATGGGGAATCGTCCAAAAACGCCGCCCCTTATTTCCCCTATCGTCTAGGACTCCCCGTTCCTGAGTTATTTTTATTATCTATACGACGCCGAGAAAGCGGGAGTCGGGGTAAATTCACGCCCTAGATAATGGCTGTATCTCTCCAATGCAACAACCGATTTGCACAAAATTTTTACAGGGGGTGGCTGGGGAAATTTCCGATATAACACAATTAAAAAATTTAAATAAATACTAATAAATAACCGAGTAATAAAAACTTAAAAATACTGGCAAAACCAAGTTGGTTTTGCTGTCACTTGAAAAGTCTTACTTTGCTAATAAATTTTTCCCACCTGCTTTAAAGTCCAAAACAATTTTTCCTTTTTCACCACCACTATTTTAAGTATATTACCTCCTTTATACAAAAATTTGAGGTATGGTTGTCACTGAAAATTTTTATATAATTTAAAACGAAATCAGGTCTAGCACTCTCGCGGCCGCACTTTAATTTGTAAAAACTTTTAATTAATTGTAGCACTCACAAGAGTTTATATTTTCGAAAAATTTTTCTTCTTTCCGGGTCCTTAGGGTGATCCACTCCTCTCTGGTGTACTGGGGGATGTTCTGGTGTACTGGGTTTTTGGTCCCAAAAAAGGGGGGCCACGTGTAACTCGTGGCCCGGAAAAACGCCGTAGTTTCCCGCGCGGGCGCAGGAAAATTCGGGGGTTGATTTCACCCTGTAGAGCTCGCCACGGCGGTCCCGAAGACACTTTTTAAAATATATGTCACCACTTTAGTTTTCGAGAAATTTTTATTTTTATGTAAAATTTTGTGTTTTTGGCCCAGATTTTCCGCAATTTTCCACTTAGCGCAGCGCGCTTTTCACTATCGCACTTGTCACTCCGAGACGCGTATTTTGATGTACGACACGCCTATATTCAGAAACTTTTTACCATTTTTGCGATTTTTAAGAGTTGGAGCGCGGTTTCCCGTGGTTGCTCGGGCGGCTGCTGAGGCCAGACTGGGTTAGGTTAGGTTAGGTTAGGTTTCCGTGCGCAGTTTCTGGCCTGCCATCGGACGCGTCCCCAGGTGGCGGATAGGGGAACGGCCCCCAGATATGGGGGTTACCGGTTTACCGGCGCGGACCAAAACCAGAAGTGGGGACCGCTTCGGCGGTCACGCGCGGCGGGTCGGCCACCACTCCAGGTGGCTGACGTGACCCGAAGTCCGGGTCACCGTCGGGCAACCCGGTCTCCTCATTGAGAGGAGCTGGGGGCCCCGTTTGTCTTCGGGCAAACGAGTGGGGCTAAGAGGAAGGACACCTCGCTAAAAAACCCTTGGCTGCTGCGTCTTCTTGCACACGAAGACGTACCCAGCCGGGCTCCTCCCTATGGAGGACCCACTGTGGGCCTGCCTTCGGGTGGGAATCGCTGGCGGGGGATTGGTAGGCAGGCATGCTATTTCCCATGACCCCGCCACTAAGGCGATGTCGGTGTGCCGCTGTTCGGTTTTAGTGGGTATTCCCGGCTTCGGCTGGGCGAGTCCCACACACGCCCTTCGGGGTATGGTGCGTAAATGTCATTTCCACAGCGTCAAAAAAAAAAAAAAAAAAAAAAAAAAAAAAAAAAGGTTAGGTTAGGTTTCCGTGCGCAGTTTCTGGACCTGCCATCGGACGCGTCCCCAGGTGGCGGATAGGGGAACGGCCCCCAGATATGGGGGTTACCGGTTTACCGGCGCGGACCAAAACCAGAAGTGGGGACCGCTTCGGCGGTCACGCGCGGCGGGTCGGCCACCACTCCAGGTGGCTGACGTGACCCGAACTCCGGGTCACCGTCGGGCAACCCGGCCTCCTCACTGAGAGGAGCTGGGGGCCCCGTTTGCTTCCGGGCAAACGAGTGGGGCTAAGAGGAAGGACACCTCGCTAAAAAACCCGTGGCTGCTGCGTCTTCTCGCACACGGAGACGTGACCAGCCGGGCCCCTCCCTATGGAGGGCCCACTGTGGGCCTGCCTTCGGGCAGGAATCGCCGGCGGGGTTGTGGACGGCAGGCTTGCTACATCCCATGACCCCGCCACTAAGGCGATGTCGGTGTGCCGCTGTTGGGTTTAGTGGGTATTCCTGGCTACAGAGCTGGGCGAGTCCCACACACGCCCTTCGGGGTATGGTGCGTAAATGCATTCCCACAGCGTCAAAAAAAAAAAAAAAAAAAAAGGTTAGGTTAGGTTGGACGGGGCTGGCCAGGTCCGGCGATATGGCGTAGAAACCGGCGTTCCACAGGGGTCCGTTCTAGGGCCTCTTCTGTGGAACGTCGGTTATGACTGGCTCCTGCGGGGAATCCTCCTACGAGGTACGAGTGTCATCTGCTACGCAGATGACACTCTCCTCACTTCCCGCGGGAGCACCTTCCGGGAGGCGGCCAGTTTGGCGTCGGCGGGCGGATCCTTAGTGGCGGGAAGGATCCGCCGCCTGGGCTTGAGGGTGGCGCTGCACAAAACGGAGGCTGTGTTCTTTCACGGCCCCCGGCGGCGCCCCCCACCCGACGCCCACATTTATGTGGAGGGGGTGAGGGTCGGGGTTGAGGCCCAGATGAAGTATCTGGGCCTCATGCTGGACAGCAGGCTGCGCTTCGGCCCGCACTTTAGCGGGCTGTCGACGCGCCTGCTGAAAGCCGCGGACGCCCTCTCATGGCTCATGCCGAACATGGGAGGGCCGAGCAGTCGTTGCCGGCGGTTATACGCCGGCATACTGAGGAGCATGGCCCTTTACGGGGCCCCAATTTGGGCGGACTCCCTCCACAGGAGGGAGAACCTCACCACCCTTCGGGCGCCCCAAAGGGCCATCGCCCAGCGGGTGGCGCGGGCCTACCGCACGGTAGGTTTCGCTTCGGCATGCGCTCTGGCGAGCACCCCGCCTTGGGAGCTCGAGGCCTGGGTGCTCGCCAGAGTGTACGAGTGGACGGCGGGGCGCAGGGCGCTGGGCGAGCGTCCGGCCCCGGAGTTGAGGGAGGCCGTCCGCCGGGAGGCGAGGGACGCCATCGTCCAACATTGGACGCGCGACCTCGCCTCCGCGGTGTTCGGCCGTCGCACCCTCGACGCCATCGGGCCAGTCCTGAAGGACTGGCTCGACAGGCGTCACGGGTTCCTCTCCTTCCGTCTGGTGCAGGTACTCTCCGGTCACGGCTGCTTCGGCAGGTACCTGCACCGGATAGGACGAGAGGAAACGCCGTCGTGCCACGGTTGCGGCGCGGCGGAGGACACGGCGGACCACACCCTCGCGGTGTGCCCGTCGTGGGCCGTGCCGCGCCGCGATCTTGTCGCGGCGGTAGGAGGGGACCTCTCGCTGCCCGCCGTCGTCAGAGCGATGGTGGGGAGCGAGGGGGCCTGGGCGGCGATGGCCTCCTTCTGCGAGGTCGTGATGTCGCAGAAGGAGGCCGCGGAGCGCGAGCGGGAGGAGGATCCCCTCGCTCCGGCGCTCCGCAGGCGGCGTAGGGGCAGGAGAAGGCGGGATTTCGCCCGCTTTCTCCCGCCCTGAGGTGAGCGGCGGGCGTGAGGCACGGGGGTGCCCGCGCCCGCCTTGCACCGCTCACCACGCGGGAGCCACGGCCCCTCCTTAAGAGGGGCAAATGAGGGCCCGCCTTAGTAGGCGGGTTTCGCCGGCGGGGGAGAGGTAGCGAGGCTATGCTAGTTTCCCACTCCCCCGCCACTATGGCGATGCCGGAGCGCCGCTGGGGTTTTTAGTGGGTATACCGGGAGGCTCTCTCCCGGGGAGTCCCACATACCCTGCCCGTCCCCCGACGGGTGGGGATGCGTAATTGTCATTTTCCCCAGCGACATCAAAAAAAAAAAAAAAAAAAGGTTAGGTTAGGTTCTGAGGGGGTCATTGACCGAGGTGTGCAACGCCAGCATGCCTCGGTCAAGACGTCCACCTCCCCGACGCGCCGTGTACTGGTGGTCGGAGGAGTTGGCGGGGCTGCGGGCCACCTGCGTGGCGGCACGGCGGGCCTACACCCGATCGCGTCGGCGGCGCCGACGGGACGAGGCCGAGGAGGACCGCCTCTACTCCACTTACGTGGGGGCGAGGGCGGCCTTCAAGTCGGCCATCGGCGCCGCCAAGGACGCGGCGAGGGCTGAGCTGCTGGAGGGTCTCGACAACGACCCATTCGGGAGACCATATAAGGCGGCGCGGAACAAACTGCGTCGCATTGGTCCCCCGGTTGCCGAGACCCTGGAACCAGCGCTCCTGGATGGGGTGGTGCGGTCCCTGTTTCCGCGCAGGGATCCGCACTTCACCCCACCAGTGATGGGCCCGCCAAGGGAAGAACCGGAGGAGGAAGCTCCTCCTCCTCCGGTCTCAGAGGAGGAATTTGGCGCGGCGACTCTCCGTCTCCGCGCCAAAAAGACGGCTCCTGGCCCCGACGGCGTTCCCGCCAGGGTGGTGGCCATCGCGGTCACCGAGATGGAGGGAAGGTTTCGGGACCTCTTTGACGCGTGCTTCGCGTCGGGGAGGTTCCCGAAACCTTGGCGGGAAGGCCAACTGTGCCTCCTCCGGAAGGAAGGGCGGCCGGCGGACTCCCCCTCGGCTTACCGGCCCATCGTCTTGCTTGACGAGGCCGGTAAGATGTTCGAGGGGATTATCGCCGCCCGCCTGAAGCGCCATCTGCGGAACGTGGGACCGGACCTGTCGGACGCCCAGTTCGGTTTTCGAGCTGGGCGTTCGACAGTGGACGCCCTGGCCCTTCTCAAGGGCCAGGTGACAGAGGCGGTAGGAGTGGGGGATGGGGTGTTGGCTGTGTCATTCGACATTGCCAACGCCTTCAACTCCATCCCCCACTCCACCATCCTGGAGGCGCTCCGGTTCCACGGTGTGCCCCTTTACTTGCGGGGCCTCCTGGCCAGCTACTTGGAGGACCGTGCCGTCCTCCTCGTGGACGGGGCTGGCCAGGTCCGGCGGTATGGCGTGGAAACCGGCGTTCCACAGGGGTCCGTTCTAGGGCCTCTTCTGTGGAACGTCGGTTATGACTGGCTCCTGCGGGGAACTCTCCTACGAGGCACGAGTGTCATCTGCTACGCGGATGACACTCTCCTCACTTCCCGCGGGAGCACCTTCCGGGAGGCGGCCAGTTTGGCGTCGGCGGGCGGATCCTTAGTGGCGGGGAGGATCCGCCGCCTGGGCTTGAGGGTGGCGCTGCACAAAACGGAGGCCGTGTTCTTCCACGGCCCCCGGCAGCGCCCCCCACCCGACGCCCACATTTATGTGGCGGGGGTAAGGGTCGGGGTTGAGGCCCAGATGAAGTATCTGGGCCTCATGCTGGACAGCAGGCTGCGCTTCGGCCCGCATTTTAGCGGGCTGTCGACGCGCCTGCTGAAAGCCGCGGACGCCCTCTCATGGCTCATGCCGAACATGGGAGGGCCGAGCAGTCGTTGCCGGCGGTTATACGCCGGCATACTGCGGAGCATGGCCCTATATGGGGCCCCCATTTGGGCGGACTCCCTCCATAGGAGGGAGAACGTCACCGCTCTTCGGGCGCCCCAAAGGGCCATTGCCCAACGGGTAGCGCGGGCCTACCGCACGGTAGGCTTCGCTTCGGCATGCGCTCTGGCGAGCACCCCGCCTTGGGAGCTCGAGGCCTGGGTGCTCGCCAGAGTTTATGAGTGGACGGCGGGGCGCAGGGCGCTGGGCGAGCGTCCGGCCCCGGAGCTGAGGGAGGCCGTCCGCCGGGAGGCGAGGGACGCCATCGTCCAACATTGGACGCGCGACCTCGCCTCCGCGGTGTTCGGCCGTCGCACCCTCGACGCCATCGGGCCGGTCCTGAAGGACTGGCTCGACAGGCGTCACGGTTTCCTCTCCTTCCGTCTGGTGCAGGTACTCTCCGGTCACGGCTGCTTCGGCAGGTACCTGCACCGGATAGGACGAGAGGAGACGCCGTCGTGCCACGGTTGCGGCGCGGCGGAGGACACGGCGGACCACACCCTCGCGGTGTGCCCGTCGTGGGCCGTGCCGCGCCGCGATCTTGTCGCGGCGGTGGGAGGGGACCTCTCGCTGCCCGCCGTCGTCAGAGCGATGGTGGGGAGCGAGGGGGCCTGGGCGGCGATGGCCTCCTTCTGCGAGGTCGTGATGTCGCAGAAGGAGGCCGCGGAGCGCGAGCGGGAGGAGGATCCCCTCGCTCCGGCGCTCCGCAGGCGGCGTAGGGGCAGGAGAAGGCGGGATTTCGCCCGCTTTCTCCCGCCCTGAGGTGAGCGGCGGGCGTGAGGCACGGGGGTGCCCGCGCCCGCCTTGCACCGCTCACCACGCGGGAGCCACGGCCCCTCTATAAGAGGGGCAAATGAGGGCCCGCCTATCTAGGCGGGTTTCGCCGGCGGGGGAGAGGTAGCTGAGGCTGTGCTAGTTTCCCACTCCCCCGCCACTATGGCGATGCCGGAGTTGCGCTGGGGTTTTTAGTGGGTATACCGGGAGGCTCTCTCCCGGGGAGTCCCACATACCCTGCCCGTCCCCCGACGGGTGGGGATGCGTAATTGACATTTTCCCCAGCGACATCAAAAAAAAAAAAAAAAAAAAAAAAAAAAAAAAAAAAAAAAAAAAAAAAAAAAAAAAAAAAAAAAAAAAAAAAAAGGTTAGGTTAGGTTTCGTCGGGCCGTTCCCCGTTTCCAAGGTGGGCTCTGACCCACCTGGATCGGGAGGCGGCACGGGAGGCCGCGTTCGTCCAGGACTGGCTTTGGCCAGGTCCCGGCGGGGACGTCCTGGACGTGGACGCGGCGGCGGCCCGACTGAGGGGGTCATTGACCGAGGTGTGCAACGCCAGCATGCCTCGGTCGAGACGTCCACCTCCCCGACGCGCCGTGTACTGGTGGTCGGAGGAGTTGGCGGAGCTGCGGGCCACCTGCGTGGCGGCACGGCGGGCCTACACCCGCTCGCGTCGGCGGCGCCGACGGGACGAGGCCGAAGAGGACCGCCTCTACTCCACATACGTGGGGGCGAGGGCGGCCTTCAAGTCGGCCATCGGCGCCGCCAAGGACGCGGCGAGGGCTGAGCTGCTGGAGGGTCTCGACAACGACCCATTCGGGAGGCCATATAAGGCGGCGCGGAACAAACTGCGTCGCATTGGTCCCCCGGTTGCCGAGACCCTCGAACCAGCGCTCCTGGATGGGGTGGTGCGGTCCCTGTTTCCGCGCAGGGATCCGCACTTCACCCCACCAGCGATGGGCCCGCCAAGGGAAGGACCGGAGGAGGAAGCTCCTCCTCCTCCGGTTTCAGAGGAGGAATTTGGCGCGGCGACTCTCCGTCTCCGCGCCAAAAAGACGGCTCCTGGCCTGGACGGCGTTCCCGCTCGGGTGGTGGCCATCGCGGCCACGGAGATGGAGGGAAGGTTTCGGGACCTCTTCGACGCGTGCTTCGCGTCGAGGAGGTTCCCGAAACCTTGGCGGGAAGGCCAACTGTGCCTCCTCCGGAAGGAAGGGCGGCCGGCGGACTCCCCCTCGGCTTACCGGCCCATCGTCTTGCTTGACGAGGCCGGTAAGATGTTCGAGGGGATTATCGCCGCCCGCCTGAAGGGCCATCTGCGGGACGTGGGACCGGACCTATCGGACGCCCAGTTCGGTTTTCGAGCTGGGCGTTCGACAGTGGACGCCCTGGCCCTTCTCAAGGGCCAGGTGACAGAGGCGGTAGGAGTGGGGGATGGAGTGTTGGCTGTGTCATTCGACATTGCCAACGCCTTCAACTCCATCCCCCACTCCACCATCCTGGAGGCCCTCCGGTTCCACGGAGTGCCCCTGTACTTGCGGGGCCTCCTGGCCAGCTACCTGGAGGACCGTGCTGTCCTCCTCGTAGACGGGGCTGGCCAGCTCCGGAGATACGCTGTGGGAACCGGCGTTCCACAGGGGTCCGTTCTAGGGCCTCTCCTGTGGAACGTCGGTTATGACTGGCTCCTGCGGGGAACCCTCCTGCGAGGCACGAGTGTCATCTGCTATGCAGATGACACTCTCCTCACTTCCCGCGGGAGCAGTTACAGGGAGGCGGCCAGTTTGGCCTCGGCGGGCGGATCCTTGGTGGCGGGGAGGATCCGCCGTCTGGGCTTGAGGGTGGCGCTGCACAAAACGGAGGCCGTGTTCTTTCACGGCCCCCGGCAGCGCCCCCCACCTGACGCCCACATTTTTGTGGAGGGCGTCAGGATCCGGGTCGAGGCCCAGATAAAGTATCTGGGCCTCATGCTTGACAGCAGGTGGCGCTTCGGCCCGCACTTCAGCGGGCTGTCGACGCGCCTGCTGAAAGCCGCGGACGCCCTCTCATGGCTCATGCCGAACATGGGAGGGCCGAGCAGTCATTGCCGGCGGTTGTACGCCGGCATACTGCGGAGCATGGCCCTGTATGGGGCGCCCATTTGGGCGGACTCCCTCCATAGGAGGGAGAACGTCACCGCTCTTCGGGCGCCCCAAAGGGCCATCGCCCAGCGGGCAGCGCGGGCCTACCGCACGGTAGGCTTCGCTTCGGCATGCGCTCTGGCGAGCACCCCGCCTTGGGAGCTCGAGGCCTGGGTGCTCGCCAGAGTGTACGAGTGGACGGCGGGGCGCAGGGCGCTTGGCGAGCGTCCGGCCCCGGAGCTGAGGGAGGCCGTCCGCCAGGAGGCGAGGGACGCCATCGTCCAACATTGGACACGCGACCTCGCCTCCGCGGTGTTCGGCCGTCGCACCCTCGACGCCATCGGGCCGGTCCTGAAGGACTGGCTCGACAGGCGTCACGGGTTCCTCTCCTTCCGTCTGGTGCAGGTACTCTCCGGTCACGGCTGCTTCGGCAGGTACCTGCACCGGATAGGACGAGAGGAGACGCCGTCGTGCCACGGTTGCGGCGCGGCGGAGGACACGGCGGACCACACCCTCGCGGTGTGTCCGTCGTGGGCCGTGCCGCGCCGCGATCTTGTCGCGGCGGTAGGAGGGGACCTCTCGCTGCCCGCCGTCGTCAGAGCGATGGTGGGGAGCGAGGGGGCCTGGGCGGCGATGGCCTCCTTCTGCGAGGTCGTGATGTCGCAGAAGGAGGCCGCGGAGCGGGAGCGAGAGGAGGATCCCCTCGCTCCGGCGCTCCGTAGGCGGCGTAGGGGCAGGAGAAGGCGGGATTTCGCCCGCTTTCTCCCGCCCTGAGGTGAGCGGTGGGCGTGAGGCACGGGGGTGCCCGCGCCCGCCCTGCACCGCTCACCACGCGGGAGCCACGGCCCCTCTTTAAGAGGGGCAAATGAGGGCCCGCCTTCTCAGGCGGGTTTCGCCGGCGGGGGAGAGGTAGCTGAGGCTGAGCTAGTTTCCCACTCCCCCGCCACTATGGCGATGCCGGAGTTGCGCTGGGGTTTTTAGTGGGTATACCGGGAGGCTCTCTCCCGGGGAGTCCCACATACCCTGCCCGTCCCCCGACGGGTGGGGATGCGTAATTGTCATTTTCCCCAGCGAGAACAAAAAAAAAAAAAAAAAAAAAAAAAAAAGGTTAGGTTAGGTTTCGTCGGGCCGTTCCCCGTTTCCAAGGTGGGCTCTGACCCACCTGGATCGGGAGGCGGCACGGGAGGCCGCGTTCGTCCAGGACTGGCTTTGGCCAGGTCCCGGCGGGGACGTCCTGGACGTGGACGCGGCGGCGGCCCGACTGAGGGGGTCATTGACCGAGGTGTGCAACGCCAGCATGCCTCGGTCGAGACGTCCACCTCCCCGACGCGCCGTGTACTGGTGGTCGGAGGAGTTGGCGGAGCTGCGGGCCACCTGCGTGGCGGCACGGCGGGCCTACACCCGCTCGCGTCGGCGGCGCCGACGGGACGAGGCCGAAGAGGACCGCCTCTACTCCACATACGTGGGGGCGAGGGCGGCCTTCAAGTCGGCCATCGGCGCCGCCAAGGACGCGGCGAGGGCTGAGCTGCTGGAGGGTCTCGACAACGACCCATTCGGGAGGCCATATAAGGCGGCGCGGAACAAACTGCGTCGCATTGGTCCCCCGGTTGCCGAGACCCTCGAACCAGCGCTCCTGGATGGGGTGGTGCGGTCCCTGTTTCCGCGCAGGGATCCGCACTTCACCCCACCAGCGATGGGCCCGCCAAGGGAAGGACCGGAGGAGGAAGCTCCTCCTCCTCCGGTTTCAGAGGAGGAATTTGGCGCGGCGACTCTCCGTCTCCGCGCCAAAAAGACGGCTCCTGGCCTGGACGGCGTTCCCGCTCGGGTGGTGGCCATCGCGGCCACGGAGATGGAGGGAAGGTTTCGGGACCTCTTCGACGCGTGCTTCGCGTCGAGGAGGTTCCCGAAACCTTGGCGGGAAGGCCAACTGTGCCTCCTCCGGAAGGAAGGGCGGCCGGCGGACTCCCCCTCGGCTTACCGGCCCATCGTCTTGCTTGACGAGGCCGGTAAGATGTTCGAGGGGATTATCGCCGCCCGCCTGAAGGGCCATCTGCGGGACGTGGGACCGGACCTATCGGACGCCCAGTTCGGTTTTCGAGCTGGGCGTTCGACAGTGGACGCCCTGGCCCTTCTCAAGGGCCAGGTGACAGAGGCGGTAGGAGTGGGGGATGGAGTGTTGGCTGTGTCATTCGACATTGCCAACGCCTTCAACTCCATCCCCCACTCCACCATCCTGGAGGCGCTCCGGTTCCACGGTGTGCCCCTTTATTTGCGGGGCCTCCTGGCCAGCTACTTGGAGGACCGTGCCGTCCTCCTCGTGGACGGGGCTGGCCAGGTCCGGCGGTATGGCGTGGAAACCGGCGTTCCACAGGGGTCCGTTCTAGGGCCTCTTCTGTGGAACGTCGGTTATGACTGGCTCCTGCGGGGAACTCTCCTACGAGGCACGAGTGTCATCTGCTACGCGGATGACACTCTCCTCACTTCCCGCGGGAGCACCTTCCGGGAGGCGGCCAGTTTGGCGTCGGCGGGCGGATCCTTAGTGGCGGGGAGGATCCGCCGCCTGGGCTTGAGGGTGGCGCTGCACAAAACGGAGGCCGTGTTCTTCCACGGCCCCCGGCAGCGCCCCCCACCCGACGCCCACATTTATGTGGCGGGGGTAAGGGTCGGGGTTGAGGCCCAGATAAAGTATCTGGGCCTCATGCTGGACAGCAGGTGGCGCTTCGGCCCGCACTTCAGCGGGCTGTCGACGCGCCTGCTGAAAGCCGCGGACGCCCTCTCATGGCTCATGCCGAACATGGGAGGGCCGAGCAGTCGTTGCCGGCGGTTATACGCCGGCATACTGAGGAGCATGGCCCTATATGGGGCCCCAATTTGGGCGGACTCCCTCCACAGGAGGGAGAACCTCACCGCCCTTCGGGCGCCCCAAAGGGCCATCGCCCAGCGGGCAGCGCGGGCCTACCGCACGGTAGGCTTCGCTTCGGCATGCGCTCTGGCGAGCACCCCGCCTTGGGAGCTCGAGGCCTGGGTGCTCGCCAGAGTGTACGAGTGGACGGCGGGGCGCAGGGCGCTGGGCGAGCGTCCGGCCCCGGAGTTGAGGGAGGCCGTCCGCCGGGAGGCGAGGGACGCCATCGTCCAACATTGGACGCGCGACCTCGCCTCCGCGGTGTTCGGCCGTCGCACCCTCGACGCCATCGGGCCAGTCCTGAGGGACTGGCTCGACAGGCGTCACGGGTTCCTCTCCTTCCGTCTGGTGCAGGTACTCTCCGGTCACGGCTGCTTCGGCAGGTACCTGCACCGGATAGGACGAGAGGAGACGCCGTCGTGCCACGGTTGCGGCGCGGCGGAGGACACGGCGGACCACACCCTCGCGGTGTGCCCGTCGTGGGCCGTGCCGCGCCGCGATCTTGTCGCGGCGGTAGGAGGGGACCTCTCGCTGCCCGCCGTCGTCAGAGCGATGGTGGGGAGCGAGGGGGCCTGGGCGGCGATGGCCTCCTTCTGCGAGGTCGTGATGTCGCAGAAGGAGGCCGCGGAGCGCGAGCGGGAGGAGGATCCCCTCGCTCCGGCGCTCCGCAGGCGGCGTAGGGGCAGGAGAAGGCGGGATTTCGCCCGCTTTCTCCCGCCCTGAGGTGAGCGGCGGGCGTGAGGCACGGGGGTGCCCGCGCCCGCCTTGCACCGCTCACCACGCGGGAGCCACGGCCCCTCCTTAAGAGGGGCAAATGAGGGCCCGCCTTTCTAGGCGGGTTTCGCCGGCGGGGGAGAGGTAGCTGAGGCTGAGCTAGTTTCCCACTCCCCCGCCACTATGGCGATGCCGGAGTTGCGCTGGGGTTTTTAGTGGGTATACCGGGAGGCTCTCTCCCGGGGAGTCCCACATACCCTGCCCGTCCCCCGACGGGTGGGGATGCGTAATTGACATTTTCCCCAGCGAGAACAAAAAAAAAAAAAAAAAAAAAAAAAAAAAAAAAAAAAAAAAAAAAAGGTTAGGTTAGGTTTCCGTGCGCAGTTTCTGGACCTGCCATCGGACGCGTCCCCAGGTGGCGGATAGGGGAACGGCCCCCAGATATGGGGGTTACCGGTTTACCGGCGCGGACCAAAACCAGAAGTGGGGACCGCTTCGGCGGTCACGCGCGGCGGGTCGGCCACCACTCCAGGTGGCTGACGTGACCCGAACTCCGGGTCACCGTCGGGCAACCCGGCCTCCTCACTGAGAGGAGCTGGGGGCCCCGTTTGCTTCCGGGCAAACGAGTGGGGCTAAGAGGAAGGACACCTCGCTAAAAAACCCGTGGCTGCTGCGTCTTCTCGCACACGGAGACGTGACCAGCCGGGCCCCTCCCTATGGAGGGCCCACTGTGGGCCTGCCTTCGGGCAGGAATCGCCGGCGGGGTTGTGGACGGCAGGCTTGCTACATCCCATGACCCCGCCACTAAGGCGATGTCGGTGTGCCGCTGTTGGGTTTAGTGGGTATTCCTGGCTACAGAGCTGGGCGAGTCCCACACACGCCCTTCGGGGTATGGTGCGTAAATGCATTCCCACAGCGTCAAAAAAAAAAAAAAAAAAAAAGGTTAGGTTAGGTTGGGGTACGCCCCACAGTGCTGACTTCCTCGCAGTGTACCCCGGGCAACGCCGTGTCTGACCACCGTAACGGAGTGGCAGACCCGGTGGCTAACAAGCACTGTGACCTACGCGATCTGCGAATTTTTATTTTACTTGAGGGCGATTGCGTACATTGTGGTTTTTATTATTGTTTTTATCGTGGGTTTTATTATTGTGGGTTGGTTTTAATTGAGGTTTTTATTTGTTTTTATTGTGGTTTCTGGTTTTCGCTATGTCGAAGCCACTACGAAATGCCTCCGGGCGTTTCGTATCAAAAGGCCCTTCTCAGGGCCAACCAAACGGCCCTTCTCAGGGCCAACCCAAAGGCCCTTCTCAGGGCCAAACAAAAGGCCCTTCTCAGGGCCACCACGACGTATTGTCGGCCTCAGAGGCCAGTCGCGCACCATCCGCGGCTAGCCTCTGCATGAGTGGAGCGGACGAGTTCTCAGACTCGGATGTAGAATCCGTAGTCTTAGACTCGTCCGTTTGTGGGGTGGCTGCGGAGAGCAGCCTAAAGAGGGCTTATTTGAAGCTCGGGTCCGAGGGTTCCTCGGACTCGGGCAAAAGTAAGCCCAAGAGGAAGTCGAAGGCGAAGCAGTCTTCTGCTTCGCCTTCGACTTCGTCTCAGGCCGGCACCCACGATGTGGGTCTGGCGGACGCCCAGCGTCAGCTTGGCTTGGCCAGACGGGCCGAGCTCGAGCAGGATTTAGAAGAGAGGGTTGCCGTAAAAGAGGGGCAGGCGCGCGCAGCCAAGTCAAGGGCAGGCTACGGTTCAGCCCTAGTCTCCTTTGACGGCCTCTCCGTAGCGGAGCTGGCCCGACTGGCTGAAGAGGACAAGGAGGAGATCGTCCTGGTCGCCTCCAAGTCCTCAAACCTGAAGGGCACTCTGCAGAAGGCCCTGAGATGCCGTGCAACAAGTTTGCACGGCATAGTCCTGGAGCTGACGCAGCGATCTGCGTCAGAAGAGACGAGGCAGCTGCAGGCGAGGGTGGATCGCCTGCAAGCTGAGGTTAGCCAGCTTCATAAGAAGCTGGCTGAGGCTTACGGGCCCCGTGCCCGTCGGCCTCGGCCCCGTCGGCAGCAGCCGCGTCGGCAGCGGCCCCGTCGGCAGCGGCGGTTCCCGCCCCCCTCCTCCTCCAACCTTGAGGAATTGTTCCGCAAGGTGGTCATGGAGGAGAGGGCGTTCACTCGTGCCTGCTTCGCAGGCATAGAGGACCGCCTGCTGCCAGAGAAGCGGCTCCGTCCGCCGCTAGCGGCAGACAAGGCACCGGCACCGACAGCGGCTTCCCCAGGCCCCGAGGCCCTCAAAGGGCAAGGGCAAGGGGAAGAAATCCCCGGGGGCTCTGCCGCCCCCCGGTACGAGTGCGGGCGCCCAAAAGGAGCCGGTTGCCATCACGGCACGCCCCCAGGTGCAAGAGGGAGACGCCCTCCTCCCTTCCACCACCCCAGCCAACCAGTCGTGGTCAGAGGTGGTTAGGAAGGGAAAGGGAAAGGGCAAGAAGGCGTCCCAGCCCCCGGCTGCCTCGGCGGCTGCCCCGGCGGCTGCCTCGGCGGCTGCCCCGGCGGCTGCAGCGGCGGCCCCAAAGGCGCGGAAGTTGGTTGCCCCCAAATCCGCGGCGGTCATGGTGACCATCGTGCCCGAGGCCGCGGAGAAGGGGGTAACGTACGAGTCCGTGTTAAGACGGGCTCGTACCGTCGCGGACCCCGCCGCATTGGGGATTGGTGCTTGCCGCCGGACCCAAACCGGAGCTCGACTATTCGAGTTCCCGGGGAAGGACGGCGGCAAAAATGCGGACCTCTTCGCAGTCAAGCTGCGGGAGGTCCTCGCCGATGTGGCGAAGGTCGCCAGACCGACGAAGACCACAGCCATCGAGGTGACCGGTCTCGACGACTCGGTCACCAAGGAGGAGGTGGTGGCGGCCATCGCCACGGCAGGAGGCTGCGAACCCGCAGCGGTCCAGGCTCGGGACATAAGGCCCGGCCGCGGTGGACTGGGCACTATCCGGCTGGTGTGCCCAGTCGCCGCAGTGTTGGCCGTCCGGGCAAAATGCCAAGGACGGCTCTTGGTGGGTTTTAGCCGGGCCGTGATCCGGGTGCTTGAGGCAGCGCCGATGCGCTGCTTCAAGTGCTTCGGCATCGGCCACACCCGAGCCATGTGTCCGTCCACCGTGGACAGGGCGGACACATGCTTCCGCTGCGGGAAGCAGGGGCATATGGCGGCCTCGTGCCAGGCCGCCAAGCCGCATTGCGCGGCATGCGCTGAAAGTGGCCGCCCTGCGGACCACGTAATGGGGGGAAGCGCATGCCGACCTCCATCAAAGAAGGGCAAGCCACAGGCGGCTATAAGCCGTCCTGCCGCTGCTGCCACCACCCCCGCTGTACTCCCAGCGGAGGTGGCCGACGAGGGTGATGCGATGGTCGAATAATGGGTACCGACCATCGCATCTTGCAGGCAAACACCAACCACTGCCGGGCTGCCCAGGACCTGCTGGTGCAGTCCATGGCCGAGTGGTTGGTGGATGTGGCAGTGGTGGCCGAGCCGTACTATACTCCCAGCAATTGGCTGGGAGATAGTGACGGCTCGGTGGCAATCGTGGCGCGGTCTTCCTCGGACTCCCCTCCCCTCTCGCTCTTAGAGAGGGGACCGGGATACGTGGCCGCCGCGTGGGGAGGGTTGGCCCTTGTGGGGGTCTACTTCTCCCCAAACCGCCCTCTCCAGGACTTCGAGGATTTCCTCGGGGTCCTGACGGCGGTCATCGGGAGGACGGCGCCACGACAGGTCTCCGTATTGGGAGACCTGAATGCCAAGTCGGTGGTCTGGGGAAACCCGGCCACCGACGCCCGCGGTCGGGCGGTCGAATTGGTGGGCGGCCTCGTCTGGTCTCTCCCTCTTGAATAGGGGGAGCGTCCAGACGTGCGTGCGGCGGCGGGGCGGGTCCATAGTGGACCTCACCTTTGCCGCGCCCGCACTGGCCGCCCGCATTCGAAATTGGAGGGTGGAACTGGGGGAGACGATCTCGGATCACCGCTACGTGCGATTCGAGATCTCCCCCCCAGAACCCACGGGGGCGCCGCAGCACCCCCTCATCGTCGGGCCATTCCCCGTTTCCAAGGTGGGCTCTGACCCACCTGGATCGGGAGGCGGCACGGGAGGCCGCGTTCGTCCAGGACTGGCTTTGGCCAGGTCCCGGCGTGGACGTCCTGGACGTGGACGCGGCGGCGGCCCGACTGAGGGGGTCATTGACCGAGGTGTGCAACGCCAGCATGCCTCGGTCGAGACGTCCACCTCCCCGACGCGCCGTGTACTGGTGGTCGGAGGAGTTGGCGGAGCTGCGGGCCACCTGCGTGGCGGCACGGCGGGCCTACACTCGATCGCGTCGGCGGCGCCGACGGGACGAGGCCGAAGAGGGCCGCCTCTACTCCACATACGTGGGGGCGAGGGCGGCCTTCAAATCGGCCATCGGCGCCGCCAAGGACGCGGCGAGGGCTGAGCTGCTGGAGGGTCTCGACAACGACCCATTCGGGAGGCCATATAAGGCGGCGCGGAACAAACTGCGTCGCATTGGTCCCCCGGTTGCCGAGACCCTGGAACCAGCGCTCCTGGATGGGGTGGTGCGGTCCCTGTTTCCGCGCAGGGATCCGCACTTCACCCCACCAGCGATGGGCCCGCCAAGAGCAGCGGCTCTACCGGAGGAGGAAGCTCCTCCTCCTCCGGTTTCAGAGGAGGAATTTGGCGCGGCGACGCTCCGTCTCCGCGCCAAAAAGACGGCTCCTGGCCCCGACGGCGTTCCCGCCAGGGTGGTGGCCATCGCGGCCACCGAGATGGAGGGAAGGTTTCGGGACCTCTTCGACGCGTGCTTCGCGTCGGGGAGGTTCCCGAAACCTTGGCGGGAAGGCCAGTTGTGCCTCCTCCACAAGGAGGGACGGCCGGCGGACTCCCCCTCGGCATACCGGCCCATCGTTTTGCTCGATGAGGTCGGTAAAATGTTCGAGGGGATCATCGCCGGCCGCTTGAAGTGTCATCTTCGGAGCGTGGGACCGGACCTGTCGGACGCCCAGTTCGGTTTTCGAGCTGGGCGTTCGACAGTGGACGCCCTGGCCCGTCTAAAGGGCCAGGTGACAGAGGCGGTAGGAGTGGGGGATGGAGTGTTGGCTGTGTCATTCGACATTGCCAACGCCTTCAACTCCATCCCCCACTCCACCATCCTGGAGGCGCTGCGGTTCCACGGAGTGCCCCTTTACTTGAGGGGCCTCCTGGCCAGCTACCTGGAGGACCGTGCTGTCCTCCTCGTAGACGGGGCTGGCCAGCTCCGGAGATACGCTGTGGGAACCGGCGTTCCACAGGGGTCCGTTCTAGGGCCTCTTCTGTGGAACGTCGGTTATGACTGGCTCCTGCGGGGAACTCTTCTGCGAGGCACGAGTGTCATCTGCTACGCAGATGACACTCTCCTCACTTCCCGCGGGAGCAGTTATAGGGAGGCGGCCAGTTTGGCCTCGGCGGGCGGATCCTTGGTGGCGGGGAGGATCCGCCGCCTGGGCTTGAGGGTGGCGCTGCACAAAACGGAGGCCGTGTTCTTTCGCGGCCCCCGGCAGCGCCCCCCACCCGACGCCCACATTTATGTGGAGGGGGTGAGGGTTGGAGTTGAGGCCCAGATGAAGTATCTGGGCCTCATGCTGGACAGCAGGCTGCGCTTCGGCCCGCATTTTAGCGGGCTGTCGACGCGCCTGCTGAAGGCTGCGGATGCCCTCTCATGGCTCATGCCGAACATGAGAGGGCCGAGCACGCGGTGCCGGCGTCTGTACGCCGGCATACTGCGGAGCATGGCCCTTTACGGGGCCCCAATTTGGGCGGACTCCCTCCACAGGAGGGAGAACCTCACCGCCCTTCGGGCGCCCCAAAGGGCCATCGCCCAGCGGGCAGCGCGGGCCTACCGGACGGTAGGCTTCGCTTCGGCATGCGCTCTGGCGAGCACCCCGCCTTGGGAGCTCGAGGCCTGGGTGCTCGCCAGAGTGTACGAGTGGACGGCGGGGCGCAGGGCGCTGGGCGAGCGTCCGGCCCCGGAGTTGAGGGAGGCCGTCCGCCGGGAGGCGAGGGACGCCATCGTCCAACATTGGACGCGCGACCTCGCCTCCGCGGTGTTCGGCCGTCGCACCCTCGACGCCATCGGGCCAGTCCTGAGGGACTGGCTCGACAGGCGTCACGGGTTCCTCTCCTTCCGTCTGGTGCAGGTACTCTCCGGTCACGGCTGCTTCGGCAGGTACCTGCACCGGATAGGACGAGAGGAGACGCCGTCGTGCCACGGTTGCGGCGCGGCGGAGGACACGGCAGACCACACCCTCGCGGTGTGCCCGTCGTGGGCCGTGCCGCGCCGCGATCTTGTCGCGGCGGTAGGAGGGGACCTCTCGCTGCCCGCCATCGTCAGAGCGATGGTGGGGAGCGAGGGGGCCTGGGCGGCGATGGCCTCCTTCTGCGAGGTCGTGATGTCGCAGAAGGAGGCCGCGGAGCGCGAGCGGGAGGAGGATCCCCTCGCTCCGGCGCTCCGCAGGCGGCGTAGGGGCAGGAGAAGGCGGGATTTCGCCCGCTTTCTCCCGCCCTGAGGTGAGCGGCGGGCGTGAGGCACGGGGGTGCCCGCGCCCGCCTTGCACCGCTCACCACGCGGGAGCCACGGCCCCTCTTTAAGAGGGGCAAATGAGGGCCCGCCTCAATAGGCGGGGTTCGCCGGCGGGGGAGAGGTAGCTGAGGCTGTGCTAGTTTCCCACTCCCCCGCCACTATGGCGATGCCGGAGTTGCGCTGGGGTTTTTAGTGGGTATACCGGGAGGCTCTCTCCCGGGGAGTCCCACATACCCTGCCCGTCCCCCGACGGGTGGGGATGCGTAATTGTCATTTTCCCCAGCGACAACAAAAAAAAAAAAAAAAAAAAAAGGTTAGGTTAGGTTGGGGTACGCCCCACAGTGCTGACTTCCTCGCAGTGTACCCCGGGCAACGCCGTGTCTGACCACCGTAACGGAGTGGCAGACCGGTGGCTAACAAGCACTGTGACCTGCGCGATCTTGCGATTTTATTGTGTTCTGAGGGCGATTGCGTACGTTGTGGATTTTGTTTTATTGTGGGTTTTTATTCTTATTGTGGTTTTTATTCTGAATTTTATTGAGGGTTTATTTTATTGTGGGTTAGGTTTTATTGCGGTTTTATTCATTTTTATTGTGGTTTTATTCTTTTTTATTGTGGTTTTTGGATTTCGCTATGTCGAAACCATTACGAAATGCCTCCGGGCGTTTCGTAGCAAAAGGCCCTTCTCAGGGCCAACCAACCGGCCCTTCTAAGGGCCAGCCAAAAGGCCCTTCTCAGGGCCAACCAAAAGGCCCTTCTCAGGGCCACCCCGACGTGTTGTCGGCCTCAGAGGCCAGTCGCGCACCATCCGTGGCGAGCCTCTGCATGAGCGTGGCGGACGAGTTCTCGGACTCGGATGTCGAGTCCGTGGCCTTGGACTCGTCCGTATGTGGGGTGGCTGCAGAGAGCAGCCTGAAGAGGGCGTACTTAAAGCTCGGGTCCGAGGGTTCCTCGGACTCGGGCAAGAGTAAGCCCAAGAGGAAGTCGAAGGCGAAGCAGACATCTGCTTCGCCTTCGACTTGTTCTCAGGCCGGCACCCACGATGTGGGTCTGGCGGTCGCCCAGCGCCAGCTCGGCTTGGCCAGACGGGCCGAGGCCGAGCTGGAACTGGAGGAGATGGTTGCCGCCAAGGAGAGGCGCGCAGCCAAGGCGAGGGCCGGTTATGGTTCGGCCCTCGTCAGTTTTGACGGCCTGTCAGTGGCTGAGTTGGTCCGCTTGGCGGTGGAGGACAAGGAGGAGATCGTCGAGGTCGCCTCCAGGTCCTCCAACCTCAAGGGGACCTTCCAGAAGGCGCTGAAATGCCGTGCAACCAGCTTGCACGGCATAATAATGGAGCTGACGCAGCGCACTGCGTCAGACGAGACGAGGCAGCTGCAGGCGAGGGTCGATCGCCTGCAAGCTGAGGTTAGCCAGCTTCATAAGAAGCTGGCCGAGGCTACGGCCCCGTCCCCGTCGGCCTCAGCCCCGTCGGCAACGGCCGCATCGGCGGCGGCCCCGCCGGCAGCGGCGGTTCCCGCCCCCTCCTCCTCCAACCTTGAGGAATTGTTCCGCAAGGTGGTCATGGAGGAGAGGGCGTTCACTCGTGCCTGCTTCGCAGGCATAGAGGACCGCCTGCTGCCGGAGAAGCGGCTCCGTCCGCCGCTGGCGGCTGACAAGGCGCCGACAGCGACTCCCCAGGCCCCGAAGCCCTCCAAGGGCAAAGGCAAGGGGAAGAAGTCGCCGGGGGCCCCGTCTCCCCCCGGCACGAGTGCGGGCGCCAAACCGGGGCCGGCTGCCATCACGGCATCCGCCCCGCAGGTCCAGGAGGTAGACGCCCTCCTCCCATCCACCACCCCGTCCAACCAGTCGTGGTCCGAGGTGGTGAAGAAGGGGAGGAAGAAGGCGAACAAGGCCCCGGCTGCCTCGGCGGCTGCTGCGGCGGCTGCCCCGACAGCTGCCCCGGCGACAGCCCCGGCAGCCAATAAGGCTACGGTCGGCGGGAGGAAGCTGGTTCCTCCCAAATCCGCGGCGGTCACGGTGACCATAGTCCCCGAGGCCGCCGAGAGGGGCGTCACCTACGAGTCCGTCCTGAGACGGGCTCGTGCCGTCGCGGACCCCGCCGAATTAGGGCTCGGTGCCTGCCGTCGGACCCAAACCGGAGCTCGTCTTTTCGAGTTTCCGGGGAAGGACGGCGGCAAAAACGCCGACCTGTTCGCCGGCAAGCTGAGGGAGGTGCTTGCCGACGTGGCGAAGGTCGCCAGGCCGACTAAAACCACCTCCATTGAGGTGACCGGTCTAGATGACTCGGTCACCAAGGAGGAGGTGGTGGCGGCCATCGCCAAGGTGGGAGGCTGTGAACCCGCAGCGGTTGTAGCTCGGGACATAAGGCCCGGCCGCGGTGGACTGGGCTATATCCGGCTGGAGTGCCCAGTCGCCGCAGTGTTGGCCGCCCAGGCTAAATGCCAAGGGCGGCTACTGGTGGGCTTTAGCCGGGCCGTGATCCGGGTGCTTGAAGCAGCGCCGATGCGCTGCTTCAAGTGCCTGGGGATTGGCCACACCCGAGCCATGTGTCCGTCCACAGTGGACAGGGCGGACACTTGCTTCCGTTGCGGGCAACAGGGGCATAAGGCGGCCTCGTGCGAGGCCACCAAGCCGCATTGCGCGGCATGCGCCGACAGTGGTCGCCCCGCAGACCACGTAATGGGGGGGAGCGCATGCCGACCTCCCGCGAAGAAGGGCAAGCCGCAGGCGGCTATAAGCCGGCCTGCCGCTGCTGCCACCACCGTCGCTGTGATCGCAGCGGCGGTGGCCGACGAGGGTGATGCGATGGTCGAGTAATGGGTACCGACCATCGCATCTTGCAGGCAAACACCAACCACTGCCGGGCTGCCCAGGACCTGCTGGTGCAGTCGATGGCCGAGTGGTTGGTGGATGTGGCAGTGGTGGCCGAGCCGTACTATACTCCCAGCAATTGGCTGGGAGATAGTGACGGCTCGGTGGCAATCGTGGCGCGGTCTTCCTCGGACTCCCCTCCCCTCTCGCTCTTAGAGAGGGGACCGGGATACGTGGCCGCCGCGTGGGGAGGGTTGGCCCTTGTGGGGGTCTACTTCTCCCCAAACCGCCCTCTCCAGGACTTCGAGGATTTCCTCGGGGTCCTGACGGCGGTCATCGGGAGGACGGCGCCACGACAGGTCTCCGTTTTGGGAGACCTGAATGCCAAGTCGGTGGTCTGGGGAAACCCGGCCACCGACGCTCGCGGACGGGCAGTCGAATTGTGGGCGGCCACGTCTGGACTCTCCCTCTTGAATAGGGGGAGCGTCCAGACATGCGTGCGGCGGCAGGGCGGGTCCATTGTGGACCTCACCTTTGCCACGCCCGCACTGGCCGCCCGCATTCGAAATTGGAGGGTGGAACTGGGGGAGACGATCTCGGATCACCGCTACGTGCGATTCGAGATCTCCCCCCAGAATCCACGGGGGCGCCGCAGCACCCCCTCATCGTCGGGCCGTTCCCCGTTTCCAAGGTGGGCTCTGACCCACCTGGATCGGGAGGCGGCACGGGAGGCCGCGTTCGTCCAGGACTGGCTTTGGCCAGGTCCCGGCGGGGACGTCCTGGACGTGGACGCGGCGGCGGCCCGACTGAGGGGGTCATTGACCGAGGTGTGCAACGCCAGCATGCCTCGGTCGAGACGTCCACCTCCCCGACGCGCCGTGTACTGGTGGTCGGAGGAGTTGGCGGAGCTGCGGGCCACCTGCGTGGCGGCACGGCGGGCCTACACCCGCTCGCGTCGGCGGCGCCGACGGGACGAGGCCGAAGAGGACCGCCTCTACTCCACATACGTGGGGGCGAGGGCGGCCTTCAAGTCGGCCATCGGCGCCGCCAAGGACGCGGCGAGGGCTGAGCTGCTGGAGGGTCTCGACAACGACCCATTCGGGAGGCCATATAAGGCGGCGCGGAACAAACTGCGTCGCATTGGTCCCCCGGTTGCCGAGACCCTCGAACCAGCGCTCCTGGATGGGGTGGTGCGGTCCCTGTTTCCGCGCAGGGATCCGCACTTCACCCCACCAGCGATGGGCCCGCCAAGGGAAGGACTGGAGGAGGAAGCTCCTCCTCCTCCGGTTTCAGAGGAGGAATTTGGCGCGGCGACTCTCCGTCTCCGCGCCAAAAAGACGGCTCCTGGCCTGGACGGCGTTCCCGCTCGGGTGGTGGCCATCGCGGCCACGGAGATGGAGGGAAGGTTTCGGGACCTCTTCGACGCGTGCTTCGCGTCGAGGAGGTTCCCGAAACCTTGGCGGGAAGGCCAACTGTGCCTCCTCCGGAAGGAAGGGCGGCCGGCGGACTCCCCCTCGGCTTACCGGCCCATCGTCTTGCTTGACGAGGCCGGTAAGATGTTCGAGGGGATTATCGCCGCCCGCCTGAAGCGCCATCTGCGGGACGTGGGACCGGACCTGTCGGACGCCCAGTTCGGTTTTCGAGCTGGGCGTTCGACAGTGGACGCCCTGGCCCTTCTCAAGGGCCAGGTGACAGAGGCGGTAGGAGTGGGGGATGGAGTGTTGGCTGTGTCATTCGACATTGCCAACGCCTTCAACTCCATCCCCCACTCCACCATCCTGGAGGCGCTCCGGTTCCACGGTGTGCCCCTTTATTTGCGGGGCCTCCTGGCCAGCTACTTGGAGGACCGTGCCGTCCTCCTCGTGGACGGGGCTGGCCAGGTCCGGCGGTATGGCGTGGAAACCGGCGTTCCACAGGGGTCCGTTCTAGGGCCTCTTCTGTGGAACGTCGGTTATGACTGGCTCCTGCGGGGAACTCTCCTACGAGGCACGAGTGTCATCTGCTACGCGGATGACACTCTCCTCACTTCCCGCGGGAGCACCTTCCGGGAGGCGGCCAGTTTGGCGTCGGCGGGCGGATCCTTAGTGGCGGGGAGGATCCGCCGCCTGGGCTTGAGGGTGGCGCTGCACAAAACGGAGGCCGTGTTCTTCCACGGCCCCCGGCAGCGCCCCCCACCCGACGCCCACATTTATGTGGCGGGGGTAAGGGTCGGGGTTGAGGCCCAGATAAAGTATCTGGGCCTCATGCTGGACAGCAGGTGGCGCTTCGGCCCGCACTTCAGCGGGCTGTCGACGCGCCTGCTGAAAGCCGCGGACGCCCTCTCATGGCTCATGCCGAACATGGGAGGGCCGAGCAGTCGTTGCCGGCGGTTATACGCCGGCATACTGAGGAGCATGGCCCTATATGGGGCCCCAATTTGGGCGGACTCCCTCCACAGGAGGGAGAACCTCACCGCCCTTCGGGCGCCCCAAAGGGCCATCGCCCAGCGGGCAGCGCGGGCCTACCGCACGGTAGGCTTCGCTTCGGCATGCGCTCTGGCGAGCACCCCGCCTTGGGAGCTCGAGGCCTGGGTGCTCGCCAGAGTGTACGAGTGGACGGCGGGGCGCAGGGCGCTGGGCGAGCGTCCGGCCCCGGAGCTGAGGGAGGCCGTCCGCCGGGAGGCGAGGGACGCCATCGTCCAACATTGGACGCGCGACCTCGCCTCCGCGGTGTTCGGCCGTCGCACCCTCGACGCCATCGGGCCGGTCCTGAAGGACTGGCTCGACAGGCGTCACGGGTTCCTCTCCTTCCGTCTGGTGCAGGTACTCTCCGGTCACGGCTGCTTCGGCAGGTACCTGCACCGGATAGGACGAGAGGAGACGCCGTCGTGCCACGATTGCGGCGCGGCGGAGGACACGGCGGATCACACCCTCGCGGTGTGCCCGTCGTGGGCCGTGCCGCGCCGCGATCTTGTCGCGGCGGTAGGAGGGGACCTCTCGCTGCCCTCCATCGTCAGAGCGATGGTGGGGAGCGAGGGGGCCTGGGCGGCGATGGCCTCCTTCTGCGAGGTCGTGATGTCGCAGAAGGAGGCCGCGGAGCGCGAGCGGGAGGAGGATCCCCTCGCTCCGGCGCTCCGCAGGCGGCGTAGGGGCAGGAGAAGGCGGGATTACGCCCGCTTTCTCCCGCCCTGAGGTGAGCGGCGGGCGTGAGGCACGGGGGTGCCCGCGCCCGCCCTGCACCGCTCACCACGCGGGAGCCACGGCCCCTCTTTAAGAGGGGCAAATGAGGGCCCGCCTTCTTAGGCGGGTTTCGCCGGCGGGGGAGAGGAAGCCCAGGCTGTGCCACTCCCCCACTCCCCCGCCACTATGGCGATGCCGGAGCGCCGCTGGGGTTTTTAGTGGGTATACCGGGAGGCTCTCTCCCGGGGAGTCCCACATACCCTGCCCGTCCCCGACGGGTGGGGATGCGTAATTGTCATTTTCCCCAGCGACAACAAAAAAAAAAAAAAAAAAAGGTTAGGTTAGGTTGGGGGACGCCCCACAGTGCTGACTTCCTCGCAGTGTTCCCCGGGCAACGCCGTGTCTGACCACCGTAACGGAGTGGCAGACCGGTGGCTAACAAGCGCTGTGACGTACGTGATCTTGCGATTTTATTTTACTTGAGGGCGATTGCGTACATTGTGGATTTTATTTTATTTTATTGTGGGTTTTTATTCGTAGTGGGTTTTATTCTGATTTTATTGTGGTTTTATTCTGTTTTTATTGCGGTTTTTATTCGATTTTATTGAGGGTTTTATTTTTATTGTTGTTGTTTGGTGGACGCGATGCCGAAACCATTGCGGAATGCCTCCGGGCGTTTCGCCAAAAAAGGCCCTTCTCAGGGCCAACCAAACGGCCCTTCTCAGGGCCAACCAAAAGGCCCTTCTCAGGGCCAACCGGACGAGTTGTCTGCCTCAGAGGCCAGTCGCGCACCATCCGCGGCTAGCCTCTGCATGAGTGTAGCAGACGAGTTCTCGGACTCGGATGTTGAGTCCGTGGTCCTGGACTCGTCGGTGTGTGGGGTGGTTGCGGAGAGCAGCCTGAAGCGGGCTTACTTGAAGCTCGGGTCCGAGGGTTCCTCGGATTCGGGCAAGAGTAAGCCCAAGAGGAAGTCGAAGACGAAGGCTGCTTCGCCTTCGACTTCCTCTCAGGCCGGCACCCACGATGTGGGTCTGGCGGTCGCCCAGCGCCAGCTCGGCTTGGCCAGACGGGCCGAGTCCGAGCTGGAACTGGAGGAATCGGTTGCCGCTAAGGAGAGGAAGGCGCGCGCAACCAAGGCGAGGGCCGGTTATGGTTCGGCCCTCCTCAGTTTTGACGGCCTGTCCGTGGCCGAGTTGGTCCGCTTGGCGGAGGAGGACAAGGAGGAGATCGTTGAGGTCGCCTCCAGGTCCTCCAACCTCAAGGGGACCTTTCAGAAGGCGCTAAAATGCCGTGCAACAAGCTTGCACGGCATCGTCTTAGAGATGACGCAGCGGACTGCGTCTGAAGAGACCAGGCAGCTGCAGGCGAGGGTGGATCGCTTGCAAGCGGAAGTCAGCCAGCTTCACAAGAAGCTGGCTGAGGCTACGGCCCCGCCCCCGTCGGCAGCGGCTCCGTCGACAGCGGCCCCGTTGGCAGCGGCCCCGTCGGCAGCGGCCCCGGTGGCGGCAGCCCCGTCGGCAGCGGTACCCGCCCCCTCCTCCTCCAACCTTGAGGAATTGTTCCGCAAGGTGGTCATGGAGGAGAGGGCGTTCACTCGGGCCTGCTTTGCGGGCATTGAGGACCGGCTCCTGCCCGAGAAGCGCCTCCGTCCGCCTTTAGCGGCGGACAAGACGCCGACAGTGGCTCCCCTTGCCCGAAGCCCTCAAAGGGCAAAGGCAAGGGGAAGAAGTCGCCGGGGGCTCAGCCTACCCCCAGCACGAGTGCGGGCGCCAAACCGGGGCCGGTTGCCATCACGGCACCCCCCCAGGTTCAGCAGGGAGACGCCCTCCTCCCCTCCACCACCCCAGCCAACCAGTCGTGGTCAGAGGTGGTTAGGAAGGGGGGAAAGGGCAAGAAGGCGACCCAGGCCACGGCTGCCCCGAAGGCTGCCCCGGCGGCTGCCTCGGCAGCTGCAGCGGCGGCCACAAAGGCGCCGAAGTTGGTTGCCCCCAAAACCGCGGCGGTCACGGTGACCATCGTGCCCGAGGCCGCGGAGAAGGGGGGTAACGTACGAGTCCGTCCTGAGACGGGCTCGTACAGTCGTGGACCCCGCCGAATCGGGGATTGGCGCTTGCCGCCTGACCCAAACCGGAGCTCGACTGTTCGAGTTCCCGGGGAAGGACGGCGGCAAAAATGCGGACCTCTTCGCGACCAAGTTGCGGGAGGTCCTCGCCGACGTGGCAAAGGTGGCCAGGCCGACCAAGACGGCGGCCATAGAGGTGACCGGTCTCGACGACTCGGTCACCAAGGAGGAGGTGGTGGCGGCGATCGCAGTGGCCGGAGGCTGCGAACCCGCAGCGGTGCAGGCTCGGGACGTTAGGCCCGGCCGCGGTGGACTGGGCACTATCCGGCTGGTGTGCCCAGTCGCCGCAGCGTTGGCCGCCCAGGCTAAAGGCCAGGGGCGGCTATTCGTAGGCTTCAGCCGGGCCGTGATCCGGGTGCTTGAGGCAGCGCCGATGCGCTGCTTCAAGTGCTTCGGGATCGGCCACACCCGAGCCTTGTGTCTGTCCACTGTGGACAGGGCGGACACATGCTTCCGCTGCGGGAAGGAGGGGCACATGGCGGCCACGTGTGAGGCCGCCAAGCCGCATTGCGCGGCGTGTGCCTCCGGCGGCCGCCCCGCCGACCACGTTATGGGGGGGACGTCATGCCGTCCTCCCTCCAAGAAGGGCAAGCCGCAGGCGGCTATAAGCCGTCCTGCCGCTGCTGCCACCACTCCCGCTGATGTCCCATCAGCGGCGGTGGCCGAGGGTGATGCGATGGTCGAATAATGGGTACCGACCATCGCATCTTGCAGGCAAACACCAACCACTGCCGGGCTGCCCAGGACTTACTGGTGCAGTCAATGGCCGAGTGGTTGGTGGATGTGGCAGTGGTGGCCGAGCCGTACTATACTCCCAGCAATTGGCTGGGAGATAGTGACGGCTCGGTGGCAATCGTGGCGCGGTCTTCCTCGGACTCCCCTCCCCTCTCGCTCTTAGAGAGGGGACCGGGATACGTGGCCGCCGCGTGGGGAGGGTTGGCCCTTGTGGGGGTCTACTTCTCCCCAAACCGCCCTCTCCAGGACTTCGAGGATTTCCTCGGGGTCCTGACGGCGGTCATCGGGAGGACGGCGCCACGACAGGTCTCCGTGTTAGGAGACCTGAATGCCAAGTCGGTGGTCTGGGGAAATCCGGCCACCGACGCCCGCGGTCAGGCGGTCGAATTGTGGGCGGCCACGTCTGGTCTCTCCCTCTTGAATAGGGGGAGCGTCCGGACGTGCGTGCGGCGGCAGGGCGGGTCCATTGTGGACCTCACCTTTGCCACGCCCGCACTGGCCGCCCGCATTCGAAATTGGAGGGTGGAACTGGGGGAGACGATCTCGGATCACCGCTACGTGCGATTCGAGATCTCCCCCCAGAATCCACGGGGGGCGCCGCAGCACCCCCTCATCGTCGGGCCGTTCCCCGTTTCCAAGGTGGGCTCTGACCCACCTGGATCGGGAGGCGGCACGGGAGGCCGCGTTCATCCAGGACTGGCTTTGGCCAGGTCCCGGCGTGGACGTCCTGGACGTGGACGCGGCGGCGGCCCGACTGAGGGGGTCATTGACCGAGGTGTGCAACGCCAGCATGCCTCGGTCGAGACGTCCACCTCCCCGACGCGCCGTTTACTGGTGGTCGGAGGAGTTGGCGGAGCTGCGGGCCACCTGCGTGGCGGCACGGCGGGCCTACACCCGATCGCGTCGGCGGCGCCGACGGGACGAGGCCGAAGAGGACCGCCTCTACTCCACTTACGTGGGGGCGAGGGCGGCCTTTAAGTCGGCCATCGGCGCCGCCAAGGACGCGGCGAGGGCTGAGCTGCTGGAGGGTCTCGACAACGACCCATTCGGGAGGCCATATAAGGCGGCGCGGAACAAACTGCGTCGCATTGGTCCCCCGGTTGCCGAGACCCTGGAACCAGCGCTCCTGGATGGGGTGGTGCGGTCCCTGTTTCCGCGCAGGGATCCGCACTTCACCCCACCAGCGATGGGCCCGCCAAGACCAGCGGCTCTACCGGAGGAGGAAGCTCCTCCTCCTCCGGTTTCAGAGGAGGAATTTGGCGCGGCGACTCTCCGTCTCCGCGCCAAAAAGACGGCTCCTGGCCCGGACGGCGTTCCCGCCAGGGTGGTGGCCATCGCGGTCACCGAGATGGAAGGAAGGTTTCGGGACCTCTTCGACGCGTGCTTCGCGTCGGGGAGGTTCCCGAAACCTTGGCGGGAAGGCCAGCTGTGCCTCCTCCACAAAGAGGGACGGCCGGCGGACTCCCCCTCGGCATACCGGCCCATCGTTCTGCTCGATGAGGTCGGTAAAATGTTCGAGGGGATTATCGCCGGCCGCCTGAAGTGTCATCTTCGGAGCGTGGGACCGGACCTGTCGGACGCCCAGTTCGGTTTTCGGGCTGGGCGTTCGACAGTAGACGCCCTGGCCCGTCTCAAGGGCCAGGTGACAGAGGCGGTAGGAGTGGGGGATGGAGTGTTGGCTGTGTCATTCGACATTGCCAACGCCTTCAACTCCGTCCCCCACTCCACCATCCTGGAGGCGCTGCGGTTCCACGGAGTGCCCCTGTACTTGCGGGGCCTCCTGGCCAGCTACCTGGAGGACCGTGCTGTCCTCCTCGTAGACGGGGCTGGCCAGCTCCGGAGATACGCTGTGGGAACCGGCGTTCCACAGGGGTCCGTTCTAGGGCCTCTTCTGTGGAACGTCGGTTATGACTGGCTCCTGCGGGGAACTCTTCTGCGAGGCACGAGTGTCATCTGCTACGCAGATGACACTCTCCTCACTTCCCGCGGGAGCAGTTATAGGGAGGCGGCCAGTTTGGCCTCGGCGGGCGGATCCTTGGTGGCGGGGAGGATCCGCCGCCTGGGCTTGAGGGTGGCGTTGCACAAAACGGAGGCCGTGTTCTTTCACGGCCCCCGGCAGCGCCCCCCACCTGACGCCCACATTTTTGTGGAGGGCGTCAGGATCCGGGTCGAGGCCCAGATAAAGTATCTGGGCCTCATGCTTGACAGCAGGTGGCGCTTCGGCCCGCACTTCAGCGGGCTGTCGACGCGCCTGCTGAAAGCCGCGGACGCCCTCTCATGGCTCATGCCGAACATGGGAGGGCCGAGCAGTCATTGCCGGCGGTTATACGCCGGCATACTGCGGAGCATGGCCCTGTATGGGGCGCCCATTTGGGCGGACTCCCTCCACAGGAGGGAGAACGTCACCGCTCTTCGGGCGCCCCAAAGGGCCATCGCCCAGCGGGCAGCGCGGGCCTACCGCACGGTAGGCTTCGCTTCGGCATGCGCTCTGGCGAGCACCCCGCCTTGGGAGCTCGAGGCCTGGGTGCTCGCCAGAGTGTACGAGTGGACGGCGGGGCGCAGGGCGCTGGGCGAGCGTCCGGCCCCGGAGTTGAGGGAGGCCGTCCGCCGGGAGGCGAGGGACGCCATCGTCCAACATTGGACGCGCGACCTCGCCTCCGCGGTGTTCGGCCGTCGCACCCTCGACGCCATCGGGCCAGTCCTAAGGGACTGGCTCGACAGGCGTCACGGGTTCCTCTCCTTCCGTCTGGTGCAGGTACTCTCCGGTCACGGCTGCTTCGGCAGGTACCTGCACCGGATAGGACGAGAGGAAACGCCGTCGTGCCACGGTTGCGGCGCGGCGGAGGACACGGCGGACCACACCCTCGCGGTGTGCCCGTCGTGGGCCGTGCCGCGCCGCGATCTTGTCGCGGCGGTAGGAGGGGACCTCTCGCTGCCCGCCGTCGTCAGAGCGATGGTGGGGAGCGAGGGGGCCTGGGCGGCGATGGCCTCCTTCTGCGAGGTCGTGATGTCGCAGAAGGAGGCTGCGGAGCGCGAGCGGGAGGAGGATCCCCTCGCTCCGGCGCTCCGCAGGCGGCGTAGGGGCAGGAGAAGGCGGGATTTCGCCCGCTTTCTCCCGCCCTGAGGTGAGCGGCGGGCGTGAGGCACGGGGGTGCCCGCGCCCGCCCTGCACCGCTCACCACGCGGGAGCCACGGCCCCTCTTTAAGAGGGGCAAATGAGGGCCCGCCTTCTTAGGCGGGTTTCGCCGGCGGGGGAGAGGAAGCCCAGGCTGTGCCACTCCCCCACTCCCCCGCCACTATGGCGATGCCGGAGCGCCGCTGGGGTTTTTAGTGGGTATACCGGGAGGCTCTCTCCCGGGGAGTCCCACATACCCTGCCCGTCCCCCGACGGGTGGGGATGCGTAATTGTCATTTTCCCCAGCGACATCAAAAAAAAAAAAAAAAAAAAAAAAAAAAAAAAAAAAAAAAAAAAAAAAAGGTTAGGTTACGGGGGCGCCGGAGCACCCCCTCATCGTCGGGCCGTTCCCCGTTTCCAAGGTGGGCTCTGACCCACCTGGATCGGGAGGCGGCACGGGAGGCCGCGTTCGTCCAGGACTGGCTTTGGCCAGGTCCCGGCGGGGACGTCCTGGACGTGGACGCGGCGGCGGCCCGACTGAGGGGGTCATTGACCGAGGTATGCAACGCCAGCATGCCTCGGTCGAGACGTCCACCTCCCCGACGCGCCGTGTACTGGTGGTCGGAGGAGTTGGCGGAGCTGCGGGCCACCTGCGTGGCGGCACGGCGGGCCTACACCCGATCGCGTCGGCGGCGCCGACGGGACGAGGCCGAAGAGGACCGCCTCTACTCCACATACGTGGGGGCGAGGGCGGCCTTTAAGTCGGCCATCGGCGCCGCCAAGGACGCGGCGAGGGCTGAGCTGCTGGAGGGTCTCGACAACGACCCATTCGGGAGACCATATAAGGCGGCGCGGAACAAACTGCGTCGCATTGGTCCCCCGGTTGCCGAGACCCTGGAACCAGCGCTCCTGGATGGGGTGGTGCGGTCCCTGTTTCCGCGCAGGGATCCGCACTTCGCCCCACCAGCGATGGGCCCGCCAAGGGAAGGACCGGAGGAGGAAGCTCCTCCTCCTCCGGTTTCAGAGGAGGAATTTGGCGCGGCGACACTCCGTCTCCGCGCCAAAAAGACGGCTCCTGGCCCCGACGGCGTTCCCGCCAGGGTGGTGGCCATCGCGGTCACCGAGATGGAGGGAAGGTTTCGGGACCTCTTCGACGCGTGCTTCGCGTCGGGGAGGTTCCCGAAACCTTGGCGGGAAGGCCAACTGTGCCTCCTCCGGAAGGAAGGGCGGCCGGCGGACTCCCCCTCGGCTTACCGGCCCATCGTCTTGCTTGACGAGGCCGGTAAGATGTTCGAGGGGATTATCGCCGCCCGCCTGAAGCGCCATTTGCGGAACGTGGGACCGGACCTGTCGGACGCCCAGTTCGGTTTTCGAGCTGGCCGTTCGACAGTGGACGCCCTGGCCCTTCTCAAGGGCCAGGTGACAGAGGCGGTAGGAGTGGGGGATGGAGTGTTGGCTGTGTCATTCGACATTGCCAACGCCTTCAACTCCATCCCCCACTCCACCATCCTGGAGGCGCTCCGGTTCCACGGTGTGCCCCTTTATCTGCGGGGCCTCCTGGCCAGCTACTTGGAGGACCGTGCCGTCCTCCTCGTGGACGGGGCTGGCCAGGTCCGGCGATATGGCGTAGAAACCGGCGTTCCACAGGGGTCCGTTCTAGGGCCTCTTCTGTGGAACGTCGGTTATGACTGGCTCCTGCGGGGAATCCTCCTACGAGGTACGAGTGTCATCTGCTACGCAGATGACACTCTCCTCACTTCCCGCGGGAGCACCTTCCGGGAGGCGGCCAGTTTGGCGTCGGCGGGCGGATCCTTAGTGGCGGGAAGGATCCGCCGCCTGGGCTTGAGGGTGGCGCTGCACAAAACGGAGGCTGTGTTCTTTCACGGCCCCCGGCGGCGCCCCCCACCCGACGCCCACATTTATGTGGAGGGGGTGAGGGTCGGGGTTGAGGCCCAGATGAAGTATCTGGGCCTCATGCTGGACAGCAGGCTGCGCTTCGGCCCGCACTTTAGCGGGCTGTCGACGCGCCTGCTGAAAGCCGCGGACGCCCTCTCATGGCTCATGCCGAACATGGGAGGGCCGAGCAGTCGTTGCCGGCGGTTATACGCCGGCATACTGAGGAGCATGGCCCTTTACGGGGCCCCAATTTGGGCGGACTCCCTCCACAGGAGGGAGAACCTCACCACCCTTCGGGCGCCCCAAAGGGCCATCGCCCAGCGGGTAGCGCGGGCCTACCGCACGGTAGGTTTCGCTTCGGCATGCGCTCTGGCGAGCACCCCGCCTTGGGAGCTCGAGGCCTGGGTGCTCGCCAGAGTGTACGAGTGGACGGCGGGGCGCAGGGCGCTGGGCGAGCGTCCGGCCCCGGAGTTGAGGGAGGCCGTCCGCCGGGAGGCGAGGGACGCCATCGCCCAACATTGGACGCGCGACCTCGCCTCCGCGGTGTTCGGCCGTCGCACCCTCGACGCCATCGGGCCAGTCCTTAAGGACTGGCTCGACAGGCGTCACGGGTTCCTCTCCTTCCGTCTGGTGCAGGTACTCTCCGGTCACGGCTGCTTCGGCAGGTACCTGCACCGGATAGGACGAGAGGAAACGCCGTCGTGCCACGGTTGCGGCGCGGCGGAGGACACGGCGGACCACACCCTCGCGGTGTGCCCGTCGTGGGCCGTGCCGCGCCGCGATCTTGTCGCGGCGGTAGGAGGGGACCTCTCGCTGCCCGCCGTCGTCAGAGCGATGGTGGGGAGCGAGGGGGCCTGGGCGGCGATGGCCTCCTTCTGCGAGGTCGTGATGTCGCAGAAGGAGGCCGCGGAGCGCGAGCGGGAGGAGGATCCCCTCGCTCCGGCGCTCCGCAGGCGGCGTAGGGGCAGGAGAAGGCGGGATTTCGCCCGCTTTCTCCCGCCCTGAGGTGAGCGGCGGGCGTGAGGCACGGGGGTGCCCGCGCCCGCCTTGCAGGGCTCACCACGTGTGGGAGCTTCGGTCCCCCTCATAGGAGGGGCAAATGAGGGCCCGCTTTACTAGGCGGGTTTCGCCGGCGGGGGAGAGGAAGCCCAGGCTGTGCTAGTTTCCCACTCCCCCGCCACTATGGCGATGCCGGAGCGCCGCAAAAATAAGGTTAGGTTGGGGCTCCGTGCGCAGTTTCTGGCCTGCCATCGGACGCGTCCCCAGGTGGCGGATAGGGGAACGGCCCCCAGATATGGGGGTTACCGGTTTACCGGCGCGGACCAAAACCAGAAGTGGGGACCGCTTCGGCGGTCACGCGCGGCGGGTCGGCCACCACTCCAGGTGGCTGACGTGACCCGAAGTCCGGGTCACCGTCGGGCAACCCGGTCTCCTCATTGAGAGGAGCTGGGGGCCCCGTTTGCCTTCGGGCAAACGAGTGGGGCTAAGAGGAAGGACACCTCGCTAAAAAACCCTTGGCTGCTGCGTCTTCTTGCACACGAAGACGTACCCAGCCGGGCTCCTCCCTATGGAGGACCCACTGTGGGCCTGCCTTCGGGCGGGAATCGCTGGCGGGGGATTGGTAGGCAGGCATGCTATTTCCCATGACCCCGCCACTAAGGCGATGTCGGTGTGCCGCTGTTCGGTTTTAGTGGGTATTCCCGGCTTCGGCTGGGCGAGTCCCACACACGCCCTTCGGGGTATGGTGCGTAAACGTCATTTCCACAGCGTCAAAAAAAAAAAAAAAAAAAAAAAAGGTTAGGTTGGGGTGGGGTACGCCCCTTAGTGCTGACTTCCTCGCAGTGTACCCCGGGCAACGCCGTGTCTGACCACCGTAACGGAGTGGCAGACCGGTGGCTAACAGGCACTGTGACCTACGCGATCTGCGAAATTTTATTTTACTTTGAGGGCGATTGCGTATTGTGGTTTTTTAATATTGTTTTTATCGTGGGTTTTATTATTGTGGGTTGGTTTTAATTGAGGTTTTTATTTGTTTTATTGCGGTTTTATCTTTTTAGTGTGGATTTGGTTTTAGGTCATTATGCCGAAACCATTGCGGAATGCCTCCGGGCGTTTCGCCAAAAAAGGCCCTTCTCAGGGCCAACCAAACGGCCCTTCTCAGGGCCACCCGGACGAGTTGTCTGCCTCAGAGGCCAGTCGCGCACCATCCGCGGCTAGCCTCTGCATGAGTGTAGCAGACGAGTTCTCGGACTCGGATGTTGAGTCTGTGGTCCTGGACTCGTCGGTGTGTGGGGTGGTTGCGGAGAGCAGCCTGAAGCGGGCTTACTTGAAGCTCGGGTCCGAGGGTTCGTCGGACTCGGGCAAGAGTAAGCCCAAGAGGAAGTCGAAGACGAAGGCTGCTTCGCCTTCGACTTCCTCTCAGGCCGGCACCCACGATGTGGGTCTGGCAGTCGCCCAGCGTCAGCTCGGCTTGGCCAGACGGGCCGAATCCGAGCTGGAGTTGGAGGAGCAAGTCGCCGCGAAAGAGAGGCAGGCGCGTGCGGCCAAGGCGAGGGCTGGATACGGTTCGGCCCTCGTCTCCTTCGAGGGCCTGTCCGTGGCCGAGTTGGTCCGCTTGGCGGAAGAGGACAAGGAGGAGATCGTCGAGGTCGCCTCCAAGTCCTCCAACCTCAAGGGGACCATCCAGAAGGCGCTAAAATGCCGTGCAACGAGCTTGCACGGCATAATAGTGGAGCTGACGCAGCGCACTGCGTCACAGGAGACGAGGCAGCTGCAGGCGAGGGTCGATCGCCTGCAAGCTGAGGTTAGCCAGCTTCATAAGAAGCTGGCTGAGGCTACGGCCCCGTCCCCGTCGGCCTCGGCCCCCTCGGCCCCGTCGGCAGTGGCCGCGTCGGCGGCGGCCCCGTCGGCAGCGGCGGTTCCCGCCCCCTCCTCCTCCAACCTTGAGGAAATGTTCCGCAAGGTGGTCATGGAGGAGAGGGCGTTCACTCGTGCCTGCTTCGCAGGCATAGAGGACCGCCTGCTGCCGGAGAAGCGGCTCCGTCCGCCGCTAGCGGCCGACAAGGCGCCGACAGCGGCTCCCCAGGCCCCGAGGCCCTCAAAGGGCAAGGGCAAGGGGAAGAAATCCCCGGGGGCTCTGCCTCCCCCGGTTGCGAGTGCAGGCGCCCACAAGGAGCCGGTTGCCATCACAGCACCCCCTCAGGTGCAGGAGGGAGACGCCCTCCTCCCTTCCACCACCCCAGCCAACCAGTCGTGGTCAGGGGTGGTTAGGAAGGGGGGGAAAGGGCAAGAAGGCGACGAAGGCCACGGCTGCCCCGAAGGCTGCCCCGGCGGCTGCCCCGGCAGCTGCAGCGGCGGCCACAAAGGCGCCGAAGTTGGTTGCCCCCAAAACCGCGGCGGTCACGGTGACCATCGTGCCCGAGGCCGCGGAGAAGGGGGGTAACGTACGAGTCCGTCCTGAGACGGGCTCGTACCGTCGCAGACCCCGCCCAGCTGGGAATCGGTGCCTGCCGTCGGACCCAAACCGGAGCTCGGTTATTCGAGTTTCCGGGGAAGGACGGCGGCAGAAATGCCGATTTGTTCGCCAGCAAGGTGCGGGAGGCCCTTGCCGATGTGGCGAAGGTGGCCAGGCCAACCAAAACCGCCTCCATTGAGGTGACCGGTCTTGATGACTCGGTCACCAAGGAGGAGGTGGTGGCCGCCATCGCCTCGGCAGGAGGCTGCGACCCCGCAGCGGTGCAGGCTCGGGCAATTAGGCCCGGCCGCGGTGGACTGGGCACTATCCGGCTGGTGTGCCCAGTCGCCGCAGTGTTGGCCGCCCAGGCTAAATGCCAGGGGCGGCTACTGGTGGGTTTCAGCCGGGCCGTGATCCGGGTGCTTGAGGCAGCGCCGATGCGCTGCTTCAAGTGCCTCGGCATCGGCCACACCCGAGCCATGTGTCCGTCCAGCGTGGATAGGGCGGACACATGCTTCCGCTGCGGGAAGCAAGGGCATATGGCGGCCTCGTGCGATGCCGCCAAGCCGCACTGCGCTGCGTGCGCCGACAGTGGTCGCCCCGCCGACCACGTCATGGGGGGTAGCTCCTGCCGACCCCCAACCAAGAAGGGCAAGCCGCAGGCGGCTATAAGCCGTCCTGCCGCTGCTGCCACCACCCCCGCTGTACTCCCAGCGGAGGTGGCCGACGAGGGTGATGCGATGGTCGAATAATGGGTACCGACCATCGCATCTTGCAGGCAAACACCAACCACTGCCGGGCTGCCCAGGACCTGCTGGTGCAGTCAATGGCCGAGTGGTTGGTGGATGTGGCAGTGGTGGCCGAGCCGTACTATACTCCCAGCAATTGGCTGGGAGATAGTGACGGCTCGGTGGCAATCGTGGCGCGGTCTTCCTCGGACTCCCCTCCCCTCTCGCTCTTAGAGAGGGGACCGGGATACGTGGCCGCCGCGTGGGGAGGGTTGGCCCTTGTGGGGGTCTACTTCTCCCCAAACCGCCCTCTCCAGGACTTCGAGGATTTCCTCGGGGTCCTGACGGCGGTCATCGGGAGGACGGCGCCACGACAGGTCTCCGTGCTCGGAGACCTGAATGCCAAGTCGGTGGTCTGGGGAAACCCGGCCACCGACGCCCGCGGTCAGGCGGTCGAATTGTGGGCGGCCTCGTCTGGTCTCTCCCTCTTGAATAGGGGGAGCGTCCAGACGTGCGTGCGGCGGCAGGGCGGGTCCATTGTGGACCTCACCTTTGCCACGCCCGCACTGGCCGCCCGCATTCGCAATTGGAGGGTGGAACTGGGGGAGACGATCTCGGATCACCGCTACGTGCGATTCGAGATCTCCCCCCAGAATCCACGGGGGCGCCGCAGCACCCCCTCATCGTCGGGCCGTTCCCCGTTTCCAAGGTGGGCTCTGACCCACCTGGATCGGGAGGCGGCACGGGAGGCCGCGTTCGTCCAGGACTGGCTTTGGCCAGGTCCCGGCGGGGACTTCCTGGACGTGGACGCGGCGGCGGCCCGACTGAGGGGGTCATTGACCGAGGTATGCAACGCCAGCATGCCTCGGTCGAGACGTCCACCTCCCCGACGCGCCGTGTACTGGTGGTCGGAGGAGTTGGCGGAGCTGCGGGCCACCTGCGTGGCGGCACGGCGGGCCTACACCCGATCGCGTCGGCGGCGCCGACGGGACGACGCCGAAGAGGACCGCCTCTACTCCACATACGTGGGGGCGAGGGCGGCCTTTAAGTC
Source organism: Sesamia inferens (assembly GCA_037179545.1). Lineage (NCBI taxonomy): Eukaryota > Metazoa > Arthropoda > Insecta > Lepidoptera > Noctuidae > Sesamia > Sesamia inferens. The sequence continues at coordinate 33,914,070 of CM073931.1, forward strand.
GGCCATCGGCGCCGCCAAGGACGCGGCGAGGGCTGAGCTGCTGGAGGGTCTCGACAACGACCCATTCGGGAGACCATATAAGGCGGCGCGGAACAAACTGCGTCGCATTGGTCCCCCGGTTGCCGAGACCCTGGAACCAGCGCTCCTGGATGGGGTGGTGCGGTCCCTGTTTCCGCGCAGGGATCCGCACTTCACCCCACCAGCGATGGGCCCGCCAAGGGAAGGACCGGAGGAGGAAGCTCCTCCTCCTCCGGTTTCAGAGGAGGAATTTGGCGCGGCGACTCTCCGTCTCCGCGCCAAAAAGACGGCTCCTGGCCCGGACGGCGTTCCCGCCAGGGTGGTGGCCATCGCGGTCACCGAGATGGAAGGAAGGTTTCGGGACCTCTTCGACGCGTGCTTCGTGTCGGGGAGGTTCCCGAAACCTTGGCGGGAAGGCCAGCTGTGCCTCCTCCACAAAGAGGGACGGCCGGCGGACTCCCCCTCGGCATACCGGCCCATCGTTCTGCTCGATGAGGTCGGTAAAATGTTCGAGGGGATCATCGCCGGCCGCCTGAAGTGTCATCTTCGGAGCGTGGGACCGGACCTGTCGGACGCCCAGTTCGGTTTTCGAGCTGGGCGTTCGACAGTGGACGCCCTGGCCCGTCTCAAGGGCCAGGTGACAGAGGCGGTAGGAGTGGGGGATGGAGTGTTGGCTGTGTCATTCGACATTGCCAACGCCTTCAACTCCATCCCCCACTCCACCATCCTGGAGGCGCTGCGGTTCACGGAGTGCCCCTGTACTTGCGGGGCCTCCTGGCCAGCTACCTGGAGGACCGTGCTGTCCTCCTCGTAGACGGGGCTGGCCAGCTCCGGAGATACGCTGTGGGAACCGGCGTTCCACAGGGGTCCGTTCTAGGGCCTCTTCTGTGGAACGTCGGTTATGACTGGCTCCTGCGGGGAACTCTTCTGCGAGGCACGAGTGTCATCTGCTACGCAGATGACACTCTCCTCACTTCCCGCGGGAGCAGTTACAGGGAGGCGGCCAGTTTGGCCTCGGCGGGCGGATCCTTAGTGGCAGGGAGGATCCGCCGCCTGGGCTTGAGGGTGGCGCTGCACAAAACGGAGGCCGTGTTCTTTCACGGCCCCCGGCAGCGCCCCCCACCTGACGCCCACATTTTTGTGGAGGGCGTCAGGATCCGGGTCGAGGCCCAGATCAAGTATCTGGGCCTCATTGTGGACAGCAGGCTGCGCTTCGGCCCGCATTTCAGCGGGCTGTCGACGCGCCTGCTGAAGGCTGCGGACGCCCTCTCATGGCTCATGCCGAACATGGGAGGGCCGAGCATACGGTGCCGGCGTCTGTACGCCGGCATTCTGCGGAGCATGGCCCTTTACGGGGCCCCCATTTGGGCGGACTCCCTCAATAGGAGGGAGAACCTCACCGCCCTACGGGCGCCCCAAAGGGCCATCGCCCAGCGGGCAGCGCGGGCCTACCGCACGGTAGGCTTCGCTTCGGCATGCGCTCTGGCGAGCACCCCGCCTTGGGAGCTCGAGGCCTGGGTGCTCGCCAGAGTGTACGAGTGGACGGCGGGGCGCAGGGCGCTTGGCGAGCGTCCGGCCCCGGAGCTGAGGGAGGCCGTCCGCCGGGAGGCGAGGGACGCCATCGTCCAACATTGGACGCGCGACCTCGCCTCCGCGGTGTTCGGCCGTCGCACCCTCGACGCCATCGGGCCGGTCCTGAAGGACTGGCTCGACAGGCGTCACGGGTTCCTCTCCTTCCGTCTGGTGCAGGTACTCTCCGGTCACGGCTGCTTCGGCAGGTACCTGCACCGGATAGGACGAGAGGAAACGCCGTCGTGCCACGGTTGCGGCGCGGCGGAGGACACGGCGGACCACACCCTCGCGGTGTGCCCGTCGTGGGCCGTGCCGCGCCGCGATCTTGTCGCGGCGGTAGGAGGGGACCTCTCGCTGCCCGCTGTCGTCAGAGCGATGGTGGGGAGCGAGGGGGCCTGGGCGGCGATGGCCTCCTTCTGCGAGGTCGTGATGTCGCAGAAGGAGGCCGCGGAGCGCGAGCGGGAGGAGGATCCCCTCGCTCCGGCGCTCCGCAGGCGGCGTAGGGGCAGGAGAAGGCGGGATTTCGCCCGCTTTCTCCCGCCCTGAGGTGAGCGGCGGGCGTGAGGCACGGGGGTGCCCGCGCCCGCCTTGCACCGCTCACCACGCGGGAGCCACGGCCCCTCTTTAAGAGGGGCAAATGAGGGCCCGCCTCAATAGGCGGGTTTCGCCGGCGGGGGAGAGGTAGCTTAGGCTGTGCTAGTTTCCCACTCCCCCGCCACTATGGCGATGCCGGAGTTGCGCTGGGGTTTTTAGTGGGTATACCGGGAGGCTCTCTCCCGGGGAGTCCCACATACCCTGCCCGTCCCCCGACGGGTGGGGATGCGTAATTGACATTTTCCCCAGCGAGAACAAAAAAAAAAAAAAAAAAAAAAAAAAAAAAAAGGTTAGGTTACGGCGGGCCTACACCCGATCGCGTCGGCGGCGCCGACGGGACGAGGCCGAAGAGGACCGCCTCTACTCCACATACGTGGGGGCGAGGGCGGCCTTTAAGTCGGCCATCGGCGCCGCCAAGGACGCGGCGAGGGCTGAGCTGCTGGAGGGTCTCGACAACGACCCATTCGGGAGGCCATATAAGGCGGCGCGGAACAAACTGCGTCGCATTGGTCCCCCGGTTGCCGAGACCCTCGAACCAGCACTCCTGGATGAGGTGGTGCGGTCCCTGTTTCCGCGCAGGGATCCGCACTTCGCCCCACCAGTGATGGGCCCGCCAAGGGAAGAACCGGAGGAGGAAGCTCCTCCTCCTCCGGTTTCAGAGGAGGAATTTGGCGCGGCGACACTCCGTCTCCGCGCCAAAAAGACGGCTCCTGGCCCCGACGGCGTTCCCGCCAGGGTGGTGGCCATCGCGGCCACGGAGATGGAGGGAAGGTTTCGGGACCTCTTCGACGCGTGCTTCGCGTCGAGTAGGTTCCCGAGACCTTGGCGGGAAGGCCAACTGTGCCTCCTCCGGAAGGAAGGGCGGCCGGCGGACTCCCCCTCGGCTTACCGGCCCATCGTCTTGCTTGACGAGGCCGGTAAGATGTTCGAGGGGATTATCGCCGCCCGCCTGAAGCGCCATTTGCGGAACGTGGGACCGGACCTGTCGGACGCCCAGTTCGGTTTTCGAGCTGGCCGTTCGACAGTGGACGCCCTGGCCCTTCTCAAGGGCCAGGTGACAGAGGCGGTAGGAGTGGGAGATCGAGTGTTGGCTGTGTCATTCGACATTGCCAACGCCTTCAACTCCATCCCCCACTCCACCATCCTGGAGGCGCTCCGGTTCCACGGTGTGCCCCTTTATTTGCGGGGCCTCCTGGCCAGCTACTTGGAGGACCGTGCCGTCCTCCTCGTGGACGGGGCTGGCCAGGTCCGGCGGTATGGCGTAGAAACCGGCGTTCCACAGGGGTCCGTTCTAGGGCCTCTTCTGTGGAACGTCGGTTATGACTGGCTCCTGCGGGGAATCCTCCTACGAGGTACGAGTGTCATCTGCTACGCAGATGACACTCTCCTCACTTCCCGCGGGAGCACCTTCCGGGAGGCGGCCAGTTTGGCGTCGGCGGGCGGATCCTTAGTGGCGGGAAGGATCCGCCGCCTGGGCTTGAGGGTGGCGCTGCACAAAACGGAGGCCGTGTTCTTTCACGGCCCCCGGCAGCGCCCCCCACCCGACGCCCACATTTATGTGGAAGGGGTGAGGGTCGGGGTTGAGGCCCAGATGAAATATCTGGGCCTCATGCTGGACAGCAGGCTGCGCTTCGGCCCGCACTTTAGCGGGCTGTCGACGCGCCTGCTGAAAGCCGCGGACGCCCTCTCATGGCTCATGCCGAACATGGGAGGGCCGAGCAGTCGTTGCCGGCGGTTATACGCCGGCATACTGCGGAGCATGGCCCTATATGGGGCCCCCATTTGGGCGGACTCCCTCCATAGGAGGGAGAACGTCACCGCTCTTCGGGCGCCCCAAAGGGCCATTGCCCAGCGGGTAGCGCGGGCCTACCGCACGGTAGGCTTCGCTTCGGCATGCGCTCTGGCGAGCACCCCGCCTTGGGAGCTCGAGGCCTGGGTGCTCGCCAGAGTGTATGAGTCGACGGCGGGGCGCAGGGCGCTGGGCGAGCGTCCGGCCCCGGAGCTGAGGGAGGCCGTCCGCCGGGAGGCGAGGGACGCCATCGTCCAACATTGGACACGCGACCTCGCCTCCGCGGTGTTCGGCCGTCGCACCCTCGACGCCATCGGGCCGGTCCTGAAGGACTGGCTCGACAGGCGTCACGGTTTCCTCTCCTTCCGTCTGGCGCAGGTACTCTCCGGTCACGGCTGCTTCGGCAGGTACCTGCACCGGATAGGACGAGAGGAGACGCCGTCGTGCCATGGTTGCGGCGCGGCGGAGGACACGGCGGACCACACCCTCGCGGTGTGCCCGTCGTGGGCCGTGCCGCGCCGCGATCTTGTCGCGGCGGTAGGAGGGGACCTCTCGCTGCCCGCCGTCGTCAGAGCGATGGTGGGGAGCGAGGGGGCCTGGGCGGCGATGGCCTCCTTCTGCGAGGTCGTGATGTCGCAGAAGGAGGCCGCGGAGCGCGAGCGAGAGGAGGATCCCCTCGCTCCGGCGCTCCGTAGGCGGCGTAGGGGCAGGAGAAGGCGGGACTTCGCCCGCTTTCTCCCGCCCTGAGGTGAGCGGCGGGCGTGAGGCACGGGGGTGCCCGCGTCCGCCTTGCACAGCTCACCATGTGGGAGCTTCGGTCCCCCTCCTAGGAGGGGCAAATGAGGGCCCGCCTAATTAGGCGGGATTCGCCGGCGGGGGAGAGGAAGCCCAGGCTGTGCCACTCCCCCACTCCCCCGCCACTATGGCGATGCCGGAGCGCCGCTGGGGTTTTTAGTGGGTATACCGGGAGGCTCTCTCCCGGGGAGTCCCACATACCCTGCCCGTCCCCCGACGGGTGGGGATGCGTAATTGTCATTTTCCCCAGCGACAACAAAAAAAAAAAAAAAAAAAAAAAGGTTAGGTTAGGTTTCCGTGCGCAGTTTCTGGACCTGCCATCGGACGCGTCCCCAGGTGGCGGATAGGGGAACGGCCCCCAGATATGGGGGTTACCGGTTTACCGGCGCGGACCAAAACCAGAAGTGGGGACCGCTTCGGCGGTCACGCGCGGCGGGTCGGCCACCACTCCAGGTGGCTGACGTGACCCGAACTCCGGGTCACCGTCGGGCAACCCGGCCTCCTCACTGAGAGGAGCTGGGGGCCCCGTTTGCTTCCGGGCAAACGAGTGGGGCTAAGAGGAAGGACACCTCGCTAAAAAACCCGTGGCTGCTGCGTCTTCTCGCACACGGAGACGTGACCAGCCGGGCCCCTCCCTATGGAGGGCCCACTGTGGGCCTGCCTTCGGGCAGGAATCGCCGGCGGGGTTGTGGACGGCAGGCTTGCTACATCCCATGACCCCGCCACTAAGGCGATGTCGGTGTGCCGCTGTTGGGTTTAGTGGGTATTCCTGGCTACAGAGCTGGGCGAGTCCCACACACGCCCTTCGGGGTATGGTGCGTAAATGCATTCCCACAGCGTCAAAAAAAAAAAAAAAAAAAAAAAAAAAAAAAAAAAAAAAAAAAAAAAAAAAAAAAAGGTTAGGTTAGGTTCCGTGCGCAGTTTCTGGACCTGCCATCGGACGCGTCCCCAGGTGGCGGATAGGGGAACGGCCCCCAGATATGGGGGTTACCGGTTTACCGGCGCGGACCAAAACCAGAAGTGGGGACCGCTTCGGCGGTCACGCGCGGCGGGTCGGCCACCACTCCAGGTGGCTGACGTGACCCGAACTCCGGGTCACCGTCGGGCAACCCGGCCTCCTCACTGAGAGGAGCTGGGGGCCCCGTTTGCTTCCGGGCAAACGAGTGGGGCTAAGAGGAAGGACACCTCGCTAAAAAACCCGTGGCTGCTGCGTCTTCTCGCACACGGAGACGTGACCAGCCGGGCCCCTCCCTAAGGAGGGCCCATTGTGGGCCTGCCTTCGGGCAGGAATCGCCGGCGGGGTTGTGGACGGCAGGCTTGCTACATCCCATGACCCCGCCACTAAGGCGATGTCGGTGTGCCGCTGTTGGGTTTAGTGGGTATTCCTGGCTACAGAGCTGGGCGAGTCCCACACACGCCCTTCGGGGTATGGTGCGTAAATGCATTCCCACAGCGTCAAAAAAAAAAAAAAAAAAAAAAAAAAAAAAAAAAAAAAAAAAAAAAAAAAAAAAAGCTTAGGTTTCCGTGTGCAGTTTCTGGACCTGCCATCGGACGCGTCCCCAGGTGGCGGATAGGGGAACGGCCCCCAGATATGGGGGTTACCGGTTTACCGGCGCGGACCAAAACCAGAAGTGGGGACCGCTTCGGCGGTCACGCGCGGCGGGTCGGCCACCACTCCAGGTGGCTGACGTGACCCGAAGTCCGGGTCACCGTCGGGCAACCCGGTCTCCTCATTGAGAGGAGCTGGGGGCCCCGTTTGCCTTCGGGCAAACGAGTGGGGCTAAGAGGAAGGACACCTCGCTAAAAAACCCTTGGCTGCTGCGTCTTCTCGCACACGAAGACGTACCCAGCCGGGCTCCTCCCTATGGAGGACCCACTGTGGGCCTGCCTTCGGGCGGGAATCGCTGGCGGGGGATTGGTAGGCAGGCATGCTATTTCCCATGACCCCGCCACTAAGGCGATGTCGGTGTGCCGCTGTTCGGTTTTAGTGGGTATTCCCGGCTTCGGCTGGGCGAGTCCCACACACGCCCTTCGGGGTATGGTGCGTAAATGTCATTTCCACAGCGCCAAAAAAAAAAAAAAAAAAAAAAAAAAAAAAAAAAAAAAAAAAAAAAAAAAAAAAAAAAAGGTTAGGTTAGGTTAGGTTGCTATTGGGGGACGCCCCACAGTGCTGACTTCCTCGCAGTGTTCCCCGGGCAACGCCGTGTCTGACCACCGTAACGGAGTGGCAGACCGGTGGCTAACGAGCGCTGTGACGTACGCGATCTGCGAATTTTATTTTTACTTGAGGGCGATTGCGTACAGTGTGGTTTTTATTATTGTTTTTATCGTGGGTTTTATTATTGTGGGTTGGTTTTAATTGAGGTTTTATTTGTTTTTATTATTGTGGTTTTTGGTTTTCGCTATGTCGAAACCACTACGAAATGCCTCCGGGCGTTTCGTATCAAAAGGCCCTTCTCAGGGCCAACCAAACGGCCCTTCTCAGGGCCAACCCAAAGGCCCTTCTCAGGGCCAAACAAAAGGCCCTTCTCAGGGCCACCCCGACGTATTGTCGGCCTCAGAGGCCAGTCGCGCACCATCCGCGGCTAGCCTCTGCATGAGTGGAGCGGACGAGTTCTCAGACTCGGATGTGGAATCCGTAGTCTTAGACTCGTCCGTTTGTGGGGTGGCTGCGGAGAGCAGCCTGAAGAGGGCTTATTTGAAGCTCGGGTCCGAGGGTTCCTCGGACTCGGGCAAGAGTAAGCCCAAGAGGAAGTCGAAGACGAAGGCTACTTCGCCTTCGACTTCGTCTCAGGCCGGCACCCATAATGTGGGTCTGGCGGACGCCCAGCGTCAGCTCGGGTTGGCCAAACGGGCCGATCTCGAGCTGGAGCTGGAGGAGAGGGTTGCCGCGAGGGAGAGGCAGGCGCGTGCAACCAAGGCGAGGGCGGGGTATGGATCGGCCCTCGTCAGTTTTGACGGCCTGTCCGTGGCCGAGTTGGTCCGCTTGGCGGAGGAGGACAAGGAGGAGATCGTCGAGGTCGCCTCCAGGTCCTCCAACCTCAAGGGGACCTTCCAGAAGGCCCTCAAATGTCGTGCAACAAGCTTGCACGGCATAATAAAGGAGCTGACGCAGCGCACTGCGTCAGAAGAGACGAGGCACCTGCAGGCGAGGGTGGATCGCCTGCAAGCTGAGGTTAGCCAGCTTCATAAGAAGCTGGCTGAGGCTACGGCCCCGTCCCCGTCGGCCTCGGCCCCGTCGTTAGCGGCCCCGTCTGCGGCGCCCCCGTCGGCAGCGGTTCCCGCCCCCTCCTCCTCCAACCTTGAGGAATTATTCCGCAAGGTGGTCATGGAGGAGAGGGCGTTCACTCGTGCCTGCTTCGCAGGCATAGAGGACCGCCTGCTGCCGGAGAAGCGGCTCCGTCCGCCGCTAGCGGCTGACAAGGCGCCGACAGCGGCTCCCCAGGCCCCGAAGCCCTCAAAGGGCAAAGGCAAGGGGAAGAAGTCGCCGGGGGCTCTGCCTCCCCCCGGTACGAGTGCGGGCGCCAAACCGGGGCCGGCTGCCATCGCGGCACCCGCCCCGCAGGTTCGAGAAGTCGACGCCCTTCTCCCCTCCACCACCCCGTCCAACCAGCCGTGGTCAGAGGTGGTGAAAAGGGGCAAGAAGAAGGCGTCCCAGGCCACGGCTGCCCCGGCGGCTGCCCCGGCGGCTGCCCCGGCGGCTGCAGCGGCGGCCGCAAAGGCGCCGAAGTTGGTTGCCCCCAAAACCGCGGCGGTCACGGTGACCATCGTGCCCGAGGCCGCGGAGAAGGGGGTAACGTACGAGTCCGTCCTAAGACGGGCTCGTACCGTCGCAGACCCCGCCCAGCTGGGAATCGGTGCCTGCCGTCGGACCCAAACCGGAGCTCGGTTATTCGAGTTTCCGGGGAAGGACGGCGGCAGAAATGCCGATTTGTTCGCCAGGCCGGTGAAGTCCACGGCCATCGAGGTGACCGGTCTTGATGACTCGGTCACCAAGGAGGAGGTGGTGGCCGCCATCGCCTCGGCAGGAGGCTGCGACCCCGCAGCGGTGCAGGCTCGGGAGATTAGGCCCGGCCGCGGTGGACTGGGCACTATCCGGCTGGTGTGCCCAGTCGCCGCAGTGTTGGCCGCCCAGGCTAAATGCCAGGGGCGGCTATTCGTGGGTTTTAGCCGGGCCGTGATCCGGGTGCTTGAGGCGGCGCCGATGCGCTGCTTCAAGTGCTTCGGCATCGGCCACACCCGAGCCATGTGTCCGTCCAGCGTGGATAGGGCGGACACATGCTTCCGCTGCGGGAAGCAAGGGCATATGGCGGCCTCGTGCGATGCCGCCAAGCCGCACTGCGCTGCGTGCGCTGACAGTGGTCGCCCCGCCGACCACGTCATGGGGGGGACGTCATGCCGCCCCCCCCTCCAAGAAGGGCAAGCCGCAGGCGGCTATAAGCCGTCCTGCCGCTGCTGCCACCGCCCCCGCTGTACTCCCAGCGGAGGCGGCCGACGAGGGTGATGCGATGGTCGAATAATGGGTACCGACCATCGCATCTTGCAGGCAAACACCAACCACTGCCGGGCTGCCCAGGACCTGCTGGTGCAGTCAATGGCCGAGTGGTTGGTGGATGTGGCAGTGGTGGCCGAGCCGTACTATACTCCCAGCAGTTGGCTGGGAGATAGCGACGGCTCGGTGGCAATCGTGGCGCGGTCTTCCTCGGACTCCCCTCCCCTCTCGCTCTTAGAGAGGGGACCGGGATACGTGGCCGCCGCGTGGGGAGGGTTGGCCCTTGTGGGGGTCTACTTCTCCCCAAACCGCCCTCTCCCAGGACTTCGAGGATTTCCTCGGGGTCCTGACGGCGGTCATCGGGAGGACGGCGCCACGACAGGTCTCCGTGATGGGAGACCTGAATGCCAAGTCGGTGGTCTGGGGAAACCCGGCCACCGACGCCCGCGGGCGGGCGGTGGAATTGTGGGCGGCCTCGTCTGGTCTCTCCCTCTTGAATAGGGGGAGCGTCCAGACGTGCGTGCGGCGGCAGGGCGGGTCCATTGTGGACCTCACCTTTGCCGCGCCCGCACTGGCCGCCCGCATTCAGAACTGGAGGGTGGAACTGGGGGAGGACGATCTCGGATCACCGCTACGTGCGATTCGAGATCGCCCCCCAGAATCCACGGGGGGCGCCGCAGCACCCCCTCATCGTCGGGCCGTTCCCCCGTTTCCAAGGTGGGCTCTGACCCACCTGGATCGGGAGGCGGCACGGGAGGCCGCGTTCGTCCAGGACTGGCTTTGGCCAGGTCCCGGCGTGGACGTCCTGGACGTGGGACGCGGCGGGCGGCCCGACTGAGGGGGTCATTGACCGAGGTGTGCAACGCCAGCATGCCTCGGTCGAGGACGTCCACCTCCCCGACGCGCCGTTTACTGGTGGTCGGAGGAGTTGGCGGAGCTGCGGGCCACCTGCGTGGCGGCACGGCGGGCCTACACCCGATCGCGTCGGCGGCGCCGACGGGACGAGGCCGAAGAGGACCGCCTCTACTCCACATACGTGGGGGCGAGGGCGGCCTTTAAGTCGGCCATCGGCGCCGCCCAAGGACGCGGCGAGGGCTGAGCTGCTGGAGGGTCTCGACAACGACCCATTCGGGAGGCCATATAAGGCGGCGCGGAACAAACTGCGTCGCATTGGTCCCCCGGTTGCCGAGACCCTGGAACCAGCGCTCCTGGATGGGGTGGTGCGGTCCCTGTTTCCGCGCCAGGGATCCGCACTTCACCCCACCAGTGATGGGCCCGCCAAGGGAAGAACCGGAGGAGGAAGCTCCTCCTCCTCCGGTTTCAGAGGAGGAATTTGGCGCGGCGACTCTCCGTCTCCGCGCCAAAAAGACGGCTCCTGGCCCGGACGGCGTTCCCGCCAGGGTGGTGGCCATCGCAGCCACCGAGATGGAGAGGGAAGGTTTCGGGACCTCTTCGACGCGTGCTTCGCGTCGGGGGAGGTTCCCGAAACCTTGGGCGGGAAGGCCAGTTGTGCCTCCTCCACAAGGAGGACGGCCGGCGGACTCCCCCTCGGCATACCGGCCCATCGTTTTGCTCGATGAGGTCGGTAAAATGTTCGGGGGGATCATCGCCGGCCGTCTGAAGTGTCATCTTCGGAGCGTGGGACCGGACCTGTCGGATGCCCAGTTCGGTTTTCGAGCTGGGCGTTCGACAGTGGACGCCCTGGCCCGTCTCAAGGGCCAGGTGACAGAGGCGGTAGGAGTGGGGGATGGAGTGTTGGCTGTGTCATTCGACATTGCCAACGCCTTCAACTCCATCCCCCACTCTACCATCCTGGAGGCGCTTCGGTTCCACGGAGTGCCCCTTTACTTGCGGGGGCCTCCTGGCCAGCTACCTGGAGGACCGTGCTGTCCTCCTCGTAGACGGGGCTGGCCAGCTCCGGAGATACACTGTGGGAACCGGCGTTCCACAGGGGGTCCGTTCTAGGGCCTCTTCTGTGGAACGTCGGTTATGACTGGCTCCTGCGGGGAACTCTTCTGCGAGGCACGAGTGTCATCTGCTACGCAGATGACACTCTCCTCACTTCCCGCGGGAGCAGTTATAGGGAGGCGGCCAGTTTGGCCTCGGCGGGCGGATCCTTGGTGGCGGGGAGGATCCGCCGCCTGGGCTTGAGGGTGGCGCTGCACAAAACGGAGGCCGTGTTCTTTCACGGCCCCCGGCAGCGCCCCCCACCTGACGCCCACATTTTTGTGGAGGGCGTCAGGATCCGGGTCGAGGCCCAGATAAAGTATCTGGGCCTCATGCTTGACAGCAGGTGGCGCTTCGGCCCGCACTTCAGCGGGCTGTCGACGCGCCTGCTGAAAGCCGCGGACGCCCTCTCATGGCTCATGCCGAACATGGGAGGGCCGAGCAGTCATTGCCGGCGGTTATACGCCGGCATACTGCGGAGCATGGCCCTGTATGGGGCGCCCATTTGGGCGGACTCCCTCCACAGGAGGGAGAACGTCACCGCTCTTCGGGCGCCCCAAAGGGCCATCGCCCAGCGGGCAGCGCGGGCCTACCGCACGGTAGGCTTCGCTTCGGCATGCGCTCTGGCGAGCACCCCGCCTTGGGAGCTCGAGGCCTGGGTGCTCGCCAGAGTGTACGAGTGGACGGCGGGGCGCAGGGCGCTGGGCGAGCGTCCGGCCCCGGAGTTGAGGGAGGCCGTCCGCCGGGAGGCGAGGGACGCCATCGTCCAACATTGGACGCGCGACCTCGCCTCCGCGGTGTTCGGCCGTCGCACCCTCGACGCCATCGGGCCAGTCCTGAGGGACTGGCTCGACAGGCGTCACGGGTTCCTCTCCTTCCGTCTGGTGCAGGTACTCTCCGGTCACGGCTGCTTCGGCAGGTACCTGCACCGGATAGGACGAGAGGAGACGCCGTCGTGCCACGGTTGCGGCGCGGCGGAGGACACGGCGGACCACACCCTCGCGGTGTGCCCGTCGTGGGCCGTGCCGCGCCGCGATCTTGTCGCGGCGGTAGGAGGGGACCTCTCGCTGCCCGCCGTCGTCAGAGCGATGGTGGGGAGCGAGGGGGCCTGGGCGGCGATGGCCTCCTTCTGCGAGGTCGTGATGTCGCAGAAGGAGGCCGCGGAGCGCGAGCGCGGGAGGAGGATCCCCTCGCTCCGGCGCTCCGCAGGCGGCGTAGGGGCAGGAGAAGGCGGGATTTCGCCCGCTTTCTCCCGCCCTGAGGTGAGCGGCGGGCGTGAGGCACGGGGGTGCCCGCGCCCGCCTTGCACCGCTCACCACGCGGGAGCCACGGCCCCTCCTTAAGAGGGGCAAATGAGGGCCCGCCTTAGTAGGCGGGTTTCGCCGGCGGGGGAGAGGTAGCGAGGCTATGCTAGTTTCCCACTCCCCGCCACTATGGCGATGCAGGAGCGCCGCTGAGGTTTTTAGTGGGTATACCGGGAGGCTCTCTCCCGGGGAGTCCCACATACCCTGCCCGTCCCCGACGGGTGGGGATGCGTAATTGTCATTTTCCCCAGCGACAACACAAAAAAACAAAAAAAAAAAAAAGGTTAGGTTGCTATTGTGGGTTGGTTTTATTGTTGTTTTTAATTGTTATTGTGGATTTGGTTTCTGGTTGTCATTATGCCTCCGAAACCATTGCGGAATGGCCTCCGGGCGTTTCGTATCAAAAGGCCCTTCTCAGGGCCAACCCAAAGGCCCTTCTCAGGGCCACCCCGACGAAATGTCGGCGTCGGAGGCGAGTCGCGCACCTTCTGCGACGGGCTTCTGCGGAGAGGACGAGTTCTCCGATTCGGACATGGGGTCCGTTGTCGGGGACTCGTCCTCTGTGTGTGGAGTGGCTGCGGAGCGCAGCCTGAAGAGGGCCTACCTGAGGCTCGGGTCCGAGGGCTCCTCGGGCTCGGCCAAGGGCAGGCCCAACAAGAAGAAGTCGAAGGCGAAGAATGCTTCGCCATCGACTTCTTCTCAGGCTGGCACCCACGACGTGGGTTTGGCAGACGCCCAGCGCCAGCTCGGCTTGGCCAGACGGGCCGAGGCCGAGCTGGAACTGGAGGAGTTGGTTGCCGCCAAGGAGAGGCGCGCAGCAAGGCAAGGCCGGATACGGTTCGGCCCTCGTCTCCTTCGAGGGCCTCTCCGTGGCGGAGCTAGCTCGGCTGGCGAAGGAGGACATGGAGGAGATCATTGAGGTCGCCTCCAGGTCCTCAAATTTGAAGGTACCTTCCAGAAGGCCCTTAAATGCCGTGCAAACAGCTTGCACGGCATTGTGTCTGAGCTGACGCAACGCTCTGCCTCAGACGAGACGCGGCAGCTGCAGGCGAGGGTCGATCGCCTGCAAGCTGAGGTTAGCCAGCTTCATAAGAAGCTGGCTGAGGCTACGGGCCCCGTCCCCGTCGGCCTCGGCCCGTCGGCAGCGGCCGCGTCGGCAGCGGCCCCGTCGGCAGCGGCGGTTCCCGCCCCCTCCTCCTCCCACCTTGAGGAATTGTTCCGCAAAGTGGGTCATGGAGGAGAGGGCGTTCACTCGTGCCTGCTTCGCAGGCATAGAGGACCGCCTGCTGCCGGAGAGGCGGCTCCGTCCCGCCGCTAGCGGCCGACAAGGCGCCGACAGCGGCTCCCCAGGCCCCAAAGCCCTCAAAGGGCAAAGGCAAGGGGAAAAAGTCGCCGGGGGCTATGCCTACCCCCAGTACGAGTGCGGGCGCCAAACCGGGGCCGGTTGCCAACGTGGCACCCCCCCAGGTGCAGGAGGGAGACGCCCTCCTCCCTTCCACCACCCCAGCCAACCAGTCGTGGTCAGAGGTGGTTAGGAAGGGAAAGGGAAAGGGCAAGAAGGCGTCCCAGGCCCCGGCTGCCTCGGCGGCTGCCCCGGCCGCTGCCCCGGCAGCTGCAGCGGGCGGCCCCAAAGGCGCCGAAGCTGGTTGCCCCCCAAATCCGCGGCGGTCACGGTGACCATCGTGCCCGAGGCCGCGGAGAAGGGGGGTAACGTACGAGTCCGTGTTAAGACGGGCTCGTACTGTCGCCAACCCCGCCGAGTTGGGGATTGGCGCTTGCCGCCGGACCCAAACCGGAGCTCGACTATTCGAGTTTCCGGGGAAGGACGGCGGCAAAAATGCGGACCTCTTCGCAGTCAAGCTGCGGGAGGTCCTCGCCGATGTGGCGAAGGTCGCCAGACCGACGAAGGCCACAGCCATCGAGGTGGACGGTCTCGACGACTCGGTCACCAAGGAGGAGGTGGTGGCGGCCATCG
>CM073932.1:5000-10000 GCA_037179545.1 Sesamia inferens
CTAACCTAACCTAACCTAACCTAACCTAACCTAACCTAACCTAACTAACCTAACCTAACCTAACCTAACCTAACCTAACCTAACCTAACCTAACCTAACCTAACCTAACCTAACCTAACCTAACCTAACCTAACCTAACCTAACCTAACCTAACCTAACCTAACCTAACCTAACCTAACCTAACCTAACCTAACCTAACCTACCTAACCTAACCTAACTAACCTAACCTAACCTAACCTAACCTAACCTAACCTAACCTAACCTAACCTAACCTAACCTAACCTAACCTAACCTAACCTAACCTAACCTAACCTAACCTAACCTAACCTAACCTAACCTAACCTAACCTAACCTAACCTAACCTAACCTAACCTAACCTAACCTAACCTAACCTAACCTAACCTAACCTAACCTAACCTAACCTAACCTAACCTAACCTAACCTAACCTAACCTAACCTAACCTAACCTAACCTAACCTAACCTAACCTAACCTAACCTAACCTAACCTAACCTAACCTAACCTAACCTAACCTAACCTAACCTAACCTAACCTAACCTAACCTAACCTAACCTAACCTACCTAACCTAACCTAACCTAACCTAACCTAACCTAACCTAACCTAACCTTTTTTTTTTTTTTTTTTTTTTTTTTTTTTTTTTTTTCTCGAGTGGAAATGCCTTTACGCACCATACCCGTCGCTAGCTAGGCGACGAGCGTGTGTGGGACTCGCCCGGCCGAAGCCGGGAATACCCACTAAAACCACCCGGTTACCGTCGGGCCCTGTGTAGAGAGTGCCACGGGGCCGACCCGAAGGCCAAGTACTCCGTGACACCCTCAGGGCTTGCCGGCCCTCCCCTGTAGGGCCGGTTTCCGCGCCAAAGGGGGATTACCCGGTAACGGAATAATCCCCAGACGTGGTGACCGCTGTGCAATGCACGTGCGGGAGCTACCCGCACGCGCTGGTCACACCCTGGGGCTAAAGGAGACGGGGGTTCGTCCCCCGCCTTCTTCGCCCCACCCGTCTACGCCGGAGGGGAGCGGCAAGTACGTCCTCTTCCCGCTCCCTCTCCGCAGCCTCCTTCTGCAAGAGGACGGTCTCGCAGAAGGAGGCGGCAGCCTCCCATGCCGTCTCACTTTCAACCATGGCTCGTACCATGGTTGCCAGTGAGAGGCGTCCGCCTCCGAGCGCCGCAACGAGATCGCGGCGCTCGTTCCGCCAGGCCGGGCACTCCACCAAGGTGTGCTCGGCCGTATCGTCGGGGGAGTCGCAGTGATGACACCGCGGTGACTCCTCCCGACGGGCGACTCGGTGCAGGTAGTGACCGAAGCACCCATGTCCGGTCAGTACCTGCACTAGGCGGAAGGTCAGGCTGCCATGCCGGCGCCCAACCCATCCCTCCAACACCGGACGAATCGCTCCAATCGTCCGGTGGCCGGCAGCTGGGGAGCGGAGCGCCTCCCTCCACCGGCTCAGGGCCTCCCCCTGAGCCGCTAATCTGACCCGCCTTACTTCCTCGAAGGCGGGTCGTTCCCCCCGTTCCCGGGCCGCGACACGGTGTCGATGCACCTGGGACAGAACCAGGGCATCGACCTCCCACGGGGGCGTGCCCGCGAGCACGCAGGCCGCCCCATGACTGACCGTGCGGTATGCCCGCACGGTCCGTGTCGCGATGACCCTCTGCGGCCTCCGCAGCAGGGCCACTGTTGCCCGGGAAAGGCGCTCCGCCCACACCGGGGCTCCGTAGAGTGCCATCGACCGTACCACTCCCTGGTACAGCCGACGGCACGCCGAATTCGGCCCCCCAAGATTGGGGAGGAGCCGTCCGAGTGCGGCTGCGAACGAGCACAGCCGTGGGGCGAGGAGCCTGAAATGCTCCTCGAAACTCCAGCGGGGATCCAGGATCAGGCCGAGGTACTTGATGTGCACCTCGACGGGAACCCGGACCCCCCTCCACTCGGATACGGAGACCCGGTGGGGTTCTGCGTCGCGGGGCGTGGAAGGTCATGGCCCTCGTCTTCTCGAGAGCCACTTCCAGCCCCAGGAGGCGGATGCGCCGGACGACCATGGAGGTGCCGACCGACGCAAGGTGAACCGCCTCCTCCCAGTCACGCGCTCTGGCCGCGACTAAAGTGTCGTCCGCGAAGCAGACGACGTCCATCCGCGGCAAGAGCGCGCCACGCAGAACCCAGTTGTACCCCAGGTTCCAGAGCAGGGGACCGAGCACTGATCCCTGGGGTACTCCTACATTTACGGTCCACGACTGGACGCGACCCTCTGCGTCCTCGTACAGCACCCCCCGCTCACGGAGGTAGTCCCGCACGAGGGCGCAGAGGTAGAGGGGCACTTCATGGAACTTCAGTGCCGCCTCTATGCATTCGTGGGGGAGGGTGTTGAACGCGTTCGCGATGTCTAGCGACACCGCGACTACACCCTCACCCCTCGCTGTGGCCGCCTCAGTCCACCTCTTGAGGCGAGCCACCGCGTCCATCGTGGACCGGCCGGTCCGAAAGCCGTACTGGCAGTCCGCCAACTGCGGCCCACGGCTTTCCAGGTGCTCCTGGATGCGAGAGGCGATGATCCTCTCAAAGCATTTTCCGCTTTCATCCAGGAGCACGACCGGCCTATAACCCGACGGTGAGTCGGCAGGACGTCCGTCCTTGCGAAGGAGGCAGAGCCTGCCCACCCTCCACCTCCTGGGGAAGCGGCCCGTCGCGATGCATGTGTCCATGACCGCACGGAACCGGTCCCCCAGGGGCTCTATGGCAATTGCCATCACCTTCGCAGGGACGCCGTCCGGGCCCGGAGCCTTGTTCTTGGCTCGGAGCCTCTCCCTGACGGAGTCCAACTCACCGTCGGATACGGGAGGCCCATCGGTCCACACCTCCAGAGTGGATGAACTGGAGGCGGGCATCCTGGGGGGCGTGAAGGGTCCCGGGTTCGGAAACAGAGTTTCCAGGACCCTTCTCAATAGGCCCGGCTCCATACAGGATGTGGGGGGTGCCGCTCCCTGCAGCTTCCCCCTCACCATCCTGTACGGCCTTCCCCAGGGGTCGCTGTCGAGGAGTGCCAGAAACTCCTCAGCGGCAGCGACCTTTGCCCTGCATATGGCGGTACGCAGGGCTCGATGAGCCTCCCTGTATGCCCCGGCGAAGACCGTCCTCTTCGCCAGGCGCCCTTACGGCGCGCCTCCTGTACCTCTGGTAGGCGCGCCGTGCAGCCATACTGGCGGCACGCAGGTGAGCGAGTTCCTGCGTCCACCAGTATGTCCGCTTCCCTCCGACGATACCCCCGGGCCCTCGGCATGGCGGCGCTGCAGACCACTTCCAGGTCCTCAGCGAGGAGGTCCGCCATGCCGTCCGCGTCTCCAGTGAGGTGGGCCGGAGGTTCGGCCCACGCTCGGAACACCGCCGCCTCCTCGGCGACATCCCTGCGGAGGTGAGCAAGCGCCCACCTCGGAAATGAGGAGGCGCCTGCCGCGGGACCCAGGTGGAGCGGGGCCGCAGGGCCCGCCGTGGAGATCTCGAACCGGACGTACCTGTGATCCGAGATCTCCACCGCTGTCTCCACCCGCCAGTTCTGGACCCGGGGGACCAGGTTTGAGGTGGCCAGGGTGACATCCACTATCGATTCACCCTGCCACCTCACGCACGTCGGAGTGTTGCCCCGGTTGAGGACCTGGAGACCCAAGCAGTGCGCCCAGTCCACCAGGTCCTCACCGAAAGCGTTGGTGACGGGAGACCCCCATGCGCCATGCTTGGCGTTGAAGTCCCCCGCCACCAACACGGGGCGTGGAGCCGCCCTGTGGACCGCCACCTCGACGGCTGCCAAGAGGCGCTCAAACTCGGCCCGACTGCGATTGGGGGAGAAGTATGTCGATATCACCACTACTCCCCCCCACTGCGCCGCCACAAACCCCGGACCCCTCTCCCTGAGAACGAGAGGGGGGCCGGTGCTCGCGGCGGGTCTTGCGATCGCAGCCAGGCCATCTGACGACCCCAGCCAATTGGCAGACGCCGGGATATAATGCGGCTCTGCAACCACCGCCAGATCCGCCCCCCACTCCGCCATGTCCTGGCACAACAGGTCTTGCGACCCGGCGGAGTGGTTGACGTTGACCTGTAAGATGACACCGATGGACCTACTGGGCATTAGCAGTGTCCATCGGTGTCCCCCCTGTTGCGGTGGCCACAGAGCGTGCCGCCGGCGGTCCCACTGCGGGGGCGGCCTCGAACTGGAGGCGGGTTGCAGGCCCCGCCTGCCATTCGGTGGCCGCTGGGTAGGCCCCTATCCGCGCACAGCGCGCACTTTATAGGGGCCTTGCAGCCCATTGAAAAGTGGCCCTCCTGGCCACACCGGAAGCACTGCTTGCTCCGGTCTGTTTTGGACGGGCAGAGCGCCGCAGTGTGCCCCCTCTCCATGCACCTGCGGCAGCGCATGGGGCGCTGTTCCAGCAGGTGGATGGAGGCGACGCTCCAACCAACGACCACCCTGCCCTTCCCGGCCAGCTCCTTAGCGGCCTCTATGGGGCACGACACCCGTGACGAGCCCGTGCCCCGCGGCCCCAGGGCTATGGTGCCCACCCGAAATTGTTCGCGAGGGCACTTGGTCGCCTCGGCCAGGGCCCCCCTTACCTCCTCCGCGGTCAGGGACTCCTCTAGGCCCGCCACACGGATCTCCGCCATTTTAGTGGGCCGGGTAACTTCGGCCGCCTCCCCGACTACCTCAGCCAATTTTTTGGCCAAGGCGTCGGCCTGGGAGGGGGAGGTCTCTTTTGGGAGCTCCATTAGGACCGCTCCCGTCATGGACCTCCTCACCTTACCCGGCCCAACCCCAAGATCCGTGAGGCTGATGGCCGCCCTCGCCTTCCGGAGGACGTCCACGTAAGTGGCGCCCTCCCTCACTGCCTCGGGCTTGAGGGCCACCAGCAGGGCGGGCCTCTTCGGCGCCTTAGGTGCCTTCTGGGCCGCCTTTTTTGGGGCCGCCGATTTGGGCCCCTT